>JASPKZ010007480.1:405000-847654 GCA_030220185.1 Diploptera punctata
AATGGAATCCTAATATGCTGGCTGATTATTGTTGGACTATGAAGAGGGATGCTCCACAGGCGAAATATAGAAGAAAATAGTAATTTCATACTTTCTAGGTCAGTTCGAATGTTCGAATATTGTGTAGTAAGGTACGGCGGGCTCCGGAGATTAATTGTGCATGGGATAATTGTAAGTCTTTGGCTCAGGATATGGATGTATGAAGAGCTTATATCCGTGTGGCCAACAACCTACGAGTTCGATAATATCAATGATCCATCCATCGTAATTCTGCCCGAGGGCAGGTCCTTCACTGCAATCATAGCATTTTCATGCTATGCCTGCAGCTTTACTAGGGAATTGTAGGTGTGGTAGCTTCCCGTTGCTTTCCACACCGGTGAAGGATGTTGATAATGATAAGGGTGATGGTGATGATGGCCATATGATTTCGAGGACCATTTGGGCCTTAAAATTTTCCTGACATTTGTCTTACACGTGAGGAAAAACCCCGATAATAACCTCACCCAGAAAAACTGTCCCGACCGGGGATCGAACCCGGGCCCGCTGCGTGACAAGGCAGCACGCTACCTCGAGACCACAGCGGTGAATATAACAATGGTTTAGTTAGATGATATCATGTTAGTAATAACAAAGATAGATAATCTATAAATGCATAATTATTTTTAACTTCATTGTGCGACAGGCCTAGAAGGCCCTTGGCCTACGAGCCGGCTGCTGTCCTCACATCCACATGTGTCAATCACAGATGTAGACGATCATCCAGCCAGTGTAGGGGTGACATGTGGTCGCATGTCGGGTCCCCTAGCCGTTATAGCTGGTCTTCTCAACCTGATGCCACTACTTTGGATGTCTCATTTTTGGACATTGTCGTCTTTTTCTTCTTACTTACTTACTTACTTACTCACTGGCACTATCGAACCCGAAGGTTCATGGCCGCACGGACATAAGCTCTCCATACATCCCTATCCCGAGCCAATGCTTTCCAATCATTCCCTGTATAATCCACTTCCCCCAAATCATAGTTAATGTTATTCTCCCACCTCATTCTTGGTCTACCAACTGGGCGTTTTCCCTCTGGCTTTCCTACAAGAAGCCTCCATGCAAGTCTTTCACTCCCCATTCGTGCAACATGTCCTGCCCATCGCAGTCTACGAGACTTAACTGTTCTTATTATATCTGGCTTCCCATAAAGACCATGTAGTTCATTATTATGTAGTCTTCTCCATTCGCCTGTCTGTTCATCTCTCTTTGCTCCAAAAATTTTCCTAAGTACCTTATTCTCAAATACTCGCTATCTCCTTTCCTCCCTTAAAGTAAGAGTCCATGTTTCGCACCCATATAATATAACTGGTAGAATAATAGTTTTATATATTTTCAGCTTAACGTTTTTTGAAAGGAGTTGGGACATCAAGAGTCTTCTTCTTACAAGGATTAAACATTTTTGGTTCGTTCCGGCTCCAAGTATTATAGCTGCTGTGCCCATCTCTTTCGTGGGCGTCCCCGATATATTTTTCCTCCTCTTTTCCTAGGCAATCTGTTCGTATCCATTCTGCAGACATGTTCATACCATTTTCTCCTATACTCTTCTATTTTATCTGTCAAACTGAATATTTGTAGTTCTTTACGAATATCTTCACTCCGTTTTTTATCCCTTAAAGTATATCCTGCTACAAATCGTAAATATTTCATTAGACCACTAGGTCTATCACATGAAAGGAAGAAGAAGAATGTTTAAGAATGGTTGCGAAGCCAACTATATCCGATGCAGCCAAAACATAACAGCTCTAATGTAACTGAAACGAATGTATTATGTAAAATACAAAAGAAGAAAATTAGTGAGATAGAGTTTCAAACGCAGAAATACATCGTTTGTTAGAGTGAATAAATACGAATGGATTGATCAATGATACAAAATACACCACCAAACATAGGCCTAATACTTTACGACAAACAACAGACACTTTAGACACCATTGATGGTGCCGACCACAATGTATTATGCATGGTTTTTGCGCGATAGTGCTATTTGTCGTACTTACAGCAGTGGCGACCATGATTGAAAGTTCAACTGCCTACATTTCGGGATTGCCAACGTAAATAACTATACTGTAATATTACATTTACACCCACGTACGGGAAGTAAAACGACTGCCCTCTATGTATACTACGTACAATGTATATACGTCTCGTACAAAAAATATCGAAATGGTAGTGTTAATATACATTATACGAAACAAATCACTGCATTTTAAATGAACTGAACTTTATTTGAAACAATCCATCCATCCATAGTAATTCTGCCCGAAGGTAGGTCCTTCACTGCAATCATAGCATTTTCATGCTATGCTTGCAGCTTTACTAGCGAATTATAGGTGTGGTAGCTTCCCGTTGCTTTCCACACCGGTGAATGATGATGATGATGGTCATATGATATCGGGGACCGTTTGGGCCTTAAAGTTTTCCTGACATTTGTCTTACAGGTGAGGGAAAACGCCGATAAAAACCTCACCCAGAAAAACTGCCCCGTCCGGGGATCGAACCCGCGCCCGCTGTGTGACAAGGCAGCACGCTACCTCGAGACCACAGCGGTGGACATGCATACAGGCCTATATATATATATATATATATATATATATATATATATATATGTAATCTGATCGATAATAGACCTCCATTACCTATTTAGAATAGCGTAACGGCCCTTTTTTGAGCCTTAGTCTCTCCTTTATTACGAGTTACTATGGCAAGTTAATTTACTTACGTCTATTTCCCTGCAGATGTCATGAATGGTATGCTGTCGACATACCGACCCAATGAAACATCTATAAAATCCTCAGACTCGGAAGCCATGGATTTAAAGTCCCTTCCTGGGAACTTGCTCCTTTTATTCATTCTAAAAAATCCATGGATCCCGGCCAGGTTTGAACCCGCCACCCTCGTGACACATCTATAAAATCTTCAGACTTGGGACCCACGGTTTTTAAGTTCCTTCCAGAGTACTTACTCCTTGAGTTTTCCCATTCTAAAAAATCGATCGACCCGGCCGGGGTTGAACCCGCAACCCTCATGAGACATCTATTGGGACCCACGATTTAATACCCTCCCGGAGGACTTGCTCCTTGGGGGTTTTATTATATTGTAAGCCCATGTTTTCCCTTAACAGAGATTTAGTCACTCTCCCCCTACAGGGAAGAACATGAACGATACTAATTTAGTTACACTCGTTTTCGTATAGATGCCACTTGGCTGGTCCGTGGTCAGCATTCTGTCTCATACTGACATCTAGGAAACCAAGGTAGTACTAGGACGGTACAATTCGGTAAATTTTGCTTAGAGGCCTTTTCATTCAGGCTTAAGGATCTTTTACGAGCCTGAAAATCTTCAGACTCGGGACCCACGGCCTAAAGTCCCTCCCGGACGACTTGCTCATTGGATTTTTCAATCCTAAAAAATACATAGACCCCGGCCGGGTTTGAACCCGCGACCCTCGGGACCAGAGGCAAGGAGCATAACCCTAGTCCACCGCGGCCGATCCTTGTGTTTTTACATACTAAAAAATCGACCCCGGCCGTGTTTGATCCCGCGACCCTCGAGACCAGAGGCCACTAGTCCACCGCACCCGACGATAGTACACTAATTCACGTATGCACATATTATACTCTTTGATGACATAGAATGTATGGCTAAAAAACTAAAAGGATATGAAAAATGGGGACGTTATATAAACATTGAGAAAACTAAATACCTGTGTATAGGAGAAGAAATGGAAAATATAAATTTCAACAATGGAGAAGAACTAAAACCTAGTATCGAATGCACTTATTTAGGAACAAAATTAGACCATTCAGGCGGTAACACGGTGGAAATTAAAAATAGATTCGCACAAACAATACAAGCAATAAATGCTTTAAACTCTGTTTGGTGGAGCTAAATATTACAAAAAATAGAAAATTACAAATATATCAAACCATAATTCAGAGCATTTTAACATATGGTACTGAAGTCTGGCAAATTCCTACCAGGGAAATTAAAAGAATTTTAAGTACAGAAATGGATGTTTTAAGAAGATCAGCTGGAAAATCTAGAATGGATAGAATACGAAATAAGGAAATAAGGGAAATTATGGGTGTACAAGAGGAGCAGGACATCATAGACATTATAGAAAATAAAAGATTGCAGTGGTGTGATCATGTCAAAAGAATGCCAGAGCAAAGATTACCAAAAATTGTTATGGAATGGATCCCAATGGAAAGGAGGAAGAGAGGAAGACCGAAGAAAACTTGGATAGAAGGGGTACAAGCAGCTATAAATATCAGAGGAATGGAGGAAGATGAATGGATGGACAGAGAGGAATGGCGTTTGGTTTCCGGAAGACGGTGGCAGCTGCCATGATACCGGATGATTACGATGACTATTTAACTCATGCCCCAAATGGGAGTCAATGACCAATCACGTTTCAATGATTTATGTTTTACAACCAATCAGAGTCGTGTTTCACGAAATATTTATCAGTGTTATAATTACCAAATTAAAGAAAGCGCCTCCTTTTGAATATTCTGAAATAGTATGATCTAGTTGCAGTGATAAACAAAAGAAGCAGATGAAGCGTACCTATCGTTTCTCATTTGTTTTCAAACATCGCCGTTTACATTAGATATATAAATATTTTAAAATAACTACAGTTAAATAATGATTTGTGAGTAAACAGCTTGATTTTATTCGTTAAATAGTCCTAACAAATGCCACTCTTGATTTCCAAATTCTCTAGATAAATTCACTCCTCACTTCGTGAGTCGTGAATTTATCGATAATTTGGAAATCACTCGTGGCATTACTTATGATAATGATACTGCAAAGAGTTCATATTTCATAAATCGATAGTGCATGAAAATCCCATCTCTGATGGTAAAAGCAATGCAAGAAATGCCCGGTTTTTAATTCAATACACATAATCACCATGCATCTCTTTTACTGAAAGAATAAATTGTAGAAACTTTTAAATTGATTGCACTAACTGTAAAGCAATGAATCAAAGCGGTCACAAGGTAATTTATGCGCAAGCTCTGCTGGGTGAGTGGAACGCGCCACTGCATCTGAATTATCGACCGGCTCTAATTCCATCAGATTTTTTAAAATGGATCTAACTGTATAGAAAAGGAAATAAAAGCAAGCAATGAAGAGTGGTTTGCTATTATCAGAATGAATCGCTTCACTGCCTGATGCAAGTTCATACAATCTGCAAAATGACGTGGATATCCTATGAATTAATCAGCAGTTTTTAAGTGAACTAATGCATCTTCTTCATTATTGCAACATTTGAAACTTCACAAAACCACGTACAGCCGACAATGCATCTCTCTCTCTCTCTCTCTCTCTCTCTCTCTCTCTCTCTCTCTCTCTCTCTCTCTCTTTCTCTCTCTTTCTCTCTCTCTCTCTCTCTCTCTCTCTCTCTCTCTCTCTCTCTCTCTCTCTCTCTCTCTCACCTTAAAAGGGGCGACATTTTCTTGCCGTTAATGGGATACAGAATGCCCTGAATCGCTATGTTAAAATATCAGTCTTATATTGTTTCTAGCAATTTTTACTTTTGCTCCATTTTCAACATTATTTTGCATGTAGGCCTAAATGCAATAATAAGCACTCTGAAAGAAAAAAACAAGTATTTTGATAATTTACGAGGATTTGTTGAACATCTTCAGAAAAAAATAACAAATATATTTATTATAATTATAATGATTATTAATTAAATAAAAATAAAACGTAGTTTTATTTGATTTTCATATTTATTATATAATTCAGTGACAGCTGTTTCGGTACACTGAATTATATAATAAATATGAAAATCAAATAAAACTACGTTTTATTTTTATTTAATTAATAAATATGGATTTTCATCAAGTAAACGCCAACTCAATTGATTATATAATTATAATCAATTGAAAGTGTATAAAACACTGGCTCTTCCAACTCTTTTGTATGGTAGCGAAGTATGGACGTTAAAACAGAAGGATATACAGAGACTTAGATCTGCTGAAATGAGATACCTTCGGAGGACTGCAGGATACACACTACTAGATCACAAAAAAATGAAGACATCTTAGAAGAATTACACATGGAATCTTTAGAAAACAAAATTTCTGATTATAAGTCAAGATGGATACAACATGTTCATCGAATGGAAGATCACAGAATACCCAAATTAATGTTAAGATATCAACCTGCAGGAAGAAGAAGACCAGGACGTCCACTCAAAAGACTTCTGGATGGTGTTTCTCTTGAGGCCGAAAACAGGTCAACAAATGGCCTAAATTCGTGAATGTACTATGATGATGATGATAATCAATTGAGTTGGTGTTTACTTGATGAAAATCCATATTCATTAATTAAATAAAAATAAAACTTAGTTTTACTTGATTTTCATATCTATTAAGATATAATTCAGTGATATCTGTTTCGGTACACTGTACCTTCTTCAGACATGTTAACAAATTACGAATTGTATTATTATAGTACATATCAACTGATCTAAGCAACAATACAACAATAATTTATTTAAATTTTTAAATTTAACAAAGTTATTTTTTACTAGTAGAGGTTACCAGCCTTTAGCCAAACCCCTCTTCCTGGAGGGCAGGGAACTGGAATTTCGGAGTGTTCGTCTCCTAGAGAAGGTTGCCTTCACTACGGCTTTGGGGACTTCTCTTCTCTAGACAAAAATGGAAGCAACACATAGACAGAATGAATGAAGATAGATATCCAAAACAAATAACAAAATACAAACCTAAAGGCACCCGAGATGTGGGCAGACCTAGAAAGAGATGGGCTGAAGTCGGAACTGGTCAACAGACCTAATCCATGGATGCAGATGATGATGAAATTTAACAAAGGCGATTCATTCAAATCAAGTTGAGAATTTAACAGTTTATTACTACTTTTCAATTTATTTATTTATTTATACAGCCTCCAAAAGGTCCAACTTCTTACCCTTATCACAAATATGTAAAATTTCAAAATTTAGATGGAAACAATGATTAAATTGGAATAGGTGGTTAGCATATTTTGAATATTATATGAGAGCATATAACAGAAATTTAGAATATTCAAAATATGCTAACCATATATTATATGAGAGCATATAACAGAAATTTAGAATATTTTCTACATTCGTAACTACACAATATTCGAACATTCGGATTCACCTAGAAAGTAAGAAATGACTATTTTCTGCTATATTTCGCCTGTGAAGCATCCCTCTTGATGGTCCAACAATAATCAGCCAGCATATTACGATTCCATTTGCCTTGATATCTCTTTTCCATAGCTGAAATCTCCTGATGAAAGTGTTCCCCGTTTTATTTTACAATGGACTAATGGACGAAAAACGTTTATTAAAAAAAATAATTATTTAAATCCATTAATTGAAATTTAAATTAAAAAAAACTGGGTGATGGAGAAATTCCGAATACATATTTGAAAACACGATAAAAAAACTGCATTACGTACAACTATTGGTACTCATGAGACAAAAATCATGTTGACCAGTGTAATTAATTAGGAATAGGGGCCTATATTTGGGAAAAAGTGTGAAAATCTTATTGACCAGAGGAAAAATAATTTGGAACTATCTTTTTAATAGTATTAAAATTTAGAGAAGTTGATAGTCCCAAAAGATAATGATCTTTAAAAATGACAACAGAAAACTGACTCAGGAGATTGTACATAAAGTTAACCGTTAGATTTTCTGAAAACAGTTTATCTGTGCAGAGTAGCTGTTAGGGGCCACAGACTGATTTCTCATTTCCTGTATTTGCAGTCTTACGATATAGGCTAACTTGCTTGTGATAAAATATCATTGTACAAATTAAACTACTAGTCATTGTATGTTCAGGATGACTTTTGAACATTCACGGGGTTCGTAGAATAAATACAAGAATAACATTTTAAAATAACAGATTAGAAAATTCGAAGAAGTGTTTTGGAGGAATAGGGAAAAAACAGCAAAACTCTCTTATTGATTAATTGAAACAAAGCGACCTGATAAACTAACATTAAAAAAAAAAGCTAACAAGACTTTGAACAAATGTTCTGTTTTAATTTAATCCGTGAGATTGTACAATCTACAATGGCGTAACAGCACAATGCTGAGTATTAGCCTTTCCTTTCTTACTCTTATTTGCCCACATATGTCATGAATAGTATGCGGTCAACACACTGATCAAATGAGACATCTAGCAGGCAACTAAGATATTATTAGGATGATCCATCCATAGTAATTCTGCCCGAGGGCAGGTCTTTCACTGCAATCATAGCATTTTCATGCTATGCTTTGCAGCTTTACTAGGGAATTGTAGGTGTGGTAGCTTCCCGTTGTTTTCCACACCGGTGAAAGAAGATGATGATGATAATGATAAGGATGATGATGGCCATGTGATTTCGGGGACCGTTTGTGCCTTAAAGTTTTCCTGATATTTGTCTTACAGGTGAGGAAAAACCCCGATAAAAATCTCACCCAGAAAAACTGTCCCGAGCAGGGATCGAACCCGGGCCCGCTGCGTGACAAGGCAGCACGCTACCTCAAAACCACAGCGGTGGACATTAGGATGATGAGGTCGGTAAATTTTGCTTAGAGACCTCTTTATTCGGGCTTAAGGTTCTTTTACGAGCCAAACATTTTCAGACTCGGGCCCCACACTTGCGGTCCGAGATCATCTGGACCAACAATTTAGGCAACAGTGGATAGGTCATGGTGGCCCGATTGCTTGGTCTGCACGTTCTCCTGACTTGACCCCTTAGACTACTTCCTGTGGGATCACACGAAATCCTTGATTTACGAGACCCTGTGGCATCCGAGGAAGACTTACTGCGGCGGATGTTGCAGGAGCAAGAATTGGAGATCCAGAACGTGGTCTTTGTTGTCCTTGGTGGTCGTCACATCGAGCCCTTCTTGTAAGTGGACCCAGACTATAAGCAATAGGCTTCAGAGAGAGCAACATGTGTTGTGGTATTTTTAGAATAGATTTAGAATAGATTTATTTAGTCTGGTGGAGTTAAGGCCATGAGGCCTTCTCTTCCACTCACCAGGACAAACATATGTTACATATAAATACATAAAGTTATTACTGCCTCACTCTGATGATTAACAGTTTATATAAAAGCAGGTGCCGCGCGGCAATGCTTGATATGCGGTGTTGTCACGTTTCTCATAGCGCTATGGGCGTTGAATACACAAGGACAGAAGACATTGATTATTTATGTTATTTAATTTTTATGTTATTATTTGGTATTGTCTATGTTTTAAAATTAAAATTATGTACGTATTTATTTATTAAATAATTTAATTCCAACATTATATAGCTTGTAGTTCTACATAAATTTAATATCCATACAAAATCATGCTGAAAATATTATATTTGTTATAATAATAATAGTAATAATAATAATTATTATTATTATTATTATTATTATTATTATTAACTGTTCGGTCTGAAATATTTTCCCATGGCCGTCACATGTTGAAATCGCCTATATATTAAACTAATATAATATGTAGACATTGTATTATTATTATTATTATTATTATTATTATTATTATTATTATTATTATTATTATTCTAGCTACATATCACAATAAATCACTGATAGATATACCACTAATTACGGTATACAATTTTATAACTGGATCGAATGTTCCACATCGTTCCGAGTGTTAATTGAAACTGAGGGAAGAATAGCAATGTGGCAACATCGTCATAGTCGCGGCAGTCGAGATCTTTGTATTTTAATAACATATAACAGCTGGGGGGAAACAAAGCGAGCCGCTTGTTAAGCATCATAGTGAGGCGATAATACAATAATAGTACATACTAAACTATTAATCATCTGTCATATTGAATAATAATGAAAATAATGTCTAATAATACAATGAAATTAAATACGATTACAATTAAATTAATGATAGAATGAATACAGAAAGGAATAACAGCTCGAATCTACTATACATAAAAAGAAAAGAAAGAAAAAATACAAAGAAAGTAATAAACTATGATGAATTAATCTATCGCTTTTTATACAAAGCATTAGGTAAATATATTAACGAATCTTAAAACTATTTTTATTAAATAATGAAAAAAAAAACACGTTATTAATTTTTAAAAAGTGATATTAGTGAGTTGTTTCTGTTAGTAATTTTATTTTCAATTTGTTTCTGAAAGATGGTAAAGTTTGGCAGTCTCTGACATGGGGTGGAAGGGAATTCCATGTTCTAGCAAGAAAAATTGTAAAAGATTTCGAATAATAGGCGGGTGTTGCGGGAAAACGGTACGTTTCCGGACATGAGATCTGTGCAAAACGTAACCGTCTTGATCCCCACTACACGTCCTCGAAGTCTGTGATGGGAATTTATTTACACTCTGTAGAATTCAGTTGGGCATGTAATGTCTCACTGTTTTATTCTGTATGAACAGTTGGTTCAAACAAGTCGTGTTAATAGATTTAACAGTGTATTATTGCAACATTGTTTACAGTTAGACTTACAGATGTAGTAATGTTTACTTTTCTTATTTGTAGTTCTATACCTTACTTAAATTACTCATAGATGATTGTAACATATGTACACATGCAGCAGTGAAGTGCAGTCACATTCTGGTGAGAGGACAAACCATGACATAATATATATCTTAATATATAAAAATTTCGTGTCACGTTGTTTGTCCGCGATGGAATCCTAAACTACTGAACCGATTTTAATAAAATTTTGCACACTGTGTACAGTTTGATCCAACTTGAGACTTAGGGTAGTTTATAACTAAATTTATAGTCGCATTATTTTTTATTGCAAATTATTTGTTTATTATTTAACAAAGAGTTATAATTATCTGTGAGTTCCATACTATTCTAACAGATGGCGGTGTAATTATCTGTGAGTTCCATACGATTCTAACAGATGGCGGTGTAACGTAATTTGGTAAGGTAATTGGTTTATTATTTAACAAAGAGAGATCCAGATAGCTGTGCTTTTATTGCAACCGCGAATTTCAATTGAATTACAAATATTGATTATTTCATAATTTAAGTGTGTTCAGTGTTTATTTTATTTTCAATATTATTAATTTCGTGCGTAAGTATTAGTTATAAGTAATCTGGCCGAAAGATAGCAACTTAATTAAAATTTTTAACGTATACCTTAGCCACAGCAACGCGTGGCCGGGACTTCTAGTATATATATATATATATATATATATATTAATCTCCAATAATATGAACCCTATTTCACCACCCGGTATGTTAGGGTTTTAGTTACAATACAATTAATTATTTACAATAATTTAGAGTATGGTTAATATCTAGCGTTACATAATAACGTAATATGAACAAACAAATTAATTAATTAATTAACAAACCCAAAAAAAAAAACTCAAAGACTCTTAAAAATATGATGGATAAAGTCACACAGCTTTCTATAGCAACACTTCTTACATAAAATATTTGACAAAGGCAGTTGAAATCTATTACGGCAATAACCTAATTTTGTAATAAATTCATGTCTTTTGGAATCAAATGCGGGACACTCAAATAACAGATGTGAGATAGTCTGGCTGGTGTTTTTGCAAATACAGGTATCTGTACCTATTTTAAATCGTTCCAAATAATGTCTAAATTTACCGTGTCCAGTCATAAATTGTGTTAATACAAAATTTGGTTCTACGTATTTGCACTTTTTATTCTGTCAAAAACAGTTGGGAAAAATAATGTTCTTGTCAAAGCATCATTAATACTGTTTAATCACTCAACATTCCAATTTTGTAAGAGATACTTTTTTAATACTTCTTTAATATATGATAGAGGACAGAAGGAGTAAAAGTAATCCATATTTGAATTAGCAGCTGATTTGGCAAGAAAATCTGCACGTTCATAACATAACATATTACAGAAACAAAATAGAAAAGTATGTCGGCATTTCTCAGTAGCATCATTGATGTTAGATCAGTTAGAGGGACAGACTGCAATTCGGATCATCATCTGGTCAGAGTGAAAATCAGACAACGGCTATCGCTTATGAGAGGAACAAACGCTAAAGATGATTCTGTAAAGTTTGAATTAAAAAACTTGAAAAATGATGAAATGCGGCAAGAATACCAAATCAAAATTGCTAATAGATTTGAAGTATTGGAATCTTCAGATGACAATGTGGCAAACGAAGAAGAAACTGATATAAATAAAGAATGGGAGACTATAAGAGATACTATTAAATTGTCAGCATCAGAAAGCATTGGCTGTTTAAAAAAGAGGCAAAACAAGAAATGGTTTGATGAGGAATGTGCCGACATTATAAAGAAAAGGAAGCTAGCAAAAATGAAATGGTTACACGAGCCAAATGAGGTAAATTTAGAGCAATTGGGTAGTGTTAGACGGGAAACCACCAAGTTACTAAAGAGTAAAAAGAGGGAATATTTGAGAGAGAAGATTAATGATCTTGAAATGAATGCAAAAAATAGGAACATTAGAGAATTATATCAGGGAATTAGCATAGAGAAGAAAGGATTTCAGGCTAGAACAAACATAATTCGGGATGAAAATGGGGATATGATTGCAGATTCTAGGAGTATATTAAAAACTAAGTCTTAAGAAAATTAGAAAGCAGACACTTTCCAACGCTACTATATGGATCGGAACACTGGGTCTTAACCAAAAATCAGGAACGAAGAATATAAACTTCAGAAATGAGGTTTCTGAGGGGTGTGATTGGCTATACAATAGCTGATCGGAAACGAAATGGAGATATACGAACAGAACAAATATATTCAAGTTATTAGATAGGATTGCACTATACAGAGACGAATAGATTGACCACATTAATAGAATGGATAACAACACAATCTTGAAAACAGATTCTCACTATAGAACCACCAGGACGAAGAAGTGTAGGAAGACCAGTAAAAGATGAACAGACCAATTCCAATATGACATGGGAACAGACCTTAAGGTGTAATCCTTGATGCTGTTGCTGAAAAAATATCCATCCATCCAGAGTAATTGTGCCCGAGGGCAGGTCTTTCACTGCAATCATATCATTTTCATGCTATGCTTTGCAGCTTTACTAGGGAATTGTAGGTGTGGTAGCTTCCTGTTGCTTTCCACACCGTGAAGGATGATGATAATGATGGCCATATGATTTCGGGGACCGTTTGGGCCTTAACGTTTTCCTGACATTTGTCTTACAGGTGAGGAAAAACCCCGATAAAAACCTCACCCAGAAAAACTGTCCCGACCGGGGATCGAACCCGGGCCCGCTGCGTGATAAGCCAGCACGCTACCTCGAGACCACAGCGGTGGACAGAAAACATATAATTTATGAATATATTGAGCGAGTTGGCTCAATCGGAAGCCTTTGACTGTGTTTTCAGGACAGTGTTTTCTTTCCTGCTTTTCCACAGTCGTGAAAGCAAATGTTGGATTGGAATTTAAATATCAGTACCCACTTCATGACAAAGAGTTTAGAATTTTATGTAATTACATTTGTTCCCCCCTTCGATATGTATTAGTCTGGGAACAAAAAGTTGATTAGATATGCTAACTAGGATCATTACATTTCATATTTGAATAGAAAAATTATACGCTCAGACCGGGACTTGAACCCGGGACCCTTGGTTCTCTAGACCAAGTGCTCTACCAACTGAGCTACCTGAGCAAGTACCGATCTAAACGCAAATCTTTCTGTATATAGATTGTAATTCCCATCCACCAAATGCTGTGAAGCCATGCTTCTATCTTGCAAATGGCGGCTCCTTTATTAAGAAGACATATTTGGGAATTATACATTACAGTCAGTACGGCTTTTTCCAAGTTTTTATTATTGATTTCGTACATCTCATTGATGGATAAATCATATTTGAAGAGAAAAATTATACGCTCAGACCGGGACTTGAACCCGGGACCCTTGGTTCTCTAGACCAAGTGCTCTACCAACTGAGCTACCTGAGCAAGTACCGATCTAAACGCAAATCTTTCTCTATATACATTGTAATTCCCATCCACCAAATGCTGTGAAGCCATGCTTCTATCTTGCATTTCATGTTTATGACTATTTAACTCATGCCCCAAATGGGAGTAAATGACCAATCACATTTCAATGATTTTTTATTTACAACCAATAACAGTCGTGTTTCACCTCGAATTTATTAACGGAAGTTCATCATATTAAAGAAAACTCCTCCTTTTTAACATTCTGAATAGGTTATAGCATTATTTTACAGTGACTGACTCTCCAGATTGTATATATAGTGCGTGAATGTTAGCAGATAGCGCATGCGGGAGATCATATAAAAACATTAGTAGCAATTGATTATACCACAAAAAAAACACTGTTTGCACTTAAACGAATTATTTTCCAGGAAATGACTTTGCAGAAAAATATAATTGACATATTTACATATTAGACTGACTGACTGATTGTTGACGGTGACTTGCACGTCCAGTGTGCTGCATACTGTTTCCCAAGGGGATAAACTTGGCAGCAAATTCCTTTGTGGCTATCAAGTAGTGGTTGTGGATTATGTAACCTCAGCCTTTGGTGACAATATATTTTACCTAACAGGTCTACACTAGAATAATAGTGGAAACCACTATACTTGTTAAAAGGGCATCATAGACTACGCCGCCAGCAAGCAGAGAGTCCGAAAGCCGGACAGCGTAGAGTGAGCCACACTCTTTAAAAGCGAGTGGTCTCGCACCATTATGTAGATGGTCTCTCCTTTTGAGGTTAACCTGCAAAACACAGGTTAACCAGTCGGCTCATGAAGAGGAAATGCTCCATGGGACTAGACAGTTCAGCCAATAAAGGCTGAACATCCCGGAGAATCTCCTCCCCACGTGCACTTAAGCTACCTATTGGCAATTGCTGGCCCTTTGCTTTAGCAGTGCTGTTCTCTTGAGTTGTTCTGGAAGCAGTACCAGTCTGTAAAGCTTGGGTGAAGGAAACTCTTGGATCGACCTTCACAGATGTGAAGGTCTTTCTTTGAGTTGGATTTACAATTGGATTTGAGATGGGATCACTTATGGATGGTTTCTCTTTTGGATTGGGGATGGGTTTAGCTACCCTGCTATAAGCTTCAAGGGCTGCCTTGAATACATATTAGGACATCAGAAATTAATTAATACCTATAACATTGGTTATAAATTTCTCCACTAGGGTGCATTCTTACAACATTGCGATCCTTTGGCAATAAATAATATTATGATCTGGTTGCAGTGACGAACAAAAGAAGCAAATGAAGCATTCCAATCGTTTCTCATTTGTTTTCAAACATCGCCGTTTACATTAAATATATTAATATTTTAAAATAACTATAGTTAAATAGGAAAGCAACGGGAAGTTACCACACCTACAATTCACCAGTAAATCTGCAAGCATAGCATGAAAATGCTATGATTGCAGTGAAGGACCTGCCTTCGGATAGAATTACTATGGATGGATAGTTAAATAATGATTTGTGAGTAAACAGCTTAATTTTATTCGTTAAATAGTCCTAACAAATGCCACTCTTGATTTCCAAATTCTCTAGATAAATTCACTCCTCACGAAATTTGGAAATCACTCGTGGCATTACTTATGATAGTTTTATGTACTGTTAGCTAATATCTGGCGGGCGCTGCTATGTCTAAATACACGATTGAGAGGTAATTAAGTTATATGGTAGCCTATATACTGCCTCGAACCAAACCTTCGATTGCCTTAGTCAGTTTTTAATTTCAAGTTTCAGATAATGACTACCCACATACACCCCTGAAATGGAGAACTATTTAAAAATTGAGAAGATAAACTAGCAAGAGGGAAAATAAGTTGATAAAATTCAGTCGTATCTACTGTATGTCCCGATAAAGTGTTGAAGATGTTTCTTTGATGTTTCAACCTTTTTCTTTTTTATGGAATTCGCACGCTACGCTAAAAAATTCATGCTATTTTATGCGTGATATTGAAGATCTTGCCTTTGTTGGACAGGAATACGTTCATATTATATACTGAACACTTGAATAAAATTTTCATCTCTAAGATGATATAGTAAGTCGGGGCATAGAATATTCAATTCGTCTTGAATATGGTGAATTGTTCCTAATGCACAACATGCACTGACTCTTTGAAGACACATGACTTACACGTAAATTGAAGACACAAGCGGCAGTTTAAAAATAGATATAAAGAAATAGACATTTCACTTGTTAATTTACATAAAAATAAGGGAATCGTTTTCCTGAAAAATGTATTCTTTAGTCTTAAGTGCATTTATGAAAGTTTTGTTGAAGCATGGACTCATACTTTTTGGGAGGAGAAAAGATTACGAGTATTTGAGATTAATGTTCTTACGAAAATGTTTGTGCCAAAGAGAAGTGAACAGACAGGTGAATGGAGAAGACTGCATAACAGTGAGCTACATGATCTTTATCATAAGTATCCAATTTATCCGGAGAATTTGGAAATCAAGAGTGACATTTGTTTGGACTATTTAACAAATAAAATTAAGATGTTTACACACAAATCATTGTTTAACTATAGTTATTTTAAAATATTTATATATTTAATGTAAACGGCGATGTTTGAAAACAAATAAAAAATGTGAGGTTATGTTCATTTACTGCTGCTTGATCATATTATTTATTGCCAAATAAGATCGCAATATTGTAAGAGTGCACCCAAATGGAGAAATAATGAAACGCATCAAACTATATATCATAATCAACATTATGGGTTATTAATTTATTCTTTTAGTAAACAACTCAGTAAAATCAAGGAATCTTTTCATTATTTGCTATTTTCAATGTATTTGTTGGAGAAAAATAATGCTTTGACTTGTTCAGAACATTAAAAAGGAAGAGCTTTCTTTATCACAAAAACAGGAGCTGATAAAGAGGAATCGATAAAGAGCGAGGTGAAACACGACTGTCATTGGTTGTAAAACAACATTCATTGAAACGTGATTGGTCATTGACTACCATTTGTGGCATGAGTTAAATAGTCATAAGTAATACCACGAGTGATTTACAATTTATCTAGAAAATTTGGAAATCAAGAGTGGCATTTGTTAGGGCTGTTTACTCACAAATCATTATTTAACTATAGTTATTTTAAAATATTTATATATTTAATGTAAACGGCGATGTTTGAAAACAGATGAGAAACGATTGGCACGCTTCATTTGTTTCTTTTGTTCATCACTGCAACCAGATCATATTATTTATTGCCAAATGATCGCAATATTGTAAGAATGCACCCTAGTGGAGAAATTTATAACCAACGTTATAGGTATTAATTAATTTCTGATGTCCTGTGATGTAAATATGCCAATTATATTATTTCTGCAACGTCATTTCCTGGAAAATAATTCGTTTAAGAAAGTGCAAACAGTGGTTCATTTTTTTTTTGTATAATCAATTGTTACAAATGTTTTTATATTATATCTCGCATTCGCTTTCTGCTGACATTCATTAACTATATATACAATCTGGTAGCCGTATTTCAGAAAGTCAGTCACTGCAAAATAATGCTATGACCTATTCAGAATGTTAAAAAGGAGGAGCTTCCTTTAATATGATACACTTCAGTTGATAAATTCAAGGCGAAACACGACTGTGACTGGTTGTAAATAAAAAATCATTGAAATGTGATTGGTCATTGACTCCCATTTGGGGCATGAGTTAAATAGTCTACGTATATTTGGTATATCTACGACTGATGTGTTCAAAGCAATGCATACAATATTCTACGTTTGAATAAAATAGGAATAACTTAGCAATGAAATGTTTAAAAATGTTATTTTTACATTATTAAAACGAATCATGCATTATGCACGATTGTTTCTGTAAAGCAAATAGAAGCTATATATATATTTAAACTGGAAAGTGGTGAAATGTTCGAGTAATGCAGGGTATTTTTCTTAAACATTTGCATGTTTATCCAGCTATGAAGAATTTAGAAGGGGAAGAAACTTCAAACCTCTGCTTTGAGAAAATAAAGATAAAATGCGAACGAAACAACAGTCCACATATAATAAACATTGTTACACAGACTGCCAGTCGCAAGTCATTTTACTTCGGAGTTAAAATAAGAAATCTTAGAATGCATAAAACATATGAAGTTCCAGGAAAGCACGAGACAATCGAGAAACGCGGCGCGAGTAGAAGACCTGATATCGACCAGGCAAGTTGCCGCAGTCTATCTCGACTTGTGTGACAGGCAATCAACAGTCCCGAAGTAAACTCTGCGTTTAACATGCAAAACTGTCTGCTTATGTGATAAAAACCAACTCTCAGCAGAATTCGTGCAACATCTCCTACTTAAAGAATGTGCATTGTCTCTTAAGTTCGAAATTAATTTTTGCTTACTTGCATTCCATAATACTTACAAGCATTGTAGTCAGTTACGAAAAGTAAATTCTCTAAAGAGAACGAAATAACGAACAGATACTAAGGGCCAACACGCACGCTCTATTGAGTAACACTAAGAAATTGGGACTGGAAGTGAAAATAAATCATCATCAACAACAACAAGGATTAAGCCCAATGGCCTGTTCCGATCTCATTATAGGTCGAATTGGTCCTTCCATCTCTTCAATGGTCTTCCCAACATTCTTCTCCTTTTGGTTTATAATTATACATTCTTCTTGGTATGCGCTGTTCATTCATTCGTAATACGTGCTGAAGATAAGCATATTGATAATGTTTTATTCTTTCACAGAGATTAAATATATTAAGTTCTGTTCTTATATCTTCGTTTTTCTTTTTATCGGTTCTTTGGTATCCTGCTATTGAAAATAAATAAAACTAAATATATGTACGCACATAGAAATACATTAAATAACGAAAATGGACAGTTGATGACAAATGAGGGAAATTAAAAAAAATGGCTGAATTTAAATACCTAGGAACAAACATTACAAATAGGAATGAGGTATACAAGTAAATAAGCATAGACTCATTTCTGGATTATGCATGACGGACTCTCGTCACGCCAAATTCTCTCAAAAACATTAAACTGAAAAAATATAAAACTGCTATTCTTCTAATTATATTATATGGATGCGAAACATGGACTCTTACTTTAAGGGTGGAGAAAAGTTTACAAGTATTTGAGAATAAAGTTCTGAGGAAAATTTTTGGAACCAAAGAGATGAACAAACAGGTGAATGGAGAAGACTACTTAACAATGAATACATGATTTTTATAGGAAACCAGATATAATAATAACAGTTAAATCTCTTATATTGCGAAGCAGAACATTTATCACTCAAGGGGAATGAAAAAGGGGCATGGAATCTTCTTGCAGGAACACCAGAGGGAAAACGTCCAGTTGGTAGTCCAAGAATAAGGTGGGAGAATAACATTAACCATGATTTCAGGGAAGTATATTATTTAGGGGATGAATGGAAAATATTAGCTCAGAATAGGGATATATGAAGAGCTTATATCCTCGCGGCCATGAACCTACGGGTTCGATAGTGCCAAAGAGTTAGTATTATAGTGCTTATCGTAATGGAACATGTAGTTAATAAAACTTTTTGGGCGATATTGCGTTTGTCGTACTTACCAACAATGGCGACCATGATTGACTTGCTACATTTCGGGGTTGCAAACCTAAATAACTATACTGTAATATTACATATTACAACCCACGTGCGGGAAGTAAAACCATTGCCCGTATGTATATACAAAAATATATCAAAAAGGTAGTATTAATATACATTATACGAAAGAAATCACTGCATTTTAAATGCACTGAACTTTATTTGAAACTATGTTGAGAGTTGACTTAATAAAATTCTACTGAAAACTTTTAGACTTTTTAGCTTTACGTCCAATGTTCTTATTTTTGAGGAAGCTAACTAGTGTAACAAAATCTGCAATATAGATACCTTCTGTTAAATTTATCATCGTCATCAGCATTGAATATTCTGACAACAAACTCGCTGGAGAATTTAATGTTTCACTCCTATACACGAAATAAGCAACCACACTTTTTTCACTTACACTACATTTCTTATCCTCCAGCCACTTTTTGAATGAAATGTATGTTTCTTTCATATCTTAATTTAGATTTCTCTGGCGCTAAAGAAGCACATCCAACTTCCCAGGCTTCTTCAATTTCATCGTTTTTATTACAATCATTCATATTTGCAGTCATTTGATGCGAGACTGATTTCAAGGCCTGCTGTAATCTCAACAATTATTTTCGGCATTTAGCATATATACATTGACCAGACTGCTAACGTCAGTCAATTGTTAATAATGAACGCAAATATTTCCAACAAAGATATTATTTTACGGGAGGGTTGTTTCTGATCTCTGATAATAAATGATTTTTAAGTTTTACCTTAAGAAAAGCCGTGTCTCCACCATCGAGCATGCTCTAATTGATGGCTCTTCACCCGAGCTATGGTTCGGCATCGGAGTTTCCGCTGCAGAAGACTCTTACGCAGCACAGCCATGTCTAGAAGTTCCCACTCCTCTTTATACGCTTTCCAGAGACCATATAATCTTCGATGACGCCTGTTTCCCAGTGCCCTTTCGAAGAGTCCAAAGACACAAAGTCAATCGGTGATGCATCAAGAGACTTCACTGGGATGTTTGCTGAATGGAATAGCATGTAATAATAATAATAATAATAATAGCTTTATTTTACCTGGCAGAGTTAAGGCCTTAAGGCCTTGTCTACCACTCAACCAGGATGTTTGCTGAATGGAATAGCATGTATTCCAGTATTCTGCTTCATTTCTCTAGGAATGTCAGGGTTGAACCCGAAGTGTGACTGGAGGCCTTGTCTTGGTGCACCCAGACTTGGTTTTTGTTTGTAGCATAGAGAGCTGGGATTTCAGTCGGGTAAATTGGGGTGAGAACTTCTTCCTGGTAGTACTAGGAGTTGATTTTGGCCTTTTTAGCTACTCTACGAATCGTCAGTTTTTCATTGTAGCAATATCCCGCGATGACCATAAATTCATTGGAGAAACTTTCTCTGCATTCGGCATACCACTTTTGAATTTTTTTTTCACCCCTTTCTCTGTAGTAAATTGCCCGGAGTTTGTTGCAGTCTCCTAGATAAATATATGCTTCATCAAGTGTGACCAAAAATTTTCATTTTTCTCCTGCCAGGTGCTTTTCATAGTTTCCTGCTGTTGGTGCGGCATTCGGCAATGTGACGTGGCAACAATTTATGAACCCTGCTATTGTGGCGCTTGTCCATGTTTAAATCTTTGTTTATTATGGTGTTTACAGTTTTAAGGGATATTCCCAAATTGTTCGCAATTATCCTTTGTGTGGCAGGGTTACCACCAGAGATAAGGACCCTGACCTTTCTGATTACATCTGGGGTGCGGGTAGTAGGAGGTCGTGGATTTGCCCGGTTATTTATTTTTTCCCCCTTTTGGAATTAATCCCAAGTGACCTTTTCCCTTTTATTAAGCACTGAGCTAATTCCACACTTTGGCACTATAAAGTTACGTTATTGCAAGCCTCAATAATCGCGGAATAACTATAATTAGCGTCGGAAAGGGCAGTAATGTACCCTTCCCAAAACGGGTCTATCTGCTTAGGCATTATGAGAGCAACACGCGTGCGAGTGTAACAGAAGCAGCACACTGACTGGTTTGATCACCTCGCACACTCCTGTCCTGATGGCTCACACTCCAACGTCGCAATCTACTTGGCAA
Source organism: Diploptera punctata (assembly GCA_030220185.1). Classification (NCBI taxonomy): domain Eukaryota; kingdom Metazoa; phylum Arthropoda; class Insecta; order Blattodea; family Blaberidae; genus Diploptera; species Diploptera punctata. The sequence continues at coordinate 426,689 of JASPKZ010007480.1, forward strand.
ATCGTTATCAGAGATCGGAAACAACCCTCCATATTATTTATCATCATCATCGTCCGGGGGCACGCCGTAGCGTAGTGGTTAAGGCACTGAGCTACAAGCCGGAGGGTCGAGGGTTCAAGTCCCGTTGGGGTCAGGATTTTTAAACTGACCCAAACACTCTGGCGGCACTATGGCCCTGGGGTCGACTCAGCCTCTAACTGAAATGAGTACCAGACGCTTGTTCTGGGGTAAAGGCGGCCGTCACGCAGGGCTGACAACCCGGCTGACATAAAGTGCCGATTGTCTAGAAAAAGTGGGAGCCTTAACCTCCTACTACCCCAAGGGCCTCCTGAGGCCTGTTGTGGGATCACTTTACCTTTTATCATCATCGTCCTTTCAAGTATTAGGCCCAGTGGCCCGTTACGGTCTTTGAAAACACCATCGCGCAAAAAATAATGTACAACACACGTTTGTGAAGTGTTTTACAGAATCTCGGAAATTAAAAACGTCGCTATCGCTCGGTTTTTTAAACATTTTGCTCCATTCCCAACCTCATATTGTAATATACTATTTAAAAATAGATTGCTAAGTATGTCGGATTGCTTCTTTTTTAGTCACTCTGGAGACCCTATTTCAACGTACTCTATGCGAGTTGACTGGACTATTTAACGCTGTACTGAACAAAATTAAAATATGATAATGGAGTGAAACGTTTGAATGGACAAAAGCTAGAACACCTGCAGCGTGTAAACACGGTTGGATCACGCCAAGCGTTAAATAGAATTAGTATAAACATTAATATTAGGGTCTGCTTTATAATCCAGATTTATTGTCAAACATAGTGTTCATACCGTTAAAACATAATGCTTCTAAAATACATTACAAGCTAACACAATGTAAAAACCATCTCGTGCAATGTGCAAATTGTAACGTCATAAGGACTGGAAGTAAAAACTAAATATATGGTCACTCGTAGAAACACATTATATAATGGATATGGACAGCTAATGACAAATGAGGGAGATTTTGAGGAAGTGGCTGAATTCAAATACCTAGGAACAATAATCACAAATAGGAATGAGATGCACAAAGAAATTAAACATAGGCTCAATTCTGGAAATGCATGTTATTATGCATTGCAGAGACTCTTGATGTCCCAACTCCTTTCAAAAAACGTTAAACTGAAAATATATAAAACTATTATTCTACCTGTTATATTATATGGGTACGAAACATGGACTCTTACTTTAAGGGAGGAAAGGAGATTAAGAGTTTTTGAGAATAAAGTTCTTAGGAAAATTTTTGGACCAAAGAGAGATGAACAGACAGGTGAGTGGAGGAGACTACATAACAATAAACTATATGGTGTTTATAGGAAGCCAGATATAATAAGAACAGTTAAGTCTCGTAGACTCTGATGGCAGACATGTGACACGTATGGGGAATGAAAGACGTAAATGGAAGCTACTTGTAGGAAAACCAGAGGGAAAACGCCCAGTTGGTAGACCAAGAATGAGGTGGGAGAATGACATTAACTATGATTTGAGGTAAGTAGATTATATAGAGAATGATTGGAAAGCATTGGCTTAGGATAGGGATGTATGGAGAGCTTATGTCCGCGCGGCCATGAACCTACGGGATCGATAGTGCCAGTGAGTAAGTAAGTATAGCTTGTTAAAAAGTCTAGGATGTTTATAACTTGATTGAACAATGGGAATGAGCTTTGAAGTTCATACATAACCAGGTATAATATTAAATAGCTATTTATTCAAACCAGTGGTCGCCCAGCGGTCGAAATTCGACCACAATTCATTAATTTTTTTTAAGTTTGTCACAAATATGTCATTGTGCATTAATTTTCATTTTTTTTTAAATACAAACGATAGGAAATATGTGGTATAGATTGGCTAAGCCATATTTAAAAAAAACAATAACGCGTCATTTGACATTTGTATACTATTTGCATTATTTAAAATTGCATTTGGCCTAATTACATTATGTGTACGGGAATATATATCCCTTCTTCTTTGTCTCTCACTCCGACCCGTCAATGTTCTATGTCTAGGCATAATGGAAGTAGGTGCGAATGTGTAAATATATATAAAAAAGTAATGAAATTACTGTAACCAAGATTAGACAGGGTTTAATTCAAATTTAAATAATGAAATGTATCATTTTTTAAATCACTAATAATAAATACTCGAGAGTAAGTCAATTCACATTGCTGCTGCACAATTTTCTTTTTACAGCAATGCACTTTCAGTACGAACATAAACAAATGAATGAGTAATACACATAAATTCCTTAGAGACAATTAACTTTATTTTGTCTAATTTAATTTATTTGTAACACATATTATATATATATATATATATATACACTAGAAGTGCCGGCCAAGCGTTGCTGTGGCTAAGTTATACGTTAAAAATTTAAATTAAGTTGTTATCTTTCAGCCAGATTACTTAAAACTAATACTTACACACGAAATTAATAATATTGAAAATAAAATAAACACTGAACACACTAAAAAAATGAAATAATCAATATTTGTAATTCAATTGAAATTCGCGGTTGCAACAAAAAGCACAGCAATCTGGATCTCTCTTTGTTAAATAATAAACCGATACCTACCTTACTTAACAATTACCTTACACCGCCATCTGTTAGAATCGTATGCAACTCACACATAATTACACCGCCATCTGTTAGAATCGTATGGAACTCACAGATAATTATAACTCTTTGTTAAATAATAAACAAATAATTTGCAATAAAAAAAATAATGCGACTATAAATTTAGTTATAAACTACCCTAAGTCTCAAGTTGAATCAAACTGCACACAGTGTGCAAAATTTTATTAAAATCGGTTCAGTAGTTTAGGATTCCATCGCGGACAAACAACGTGACACGTAATTTTTATATATTAAGATATATATATATTTTTTTTTTTAATTTAATTTTTCTCTATATGAAGTTTACTTATGCCAAATATCACACTCCTCCGTGCGCGCAATCTGCTTAAAAAAGGGGTACAAAGTTTTTTCTTTACGTATTAATACATAGATTTCATCCGTCTTAATGTACAGCCTTTGAAAAAAAAATGAAGGCGCAACTGTTGATGATGTAAAGTTAAAGTTTTGAAGAGCGATTCACACCAATAAGTTGATACGTCTCCTGTCTCTTTTGAGTTCAAATCGGGCGGCGCAAGTCTTTCTTCGTGCAGTATTCGTATCGTCCACTTTAGTAGTGCAGTCAGTAAGATGCTGTCTTGCAACGTCGTGGGCCCAGGTTCGATCCTGGTGAGGAAGATTTTTTTAATAACGTGTCCCATGTTGTCATTTCGTCATATCTAGTGTTCTCTCGTGACATTGGCGTAATTGTAACCAACTTCTGAGGTTGAGGTGCCTGAAAGGCGGGGTTACAGCTACCCTGTTGATATGATGGATGATGATGATAGTTCTGCGCCAAGAGAGTCCTTAATCCTAAACTTAATTCAAGGAGAATATGACGATGGTCATATGATGTTCGGGGACCGTTTGGGCGTTAAAGTTTCCAGACATTTGTCTTGTAGCTAAAGCGGCCCCTACACGGTCAATATTTACGTCAATATATTCCACAATATTTTGTACAATAGTTTTACTTGGCCAACCACACGGTTCAATATTATTGCTTAATAAATTAGTTCGTGGGTGATACTTGTGCAGTCAACATGTGGAATAATAATAAGACAGATCACAGAACTGAACTAGTATTGCGCAATATTGCCAACAGACGACGCAATATTTACTAGATTGCACAATAAAAATCAAACTATGATGATCTTGAAGAAGATTTTGGGGCTGTAAGGCCGTGGTCTCGAGGCTTGAAGTTCCCTGACGTTTGGCCAGACGCAGTCTCTGGCGAAACGTCAGGGAACTTCAAGCCTCGAGACCACGGCCTTACAGCCCCGAAATCTTCTTCAAGATCATCATAGCAACTCCGGCTGTGAAAGCCTAAGTCAATACAAAAAAATCAAACTGTTTTTGATTGATTCAGTATATTGCAATCTTAAAATATAAAATTAGGGAATATTCACCCGAAAGGTCCGTCTCCTCAACTTAATTAATTATTTAACTATAGCGCTTTCGGGACTTGTCCCATCATCGGCAGGATTCAAAACTGGTGTTTCACTGAAGATCTGGTAGAGGGGGTTATATGTATTGGGTTCGTTTTCGTTTATCAGATTGTTGTTGTGAACTGCTTTCATGATTTCCATCTCTTTGAGTACGTTTATCTTCGCTGGATTATTTTCTCTGTGCACTACTGTTATTTACGCATAAGGAAAATCAAACTATGCAAAACACGTTTTCCATGAAGGACATCGCATGTTAAATATTGAAAACACCCTAACAGTAATGCACAGAGAAAATAATCCAGCGAAGATAAACGTATTCGAAGACATGGAATTCACGAAAGCAGCTCACAACAACGACAATCTGATAAACGAAAACGAACCGAATACATATAACTGCCTCTAGCAGAACTTCAGTGAGACACCAGTTTTGAATCCTGCCAATGATAGTACAGGTCCCGAAAGCGCTACAGTTAAATAATTAATTAAGTTGAGGAGACGGAACTTTCAGGTGAATATTCCATAATTTTATATTTTAATTTTGAATAATACTTCAACGGAACACATCATGCATCGTATAAAAGTTGATATTGCAATCTTTCAATTAAAATGTCGACTATTGTGCAATATATTGACATAAATATTGATCGTGTAGGGGCCGCTTAAGGAAAAGCCAGGTAAAATAAAACTCATCCAGGATACTTGAACTCGGGCCGGCTATGTGAAAAGATAGCACGAAATTACTAAATGTATTTTACCTGGCAGAGTTAAGGCCTTAATGCTATCTTTCAAATATCTGCAAGTGTTTGTTTTATGTCATATGTCAGTACTTGAATGTGAATAGTTGAAGACATCGTGAACTTTGCAAAGGTGACGTATGTAATTTTCTGATATTTGGGAAGGTTGGTGCTGAAGTGGAGGCCCGTGGAAAACTGCTTAGAATAGTACTCCAGAGTTCTGCAATTCCACGGAAATGTCATGCCATAAATCAGAGTGTGCAGGCGGGACACACGGATTAAGAACATTTATATATGCGATGCGCCTCAACTTCTAGCTATGTGCGCTGCTTTAATACAACAGAAATACACTTCCAGGTAGAACTGCTTTCCACATTTCAATTTCTACCTTCAAATCTCTATTCATCATTAAAGGCAGGGTTTTCGTAGACTACCAAAAAAAGTATTAAAAAAAGTATGGGGCACGCCGTAGCGTAGTGGTTAAGGCACTGAGCTGCAAGCTGGAGGGACGAGGGTTCAAGTCCCGTTGGGGTGTTAGGATTTTTAAACTGACCCAAACCCTCTGGCGGCACTATGGCCCTGGGGTCGACTCAGCCTCTAACAGAAATAAGTACCAGACGCTTGTTCTGGGGTAAAGGCGGCCGTCACGCAGGGCTGACAACCAGGCTGACATCAAGTGCCGATTGTCTAGAAATAATGGGAACCTTAACGTCCCACTACCCCAAGGGCCTCCTGAGGCCTGTAGTGGGAATACTTTACTTTACTTTTACCAAAAAAAGTATATATTTATGCCAGGTCAATATTATATATTTATATACTATAATGTAATATATAAGTTAGTCATATCTAGGACTGGGGTTTTTATGACATAAAAACGCCGAACTATGCAAAATTATATATCGATGGCGGGCAATTAAAACCTCGTAACTCCATTTTGCTACATTTTATAGGAGAAACAAATAACTTCTAATAATTATGAAAAATTGATAAGTAATAGTTCCCACATATTTTACTATAGAATTCTTCTTCTCTTCTTCTTAAACTTAATGTGTAGGATTTTCATCCTGTTTATTTCCAAAATCACTCCTCGGAGGAAGACGTATTGTATGTGCATTCACTGTCTATCCTTCTCTTGGCTGGTCTTCCTCTTGTTCTTCTCCCGTTCATTGGTCTATCTTCTTTAGCTCTTTTTGCAAGCCGGTTTTCTTTCATTCTTTCTATATGACCCTTCCAATATTTTCGTCTATGATAAATTTGGTTGTCTTGAATATGGCATTTGTCCCTAATTTCTGCGTTGTGTATTTTATCAAATAATCTTTTCCCCTGAATAGTTCTTAAGGGTTTTCATTTATTCTTCTTCACTTCCTGGTTTAGGCAAAAGTTGTCTGTTCCGTCTTCACTAATAGATCTAAGACCATCTCTTCCGAGGACGTCCGACATCTCTTCTTCCTCTTGGAAAATAATAGAAGATTTTATTTGGTAATCTACTTTCTTCCATTCTTTCTACATGTTCTTTCCACTGTATCTTGTTGTTAAATATATTTTTCTTTTATGGAGTAGATCTGCAGTTCTTCACGGATATCCTCGTTTCTTATCTAGTCCATTCTAGTGCAGCCTTTTACTCTTCTTAAAAATTTCATCTCGGCTGCTTGGATTTTACTTTATTGTTTTCATTTCGCATGTGCTTATTATTTGTTGAGTCCTTCGGTACGGTGTACCTGACGGAAGAGGCAACTCTACATCTACTGCCTTGTAGATTGACAAACGGGCGGATGGGGTTCGTTAGTCCTGCAAGACAACCCATCTAGGAGAGACAACTCCGAAATAAAACGGAGCAGGCTGAGCTCTGGAGCTGGGTGAAGGCAATCGGCCTAGGGAGGAAACCCCGAATAATAAACCCGCCATGAAAAACGGGCTAGCAACCCACTTCAAGGTGTATCTTATACATTGCTCGCAGTCCCAAGGATCAAGCCTCGGATGAGAACGGAAACAAAATACAGAATTAAATTCAAGTTATTAATACATTTGAAGTCCGTGTTCTCAACAGGTTATGCATCACATATTTCTGTGCTGGTTACTGGAGTTACGTGGTTTTCAATGACTGATGGAGTTACGAGGTTTCCATTGCCTACCGTCGATATGCAGATTATGACCTAAAATTTAGAAAAATACGCACTGTAACATAAAAAAATATGAGCTAATAATATTATCTTCTCCTTGTAAGCCCATGTTCCCCTTAACAGAGATTTAGGCGCTCTCCCTCTACAGGGAAGAATTTGAACCGTACCAATTTAGTTACACTTGTTTTCGTATAGATGTCATTTGAGTGGTCCGTGGTCAGCGTTCCGCTAATGATATTATAATTATGTAATAATTTCAGTTGTAAAATCAAGCAGTAATTCAGTTTATGACAATTAACTACTTGTATTTACTTAAGAATAGAATGCAAATGAGAAGCAAACTAATATGGAATTTGATATTATAGCCTGCGTTTTATGTTATTAAAATTATCAGTAGCTACCTGCTTGTTGCGAGACAATGAAACGAAATATTTGCTCAGGTACATACGTAAGTGAAAAGTCATTACTATGAATTGAAACGAAATAGGAGATGAAGATAGATTTTTACAAGAAACAATTCTGAGAAATTTAATAACTCGAATGAATACGGAAAGAAACTGTATGATAAATGTTCCTTAATTCATAAAGGATGAAAATATGACGATTATGACCAATAAATTGCTATAATACGTTCTGTCACATATAAATAGCCAAATATGAATAAATATGACCTAATTAAATAGTCTACTTTAATTCAATTAGTTTTTTTGTATAAAAACCGTTTATGTATATTTAAGAAATATATTAGTCTTACTAAAAATATATCATAAAAATTCTAGCCTTAGTCATAATAACTCACTGGCTCTATGAACCCGTAGGTTCATGGCCGCGCGAACGTAAGCTCTCCGCTCATGTTTTCCAATCATCCCCTGTATAATCTACTTCCCTCAAATCATAGCAAATGTTATTCTCCCATCTCATTATTTGTCTACCAATTGGACGTATATCTTCTGGTTTTCCTACGAGAATCTTCCATGCATCTCTTTCATTCCCCATTCGTGCCACATTCTACGATACTCAAATACTCATAATCTTCTTTCATCCCTTGAAGCAAGAGTCCATGTTTCGCATCCATATAATATAACTGGTAGAATAACAGTTTTATATATTTTCAGTTTAACGTTTTTTTAAAGGAGTTGGGACATCAAAAGTGTCCGTAATGCATGATAGCACGCATTTCCAGAATTGAGCCTGTGTTCAATTTCTTTGTGCATCTCATTCCTATTTGTAATTATTGTTCCTGGGTATTTGAATTAGGTCACTTCTTCAATATTTCCCTCATTTGTCATTAGCTGTCTATTTCCATTATATTATATATTTTTATATGTGAACATATTTTTAGTTTTATTGGTGTTTATTTCCAGTCCCAATTTCTTAGTGATACTCAAGATAGTGTGTATGTATGGCCCTTAGTATCTCCTCACTATTGCCCTATAATACTACATGATATAGTCATAATATATGCAATAAATATTATGAAATCATATAATACGCAATTTTACATGAATTAACTTACAGCACTATCGAACCCAGAGATTAATGGCCGCTCTTACACAAACTCTCCTTACATTCTTATGCTGAACTATTTTCGTGTACTACAAAAAAAAATGGATCTATTCATGCACTGTACCAAGTTATAAAGGATATTCTATGTCACTGTGCAACCATTGAATATATTATCGGAGAACAAGTAGACTTCCAGTGCCAGGGTGTCCAGGTTGGAAAGAAGAAGAAATGAAGAAGTGAGGCAGATGATGGATATGGAGGAGACAGTGGTGGAAAGGATCGAAAGACGAGCTCTTCAGTGGTATGGCCATGTCAGGAGAATGGAGGATGATAGGTGGCCCAAAGCTCTTTTGGAATGGTCACCTTCTGGTAGAAGGAAACGGGGCAGGCCAAGAACAACTTTGAGAAGAGAGATCCATAGATTGATGAACGACCGAGGTCTGGAGGAGGATGAATGGCGTGATCGGCAAGAATGGCGAATGGGAATACAGGGTAACCGCTGAAAAGTGGAGAGACCCTCAAAAGTAAGTAACAAGTAGACTTGAAGTCGTGTTGGCCAATGTGATACTGATAAAAGTAGTTAGTGTATGGAATTTAAAAATGAATAAAACAAACTTACCTTGCAAACAATTTTGTATAATTTTCCTTAAGAAGTTTTCTTGTTTGATGGAGCTTTGTTATTTTTTAAACGATTTTGATATTTGTATAACTTTGCTAACTAGTAGTTTTTTTCTTCTTCCAAATCGTAGTCCTTTTCCTAGCGTTTGTCGTATTTTGTTTCCGTCTTTCATCCGAGGCTTGATCCTTGGAACTGCGAGCAATGTATAAGATACACCTTGAAGTGGGTTGCTAGCCCGTTTTCATGGCGGGTTTATTATTCGGGGTTTCCTCCCTAGGCCGATTGCCTTCACCCAGCTCCAGAGCTCGGCCTGCCCCGTTTTATTTCGGAGTTGTCTCTCCTAGATGGGTTGTCTTGCAGGACTAACGAACCCCATCCGCCCGTTTGTCAATCTACAAGGCAGTAGATGTAGAGTTGCCTCTTCCGTCAGGTACACCGTACCGAAGGACTCCTTCTCCGCTCTATCTGCCGTTGAGGTCTTCACCGTAACCCTGGCAAGGAGCCCTCACAAGGTACTATCAACTGGGCAAGCTGAACCAAGGTTTTTTTACGAGGTGTTACTCCTCCCCCTCACCCTTTTTCAATCTGGCTTGGGACAGGCTATGGTCTTCCTCCAGTACGTCTTCCTCCGAGGAGTAATTTTGAAAATAAACAGGATAAAAATCGTACAAATTATGAAGAAGAAGAAGAGGCTGAAGAATAGGTCTAACACTACGGAACAACAATGCAACGATGCTACTGCATTATTTCATCCAATAAAAGTAGCATCGATTTTTCAGCAGTTATTTGTAACTATAGACTTTAGTAACCAATGCTTTGCACGTAAGTGACAAAGGATAAGCGATGCTCTCATGTTTACATATAAATAGCAAATGATGCAAAGCGTAAGACCTTGGAACTTCCATGCCTTAAATCGGAAGGTTGAATATTAAATCATTTAAATGAATGAGTGGGCCACTTTTTCTAATACGTATTAGGTCAGGATTTAATTCCCTCCACCTAATTAATTCACAGAATGTTTTTCAGTACACCTATTATTTTCTGAGTACCATTACGTTTTCAGATGCACTTAAATAAATAAAATACCTGGCACTACAAATTCGAAGAACCAAGGCCGGTTTATGTGATTGCTTTAGATCAGCGGTTCCTAACCCCTTCCACAAAGATCTGAGCTGGATGAACCACTGACTTTTAAATATACATACAGTAGACATGCATAAAATTTAATTCCAAGCAAAAATTAATAACCTTAAATTAACTTAACCCTTAACGGTTAAAACCTAAAGTTACTCTAGTTACGGCTTAAAAGTTTCGCCTAATTGTAGCGAAATCAAATGCATTCCTAACGTTGTTACATGACTGTATATCAGGCATTCGCGGTAAATATTAATTTATTGTGGAAATAATGTGATAATTCCTGATGTTACACATATGTAACAAGGGGCATTATAGGATCAATTTAATTTTAAAATAATAATAATAATAACAATAATTATATTATTAGTCTATTATTACTGTCATCAGGAAAAATGAATATTGGTTATTCGATAGTAGATTATATACGGTATAAGCAATTAAATTGGTATGGGCACATACGACGAATGCAAGAAGAGAGATTACCCAAGAAAACATTGGAATGGTACCCACCTGGAAGAAGGAGGGAGGAAGACCTCGAAACTCGTGGATGCAGGAAATAAGAACTGGAATGAGAGCAAGAGGACTGGAGGACATGGATTGGATGGAGAGAGACGAGTGGAGAAGAAAAATAAAACTTTAGGCACAGAAAGATGTGTAAACATTAAAATTCTGTATATAAATAAAATTATTGTTATTATTATTATTATTATTATTATTATTATTATTATTATTACAATGCTGCAGAAATGAAGGAAACAATAATAGACCTAACCTCGAAATCCGCCATTACGGAAAAGTTTTGGCGAATCCTTTGAAATATTTGGCGAACCCACTGGGGTTCGCGAATCACAGGTTGGGAAACGATGCTGTATTTGTCCTTCAATCTTAGTTTTTCTTAATCGGATTTAAATACTTTTCGTGTAAGTAATTACATACAGTATATGTACCAGAGATGCAGGCTAATTGGGCCCCGTCTCAGAACTTATGTAGGCTATATTACAAAGAAAATTTCTATAGTATAGCTGTAAATAAGGGGGAGGGTACGCCGTAGCAGGTTTTTGTTAAGGCAGTACTCTACAAGACGGAAGGACGGAGTTCTAGTCCCGGTAGGTCAGGATTAGTAAACTGGCCTAAACTCTTTGGCGGCACAATTACCCTGGGGTCGATTCAGCCTCTAATAGAAATCAGTACCAAACGCTTTTCTGGGGGTAAAGACGGTCGTCACGCAGCTCTAACAACCTTGCTGGCATAAAGTGTCGATTTTCTAGAAAAGTGGGAGGCTTATCTCTTGTAATCCCAAGGGTTGTCTAGGGCGTGTAATGAAATAATTTTAACTTTTTTATGTGGGAATGGAACCGAATCCTTAAGAAGTCAGTCAGACACTCTAACAGTTATACCGAAGAAGCGGATCTTATAGGATTAAAAGAACAATTCTTATATCTGAAACTGTAATTTATTAAATGTGGAGAACAGTGCAAATAATTTTTAAATAACTTTGTGTTGGGGCGCGCCGTAGCGTAGTGGTTAAGGCAGTGCGCTACAAACCGGAATGTTGAGGGTTCGACTCCCGGTGGGGTCAGGATTTTTAAACTGACCAAAACCTTGTGGTGGCACCATGGCCCCGGGGCCGGCTCAGCCTGTAACGTTAAAATGAGTACCAAACGCTTATTCTGGGGGTAAAGATGGCCGTCATGTAGGGCTGACAACCCTGTCTACAAAAAGTGGGAGCCTTAAACTCCTACTAACCCAAGCAATATGAATTTTTGAAGAATTAAACTGATCCGATTTTTAACAAAACTCGATAAGAGTTGCTTGGAGATTGAACATAAAATATTAAATTAACTACAATCCTTGTTCGTTCCACTGTGGATGCTTTCCTAGTGGGAAATTTCTTAAGCATGCTAATTTATTTACGCTTATTCCTACAAATGTCACGCGTGCCACGAATGGGGAATGAAATATGTGCATGCAAGCTTCTTGTAGGAAAACCAGAGGGAAAACGCCCAGTTGGTAGACTAAGAATGAGGTAGGAGAATAACATTAACTATGATTTGAGGGAAGTAGATTATACAGGAGGTGATTGGAAAACATTAGCTCAGGATAGGGATGTATGGAGAGCTTATGTCCGCTCAGCCAATAACCTACGGGTACGATAGTGCCAGTGAGTTAGTTAGTTGTCCCTACAAATGTCAGCGAGGGACATGTGATTAGTACATCGTCTAGAGGCGACATCTTGTAGGAAACTAAGGTATTATTCGGATGGATGAGAGTCGATTCAATTTCGCACAGAATCCTTTTTATTCAGGCTTTCGGTTCTTTTACAAGTCTGAAAAATCTTCAGACCCGGGAACCACGGATTGAATTCCCTCCCGGAGGACTTGTCCCTTGGATGTTTCCATCCTAAAAATCCACCGACTCCGCCGGATTTGAACCCATGATCCTTGGGACCAGAGGCAAGGAACATAACCTCTAGACCACCACGGCCGACATTAAATTAACATTATTTAGAAAAAAAGAATTATGGAAGGTGACGAAGCGATAGGCCTATTGTAACAAACCACTGGGTGTAAGAAGATTTAAAAACTTTTATTATGGCTTAATGTAAGTCGCTTTGTCAGAAATGTATGATTTTTTTTTGTGATTTCAGTAAATTTCAATCACATTATAATCTCCAGGTATTACCTTTAATGCTGTTTCATTGTCATTTATTGAATGGCTTTGCCATTACATAACCTGGAACAAATACGCTCTATAAATCTACAGAATTAATGTATGTCCAGCAGCTTTTGTTTGTTTGATTCTGTTTGAAATTCGGTTTCGGTTATTAGTAGTTACTGTCCATCCCTTGTTTCTAGATTTGCAAGTTCAAACCCCAGCGGGGCGTAAAAATTCTCAGACTTGTTTCCTTCGGAAATGAGCAAAAGCCATGGTTCCAATATCATATTGATATAAAATTATGGCTGTTCCTGTTCTTTTATATGGATCTGAATCTTGGGTACTTACAAAAAAAAGATATCTCACACATTCAAGCCACTAAAATGAAATGTTTAAGATCCGTAAAAGGATGTACACGCATGGATAGATTACACAATGAATCAATAAGAAATGAACTGGAGATATTTTCAATACTCGATAAACTAGACGAGCACAAATACCAATGGAAAGAACATTTAGACAGAATGGACAATACAAGATTACCCAAAAAGATCAACGCCTAGAAACCACATGGAAAAATATCTTTGGGACGGCCAAGGAAACGATGGACTTGAGACCGGAACAGGTCGCATTGACCTAATCCTGGAAAGGAAGAAGAAGAAGAATATATTTCATAACTATACTGCAGCCACTGATTCTCCGGCCTTGACGTTTTCAGGACAGTGTTGCCGATATGGATATTCAGTGGGAGTGGCCGCTTTATGTATGCGGTTAGCAGACATACAGCTGACAACATCTCAGCAATTTCAAACCTTACTAGCGCGCTATAGCTGCGTCAAGAGCAGTGATCGGTTGTGGCAGACATCTACTCCCACTACAACCATATCCTTATTGGCAGTAGAGGGCGAATTCTCCCTTTACCCTTCGTATAACCTAAACTTTAGAGCCGGAGATATGGCGGCTCGGGTATAAGTAACTCACTGCCACTATCGAACCCGTAGGTTCATGGCCGCGCCGACATAAGCTCTCCACACACCTCTTTCGTGAGCTAATGTTTTCCAATCATCCTTTATAATCTACTTCCCTCAAATCATGGTTAATGTTATTCTCTCGTCTCATTCTTGGCCTACCAACTGGGCATTTTCCCTCTGGTTTTCCTACAAGAAGCTTCTATGCACGTCTTTCATTTCCCATTCGTGCCACATGTCGTGCCTATCGCAGTCTTTGAGACTTAACTGTTCTTATTACATCTGGCTTCCTATAAAGACCACGTAGTTCACTGATATGTAGTCCTCTCCATTCACCTGTTTGTTCACCTCTCTTTGGTCCAATTTTTTTCTTAAGAACTCTATTCTCAAAAAGTCGTAATATTTTTTTTCCTCCCTTAAAGTAAGAGTCCATGTTTCGCATTTATATAATATAACTAAGACAATAACAGTTTTTGTATATTTTCAGTTTAACGTTTTTTTCAAAGGAGTTGGGACATCAAGAGTCTCTGCAATGCATAATAGCACGCATTTCCAGAATTGAGCCTATATTTGATTTCTTTGTGCACCTCATTATTATTTGTAATTATTATTCCTAGGTATTTGAATTCAGCCACTTCTTCAAAATTTCCCTCATTTGTCATTAGCTGTCCCTTTACATTATACGTATAACGTATTTCTACGTGTGAACATATATTTAGTTTTATTGCTGTTTTCTTCCAGTCCCAATTTCTTAGTGTTAGTCAATAGAGTGTGCGTGTTTGTCCTTAATATCTCAATGCTATCGCCCAATAAGTCCACCAATGTGATCTCGAGGTAGCGTGCTGCCGAGTCACGCAGCGGGCCCGGGTTCGATTCCTGGTCGGGACAAGCTCCTGGGTGAGGTTCTTTCGTGTTTTTTTCCTCACCTGTGAGACAAATGTCAGGAAGCTTAGGGCCCAACGGTCCAAGAAAATCATCCTGCAATCATCAACATCCTTATCATTATCATAATCATCATCCTTCACCGGTGTGGAAAGCAACGGGAAGCTACCACACCTTTAATTCCCAAGTAAAGCTGCAAAACATGGCATGAAAATGCTATGATTGCAGTAAAAGCCCTGCCTTCGGGCAGAATTACTATGGATGGATCGCCCAATAATACCACGTTGTCAATATAAACAAACAGCTTATTATTACCATTGAGTTTAGACCTTTTTTTTTTTCATCCTCTAAAAGATTTGATGTTTTGGTCTAGTTCAAAACTAAATAGTGGGGAACGCTATCGCTAAATTATTTAGAACGATAGTAGCACGGAGAGGATGCTTTTATTACACTGGTCAACATCATTTTTGTCCCATGAGTACCAACAGTTGTACTTAATGCAGCTCTTTATCGTGTTTTCAAATATGTATTCGGAATTTCTCCATCACCCACAGTTTTTTTTATTTCAATTTCAATTAATGGATTTAAATAATTATTTTTTAAATAAACGTTTTTTCGTACATTTGTTAAAATGTAAAATAAAACCAAATGAGCCAACTCAAATTATTTCAGCTATGGAACAGATATATCAAGGCAAATGGAATTCTAATATGCTGGCCGATTATTGTTGGATCATCAAGAGGGTTGCTCCACAGGCGAAATATAACAGAAAATCGTCATTTCTTACTTTCTAGGTGAGTCCGAATGTTCGAATATTGTGTAGTTATGAATGTAGAAAATATTAAAGTGATGGAAATTATAAATTCCTGTCTCTCGGAAACCTTGCGTGATGGAGAAAAACCGATATCATATTTGAATTCAGGAGGAAAAAAATACTATCAGAATCACATATTTTTCATTCTGAGAAAAAAAAGTTTATTTTTTGTTGCTCAGTGTTATTATTTTTAAGGAACATATAACTTCAAACAAATTGGTTAAATTACGTAGTAAAATAGGCTAAGTCAAGAAGAAAATATGAATGGCTTTTTATGGTGCTAGTTAACTGTCAGATTAAAGAGACTATTTAACTCATGCCCCAAATGGGACTCAATGGCCAATCACATTTCAATTATTTTTTATTTACAACCAATCACAGTCGTGTTTCGCCTAGAATTTTCCAACTAAAGTTTATCATAATAAAAAAGCACTTCCTTTTTAACATTCTAAATAGGTCATAGCATTATTTTGCAGTGACTCACTAAGAAATACGGCTACCAGATTGTATATATAGTGCATGAATGTGAGCACGTAGCGCATGCGGAAGTTAATGTAAAAACATTTGTAGCAATTGATTATACCACAAAAAAAAAAAAACACTGTTTGCACTTTCTTAAATGTATTTTTTCCCCTGGTAATAACATTCCAGAAAAATATAATTTTCATAGGACATCAGAAATGAATTAATATACAGTTTGATGTGTTTCATTTTTTCTCCACTAGAACGCATTCTTACAATATTGCGTTCCTGTGGCAATAAATAATATGATCTGGTTGCAGTGATGAACAAAAGAAGCAAATGAAGCGTACCAATCGTTTCTCATTTGTTTTCAAACATCGCCGTTTACATTAAATGTATAAATGTTTTAAAATAACTATATTTAAATAATGATTTGTGAGTAAACAGCTTAATTTTATTCGTTAAATAGTCCTAACAAATGCCACTCTTGATTTCCAAATTCTCTGGATAAATTCACTCCTCACTTCGCGAGTCGTGAATTTATCGATAATTTGGAAATCACTTGTGGCATTACTTATGATAACTGCATATTGATTTCTGTTAAGTGGACGTGGCCCAAATCAGACAATTGTTAGGAATCATCGTGGAATGCACAATCATTTTGTTACACGCTTTATATTAGCTTGACCTGTTTCTATCTATCTATCTATGTAACTGAATCTTTTAACGCGATTTTCACCCACTTAAAATCATTGGATCGACTTGAAACTTTGTATACTTGTAAAAGACCCGTGACAATACGATAATTTCATATTTTGTTTCTAAAATCCTGGCCAGAATCATCAGAAAAAAAATGAAAACTGGTATAATAGGTTGCGGACTTGTCGACTTTTTAGTCAATTGTTGTAAGAGCTCAGTTGGTAGCGCGGTACGCTCTAGTGGCATATAATTTCGATAAACCATAGGTCGCTGGTTCAAATCCGGCTGGGAGGTTTATTTTTTTAGAAGAGTATTACTTTCAGCTCATACTACAATAGTATCGAATTTAAAGATATTTACATTTTTATCTTATTTTGTAAAATATTAAAACTAAAAAATAAATAATAGGTGTTTTTTATGATTTTTACATTTTCTTCTTAGAGACTTTACTTTTACCAATATCTGTTTATTATCAAATATATTAATTGATAAAGAGCACACCACGCTTTTGATGGTAAAATTATTTATCCCAAGCGTATTGGAAATTAAAATTATTTTTCATTTTTTTAGTTCGGTTTTCTGATGGGGCGTAGGATAATAGTTTTTTAAAACTATTATTTATATACGAAAGAGTCTCGTACGTCAGATAACTTTCCTTACTTAAGTCAGCAGTGTCCTTGCTTTCTTATCTGGAATGACTTTACTTATCCTTGCACTTATCTAGTAACAGAGATATCTGTAAGTTTTTGATCACTATGATAAATCACAAGTTTCTATGTTTTCATTAAACCATTTATTGGCGATTCAAGACAAGGCATAGGGGCTGGAAGAGCAGCGCCATCTTTTATGTACTCATACACATTTCACTTGGCCCGCCGAGAGCACACTCAGTTTGACCCGGGTGCACACTGGGCAGCCAGGAGGAATCAACGAGCAGGGCCCGTGGCCTGTCTCTTCCGGCTACTTTAGGGACTTAAATTACCTCTTCAGCTCATTGATATTGTTTTATAGTTGATGGTAGAGCGATGATCCAGATTCAATAATTCCTCGTGCCTATTATTAATTTAAACTGAAAATATATAAAAATATTATTTACCGGTTATATTATATAGATGCGAAACATGGACTCTTACTTTAAGGGAGGATAGGAGATTACTAGTATTTCAGAATAGAGTTCTTAGGGAAATTATTATATTATTATATTATATTATATTATATTATATTATATTATATTATATTATATTATATTATATTATATTATATTATATTATATTATATTATATTATATTATATTATATTATATTAGTCCACCGCTGTGGTCTCGAGGTAGCGTGCTGCCTTGTCATGCAGCGAGCCCGGGTTCGATCCCCGGTCCGGGCAGTTTTTCTGGGTGAGCTTTTTATCGGGTTTTTTTCTCACCTGTAAGACAAATGTCAGGAAAACTTTAAGGCCCAAACGGTCCCCGAAATCATATGGCCATCATCCTTATCATTATCATCCTTACCATTATCATTATCATCATCATCCTTCACCGGTGTGGAAAGCAACGGGAAGCTACCACACCTACACAATTCCCTAGTAAAGCTGCAAGCATAGCATGAAAATGTTATGATTGCAGTGAAAGACCTGCCTTCGGGCAGAATTACTATGGATGGATGGATATTATATTATATTATATTATATTATATTATATTATATTATATTATATTATATTATATTATATTATATTATATTATATTATATTATATTATATTATATTATATTATATTATATTATATTATATTATATTATATTATATTGGGGCACACCATAGCGTAGTGCTAAGGCACTGCGCTACAAGCCGGAAGTCGAGGGTTCGAATCCCGGTGGCGTCAGGATTTTTAAACTGACCCAAACCCTCTGGCGGCACTAAGGCCCTGGGGTCGACTCAGCTTGTTCTGAGGATAAATACGGCCGTCACGCAGGGCTGAAAACCCGGCTGACATCAAGTACCGATTGTCCAGAAAAGTGAGAACCTTAACCTCCCACTACACCAAGGGCCTCCTGAGGTCTGTAGTAGGATACCTTTACCTTTATATTATACAAGATGGAACCATGAATTCAATTTGCCGAGGAATTCACTTTGTTTACGTCATTTCTACGTGACGGACTTTTGATGGTTTGGGAATCCGTATTTTTGTGAAGATAAGAGAGCGCCCAGTCCCCCGGTTTATTTCTGGACATTTCAAGAATCAAGAAATAAACCGTATTACTCCGTTGATATTGCACATTGGAGGGGTGTCCCAACCCGCCGGTTGGTCATTGTCGCTGGTTTTTCTTAACTTCAGCGATGTCAGCGTGAAATTTTGAAAACAATAAAAGTAATAACAAATAACATTACCACTTTTTAATTAAGCCGAAATAGTTTCTCAAATAGTTGTGCATTGGAAGGGTCATATACAGAGTGATTCAGAAATATGGCTATACGTTTGATCGCATTTTGTGACGAAACTATTATTATTAAAGGAAATATATCATTGGAAAGGGAATCCTTCAAATTACAACAATAGAAGAAAACAAAACTAATCACTGCTCACGTGCAACTTGGCGGGTTGATTTTTGTTGGGCTAGCGTCGAACGCCTCCACAATTATCTTCGTTGTTTCTGCATCCGTGCTAATGCGAGGCCTTCCAGGAGGTTTGCTTTTCTGCATCCTTCCCTTTTCCAGCAGTCGTTTTCTCCACTTCCCCACAGTCACGGCTGCAATGCTACGTTAAACTCACGTCTTGCCCATCTTGCGGCCTCAAGATCATTAACATACGTTATTGCCCATGCAGCAATTGTAATTTGCTGTTGCATATTCAACGCCATTTTGACCAATGACGTAAGTTCTACAATGTTTTGTTTTATTCCATTGTTGTAATTTGAATAATTGCCTTTCCAACGGTAATTTCATATTTCCTATAATGGTAATATTTTCATCACACAACGCGATCAAACGTATAGCCATATTTATGATTCGCCCCGTAGAAAGAATGGAATAAAACCGATTTGCAAAAAGAGATAAAGAAGATAGACCAATGGACGCGAGAAGAACAAGAGGAGGACCAGCCAAGAGATGGATAGGCAGTGAATGCACATCCAATACGTCTTCCTCCGAGGAGTGATTTTGGAAATAAACAGGATGAAAATCCTACAAATTAAGTTTAAGAAGAAGAATAAGAGAAATAGTTGTGCACTTTTGAACCAAGTAGCTGGCATCTGATCATGCGCAATGACTTCGTTCTGGGACTTAAAAATTTAGTGTCCGCCATCAATTATTTCAAAGACTGTACACACGCGTTCTTGGAATACAGTCAACTATTTTGAATGCGATAAAATCTATGTTGAAGCGCCTTTAATTATTGTTTTTATTTCTTTGTTTGATCGAGAAAACTCTCCACCTACATGTTCCGATTCAAAGAATGAGAAAATACTCAAAGCTGACTTTTGAAAGGTTTGCTCTCTGAGAAAGACCAGCTACACATAAAGCTACACAATGCTTTGTATTGATTTGAAAGCTCCTTGAACTCATCTTAGTCTTAACAAAGAGGTTACTGTCAGGAATGACCTCAGACCTACAGGAAATTTAAGTCACACACGATCTGACAAAAACAAGTGCATCATAAATCCATTTCCAAAAATCACACTTTTAACACTCACACATTTTTAAAATCAGAATCCCGATTACAACAACTTAAAACTTATTATTAATTATTATTGATACATTTACTGCTATAAGGGGTCTTCTTCTTCTTCTTCTTCTTCTTCTTCTTCTTCTTCTTCACGGTTTAGGCATATGTACTAGCCTGTTCCGGCTCCAAATTGCTGCTCTTTCCATCTTTTCCTTGGTCTTCCCAAACTTCTTCTTCCTCGTGGTGAATAGTTATATGCTGCTTTTGGTATTCTATTCTCAGTCATCCTTGCCAAGTGTTCTTTCCAGTTTGTCCTCTATTTCTCTATTGTTTGTTTAATTCTTCTACTTTTACTTGTTGTCGTGTTTCTGTGTTATGTTTTTTTGTTTGTTCTTTGATATCCTGCTATTGGTCTGAGGAATCTCATTCCAGCAGCTTGTATTCCGGCAGATTGCTATAAGGGGTAAAAATACAATAATGCCCGTCTCGCAGGAAGTGCGTAAATTAAGCGAATTCCTCACCAAATCGAATGCATGGTGCCATTTTGCTGGTTTACGGGAGTGCGTATGTGCATTAACACTTTAGGTACTGCATTTTTTATTTAATTTAAACCAAACTTAGCTTATAGCAATTAATTAAAAAGTAAATTCATAACCAAAATGAGACTATTAGGTGTAGGAGTTCAGCTGAAACGAAAATAAAAAAAAAAAACAAAAACAAAAAAATAAAATAAAAAAGCTCCACCTGTCGCGATGTTTCACAACGAAACTCAATATGTGTAAAGTGATCTCACTACAGACCTTAGGAGGCCCTTAGGGTAGTAGGAAGTTAAGGCTCCCACTTTTTTGGACAATCGGCACTTGGTGTCAGCCGGGTTGTCAGCCCTGCGTGACGGCCGCCTTTACCCCTTGAACAAACGTCTGGTACTCATTTCAGTTAGAGTCTGAGTCGACCCCAGGGCCATTATGTGCCGTCAGAAGGTTTGGGTCAGTTTAAAAATCCTGACCCCACCGGGACTTGAACCCTCGACCTTTCGGCTTGTAGCGCATATAGGCCTATATATATATATATATATATATATATATGTGTGTGTGTGTGTATAAATTTCATTCTTGCTCATTACCTAAAGTCTTATATAGGTCAATATATAAGCTATGGATTAATTCATGACAGTTTATTACTTTCTTTATATATTTTTATATATAGTAGATTCGAGCTGTCCCGTACCGTAGCAGAGTGGTTAAGGCAAGAAGCCTCGGCGAAGAGCTACGGGACGTGCGCTGGTTTGAGTCCCCATGGGGAAGACATTTTCTCATGGAATTTCGGCCAGTTTGGGACCGGTGCCCGCCTAGTATCATGAGGCATTCGGGTAGCTACAATAAGTAGCAACTCCAGGTTGAGAAGACCAGCTATAACGGCTGGGGGACCCGACATGCTGACCACATGTCACCCTTACACTGGCTAGATGATCGTCTACCTCTGTGATTAACACGTGGATGTGAGGCGAGCAGCTGCCGGTAGGCCCAAGGGTCTTCTAGGCATATCGTGCTTGGTTTTTTTGTATAAATTCTTTTTATCAGTTTTAATCTTAATTGTCTTTAAATTTATGGCAATACTGTATTAGACCTTTTTTTTTATTATCGTTCAGTATAGCCAGATAATTGTTTAGTATCTAATAGTATCGTGCTTTTTTGTATTTTAATAAGACTAGAAAAGTGAAGTTTTACAAAGTATTGGCAGTTCTGTCTCTTATCTATGGATGTGAAACCTGGACATTAACAAAGGCAGATAGTAAACAAATACAGGCTGCTGAAATGAAGATGTTGAGAGCAATAGCAGGATACCAAAGGACCGATAAAAAGAAAAACGAAGATGTAAGAACAGAACTTAATATATTTAATCTCTGTAAAAGAATAAAATATTATCAAAATGCTTATCTTCAGCACGTATTACGAATGAATGAACAGCGCATACCAAGAATAATGTATAATTATAAACCAAAAGGGAGAAGAATGTTGGGAAGACCATTGAAGAGATGGAAAGACCAATTCGACCTATAATGAGATCGGAACAGGCCATTGGGCTTAATCCTTGTTGTTGATGATGTTGATGATGATGAATGTAACATATGTTTGTCCTGGTGAGTGGAAGAGAAGGCACATGGTGTTAACTCCACAAAGCTAAATAAATGAATAAAAATTCGGTGTCTACTAGATAAGCTATATTGATATTGGAACTATTTAATAATTTAGTTGAGGACGACTGACGTACCAGGTACCAATTTTATATTCTTCTTCGTCAGGCTCTACGACTTCCAGTGGAATGTCTTGGCCTTCTCAACCAGTTTACGCCACTTCTTCCTATCTTGTGCAGTAGATTCAAATAAAAAATCCCCATCTCTCTCAAATCTTCAATTACGTCACCTTCCCATCGATCCTTGGGTCTTCCCCTTGGTCTTGTTCCCTGTGGCTTCCAATTCAAAATATCATTCGGCAATCTTCCCTTTGGCATTCTTAGTGTATGTCCAAACCATTGTAATCTTACCAATTTTTTATTATATTTTATATTACTACTAGATAATATCGGAGAAGATTTGCATTTTTAAAAATTCTTTCATGAGAACAACCTCAACAGCTTCATTCCTTCGGAATTCGCCAATAGTCTCC
Source organism: Diploptera punctata (assembly GCA_030220185.1). Classification (NCBI taxonomy): domain Eukaryota; kingdom Metazoa; phylum Arthropoda; class Insecta; order Blattodea; family Blaberidae; genus Diploptera; species Diploptera punctata. Next base: position 449,698 of record JASPKZ010007480.1, read on the forward strand.
GTAACTTCAAAACCCTAGGCGTAATGAACATGTCCGTGTGTATATGCGTCTACATTACTTAACTTTATAATCCCCAAACGGCGCTGCGGGACGATGTTATCCTACCTAATGCAGGTGCACATCTCCGTCATAACTCGTAAGGTAAGCTAGTCCTAAGGGATAAACATTGCGATACAAAATTCGCATAACCTAGGATATCCCTTAGTTCGCAGCTGCTCATATAGGCTTAATACTATAGGCCTATATAATGCAATATACACATTAGGGTTATAACTTTTTGGACTGTTTGTTGAAATAAAATATTTCCTGTGCAATGAATGGGTGAACTTTTGCTTAAAACCGTTGAAAAAGGCCTTCATTTCACTGAGCTCCAAGAAAAGGTCACCCTAAATTAATAATAAATATTGATATATAAATATATTTGGGGGTGACCTTTTCAAGAAGCTCAGTGAAATTAAGGCCTTTTTTAATGGTTTTAAGTAAAATTTCACACATCCATTGCACAGGAAATATTTTATTTCACAAAAGTCCAAAAAGAGTTACAACTTTTTGGACTGTTTGTTAAAATAAAATATTTTCTGGGCAATTTCTTTTTTGTTTCTGATATTACAGCTAATGAAATCCCCTTTTTGCACAATATATCATCTAATTGATCATGTTTATAGTTAATGCTTTGTACATTCCATGTGCTAAAAAGCAAAATATTTCGTTCTTCCAAGAATTGTCCTTTTTCATGCTTTGGTCGTCATAAGTTTGATCCTTCCGGGAAATTCTCGTATAAGACTTGAAAGCATAATAATAGTCCCTTCAATTGGTTGCTGGCCAAAGGAAGGCAAGACCAGTGATGGGGCTGCCATCTTATAGTCTCTGGTCCTATATATGAATCAAATTTAGTATTACCAATTCTGGCATTTAAATCACCCAAAATTATAATCTTCTTGTAAGCCCATGTTTCCCTTAACAGAGATTTAGGCGTTCTCCCCCTATAAGGCAGGATTTGAACCATACTAATTTAGTTACACTTGTTTTCGTATAGATGTCATTTGAGTTGTCCGTGGTCAGCGTTCCGCCTCATACCGACATCTAGGAAACCAAGATAGTACTAGGACGGGAAAATTCGGTAAATTTTGCTTAGAGGTCTCTCCAATCAGGCTTAAGGATCTTTTACGAGCCTGAAAATTTTCAGACTCGGGGCCCACGGCTTAAAGTCCCTCCCGGAGGACTTGCTCCTTGGATATTTCCATCCTAAAAAAATCAATCGACCCCGTCCAAGTTTGAACCCGCGACCCTCGGGACCAGAGGCAAGGAGCATAACCACTAGTCCACCGCGGCCGATTCCCATAATTATAATCATATCATTATTATTAATTGTGCAGATAACTTTCTGGAGAAGAAAAGAAAATAAAGGAAAGAAGAAATGGAAGAAAGGAAAGGCTCCCTAGTCCTCGGATGCCCTAATAGCTTCGGGGTCGAAAAAAAAAAGCAAAAGTTAACCAAGAGAGGTTAGATAGTAAAGTTAAAAGAGTCTGGTATAAGTAAGTGGAAGAAATACCAGATAGGTCATTAATTTATCTTGCTGATCATTTGTAATTTGGCGATTAGAATTTTTTCATCACGAATTTATGTTTTCTATCATAAACTAGTCCACCGCTGTGGTCTCGAGGTAGCGTGCTGCCTTGTCACGCAGCGAGCCTGGGTTCGATCCCCGGTCGGAGCAGTTTTTCTGTGTGGGATTTTTATCGGCGTTTTTCCTCACCTGTAAGACAAATCTCAGGAAAACTTTAAGGCCCTAACAGTCCCCGAAATCATATTGGCCACCATCATCATTATCATCCTTTACGGGTGTGGAAAGCAACGGGAAGCTACCACACCTACAATTCCCTAGTAAAGCTGCAAGCTTAGCATGAAAATACTATGATTGCAGTGAAAGACCTGCCTTCGGGCAGAATTACTATGGATGGATGGATGGATGGATCATAAACTAGTTTCAGAGTTACAATAATTTGATGTTATATTAGAATAAATATTATTAAATTTTGAAGAAGGGGTTGTTTTAAACAACTATGATCATATAGTTGTTATGGTAAATAAAATTATATATTTTTAGTAATAAATTTGATTAATTTCATATAATATATGTGGTTGCTATGTACGTTGTCATGTAAACGTAGCATACAGAAGTCAACATTCAATTTAATTGATAAATTTAGTTATTTATCTTTCAGATATACTTTCACTAACACTTTTATAATAGTGTTAATTATGGAGAGTGGAGAAGCTCTATTCTTGAAGCATATAAATATTGTGATTAAGTTGCTAAATTGCTTTATTCACAAACATAACATAACCTCATCCGATGTTCTTCATAGATTAGATTACCTTTATCAAAGACTCTCAGATTTTCTTAGTCAAGAATGGTGGTTAAATAGTGATCAAGAAAAAAGTCAGTTTTGCAACATTTCACACCTCAGATTGCTGATTTATTAAAACCAGTATCATCGAATTTACAACTGTCTGAGAATGTTGAAACAACTAAACCACCCCATTCGTTAACTTTTAATTCTGAAACATCACAGAATGAAGAAATTATAAATAATACTGCCGAATTTATTCATCTTTCAGCATCATCCAGCAAAGAAGAAGGAGCTGCAATTCCTGAAGTGCAAGAAACTGATGTTTCACATATAGATTATGCTGATGGAAAATTTCCAAATTGTGTGAAACCAACAGAATCAGAACATTCTTCTCAAATGAGCAGTAAAACATGTGAGATGCTATCACCGTTATTTCATTGCAGCGATGATAAGTCTACTCTCTCTTCTGAAGATTGCAATAAACAAATATCATTTAATCTTGACAAAAAAATGTTAATGTTACAACATATTGAGAGTGCAGAACATCAGAAGGACCTAAAACAAGAGGTTAAGACGCCATCAGTGTCCATAAAAGCGAAAAGAAATGTTACACAGAAACCAAGAGATGATTTAGGCAGATATGTAATTGAAAAAGTTACCACAACGTACTTCTGTGGTGTGTGTAATGTGAATTTGGACGATGTAAGAGATCATGTGTTAAATATTGAACACCAAGCAAATATGAGGGAGAGGAAAGGAATAGAGGTTGCAGGAACAGAAAATACAATCTATTTGCACGAAAAGTATGTCGTGTTTTCACTGTACATTATGCTCAGTAGATGTACAAGGTATAAAAAATATGGAAGCACATATGTCAGGGCAGAGGCATGTAAAGAAATTGCTTGAACAAGTGTCTGATCCAAACATTAACCTCACTGCGGACGAATTATATAATTGTATCTTATGTTCTGTTGAGCTAACTAACCTCCATATAGTAAATGAGCATTTAAAACAAAAATATCATCAGAAAAAACTTAAAGAACACAAAACATCTTTGGTAAATATTTGTAAAAAACAAGAGAGTAAAAGTGCAGTGACACATTATAGAAGTTTCAGTGATATTGCAATGGTGTGTAAAGTATGCAATGTTTATGTTTTAAAAGTACATCTTATGGATCACCTAACCTCAAAGTCACACACAAAGAAAAAAACTTTTACTAAAAACTTGTAAAGCAGCCTAAAAACAAAATGGCTATTAGAGATGCTGACTCTTCAAAAATTTCCAAGCAGAACATCAAAATTGTCAACATTACTACCTATGACATGAGGCTTACATCAATAACTGATATCGGCTATATGGGTCCTAATTGTTTAGCTATTATTTTTCTTTTAATTTGGTAGATAAAGGCTTGTTTTGTGGAAATCTTAAGCTATATGAATTAAAAATTGTATTGTTTCTAAAAATGACGCCAACAGCCGAATGGTAAGCCAAGGGCCTTCGGCCTGTCATGCTATGAAGTGAGCTGTTCAATTAGGGTGGGTTTTTATTCATTTATGACTGTTAATTTATTATAGTTAATAATTGTATTTTTTGTGAGTTACAGATATATTTTTTTTATTTTCTTTATTAGGTGGGCCTATATCATTTATTTTGTAGGCTATTGTGTTTATCTCATGACCAGTATTTGTTATTCTTTTTCTTAATAAACAAATTTGTACTTATTTTATACTGTACTTTTTAACATTATATGCGTTTTAGTTTTTTTTTAATTCAAGAGGATAGTCATAAAATAAAACAAGTTAAATTATACCTTCTTAGGTAAAATCCGTCGTCCTCAACTTATAAAATATATAATATTTATGCCTGTAGGCCTTTCAGAACATCCGTTCAATCTTCAGCAGGTCACTCTTCGCTACAACATCCAGTATGGTGGTTGATGCTGCTGGTCCTAATGTCGTGACAAAGCCACATACTGGATGTTGTAGCGAAGAGTGACCTGCTGAAGATGGAACGGATGTTCTGAAAGGTCTACAGGCATAAAGATTATATATTTCATAAGTTGAGGACGACGGATTTTACCTAAGAAGGTATATTTTAACTTATTTTATTTTATGACTCTCCACCTCAACGGTTTTAACAATGAATTTTGTTAGTATTGACTCAAGAGGATAGACCTAATGCTCTTAATAATCAAAGCAATATGAGACATTGTTGTCTGTGATGGTTAAGCGTAGTTTCACAAACTCTTACGTTCTAAAAATTAGAAATACTCATGGGCGTAGCGAGGTGGGTGCAGGGGAGTGCCCTTAATTTCCGAGCAATTAACACTAGATATTATATAACATCTACCAATACTGTTATTTTAACACAGTTCCAATAATGGATCATATTATAATATTATAATGATATTGTGAAAAGAAAAATTAATGTGTGAACCAGGAATCGAACCGTGGACCTCTAGTTCTCCTGACTAGTCTGCAGCCCACTACAGCATTCCATCGTTTACTACTTAAATAAGTGGTGGTGTAAAATTCTCAAATATAGATAATTTTAAACGAAGCCGGCCGTTGGCGATGACAGTGTCATCTACCTGACAGCGGACGAAACGAGAATTATAGATTTGTATATGTGGAAAGAATTGTTAGTGTTTGTACCAGGTGTGGAATGGTGTAGTGGGCTGCAAACTAGTCTGGAGAACTAGAGGTCCACGTTTCGATTCCTGGTTCACACATTAATTTTTCTTTTCACAATATCATTATAATATTATAACACTAGATAGAATGAGATTTTCTTCTATCCGAAATTAGGTGTAAAATGTTAAAAATAGATGCAAAAAAATTAGAAAAAATTAAGATTAAGTACCTGTCCCAGTGGACATAAGCATCGCCAGTACGCCAGAATATCCTAGACCTCTATTATGAACGGCTAACGTAGCATTCACTTCTCGAATTTCAGCTGAGTACCTGAGTTTGTTTTTCGATGCCTATACGCTTGTAAAAGATACGCCTAACCTTGATTCTTCATTGGCCGCGCACACTTCTGCAATTAATACCGTTTTTTTTCACAGCCTTATATTGTCCAACGCCCACTTACCGTGAATGGTCTAAGGTTCGCCATGCCTGTCTCGTATTTTCTAGTACGTTCGATAGGCTCAAATGATTATCCAGTTGACATATTCTTCATTCGAAGGTTCTAGACTCATGATTTAACGTGCGTGAATGCGTAAAAATGGATATAAGAAATTTCTTTGATAAGTACAACTTTAGACAAAAAGAATGAGTCATCTCTTGAACGCACATTTCTTCTAAGTCCTACTCGGCACAGCGCTGGGTTCAAACTAGGGAACTAATCATAATTGTGCAGTCCCTGAGCTACTGTGTTATGTGGCACTCCTACGTGCCCTGTTAGGTCAGCGGTGAAGCATGCAATCACTGATTCTGTTAATGAAGGTCGCAGGTTCGCGTCCTCAATTATGCAGTATTTTTTCGTGATATTTGTATTAAAATGTTTTATGAATTAAATACATTTTATTTTGACATTTGAATTAAATCAATGTAATGTCTTTATTGTAACAATTACATTTACCACATTCAGGGTTTGCTCTAGGTAATTTCAATGTATTGCATTCAATAGACTGTGTTGCGCAGACGTCTGCGCTAAAGCCTCTAACAAGTTTGTTTATAATGAATCATCGAGCTTTACCACGGCTCAGCGCACACACAAGGACATAGGCATAAGGCAATCTCCCCTTGCACTGGTAAACGTTGCAGTTTTTTCTGCTCATGAGGCTGGAAGGCGTTTGAGAGTTCCTGCATCTACAGCTCAGAGGTGGGTGAGATTATCCAGGGATTGAAAACCGTCGTGTTGGTTCTGGAAGAAGACGTGTTTCCACTCCCCAAAAGAATGAAGCTTTAATTGCAGAAACTCATGGGAACCCCTTCCAAACTGCTTCTCAAATTAAAGCAAATTCTCAATTCCCTGGATCAGCTCGGACAGCTCTGCGGCGTTTAAATGATGCAGTACTTTTTTGAGCAGGTTTTTTAACAATAATGTAAACAGCAATGTTCAAGCCCAGGGCCCGCTACAGTGTATTCTACCTTCAAACGATACAGTAGAGGCAATGCTCCGGAAAGTCGAGCCATTTTTGGCTGGACTTTCCACTCCTATGGAGCGTTTCCTCTTTATGAATCGTATATTCGACCTATGCTTTGCATAGATCAAAATTATAGATGGCCTATCAAGTAAATTGTGCGAGATGTACTCGCCTAACATAGCGGACATTGGCATCTTTTAAAAGAAATCTAAATTTATATTTGCTCTAAACTCGACTTCATTATTATCCAGTGTAAGATATATATATTAATTGGTGTTTCTCGTATAATGTATCATATTTATATTATTATTATTATTATTATTATTATTATTATTATTGTATCATTATTGTTATTACCCTATAAAATGTTGTTTGTACATAACATTTACATTGCTACATTTATTGTATCTTTAACTGTTTATAATTAGTATAGTGTATATCTATATTTGTCGAATATTTATTTGTATTTGTACTGGTTGAGTGGAAGAGAGGGCCTTATGGCCTTAACTCTGCCAGAATAAATAAAGTATTATTATTATTATTATTATTATTATTATTATTATTATTATTATTATTATTATTATTATTATGTATTATTATTATGAGGCTCAGTACTGCACTGTCTGGCTTTCGGACTCTCTGCTTGCCAGCTGTGCAGCTACTGACGTCCTATATAGTGCGACAATTTCCACAATTTAAAAAAATATTGACTTGCTCGATGAAATATCTTGTCACCAAATGGCTAGGGTTGAAATGAGCTATAACCCATTAATGATAGCCACAAAGGTATTTGGCTGCCAAGTAATACCTAGTAGGTTACAGAGCAGCGCACTGGACGGTGTCAAGTCACCGTTGACAACATGACGTGACATGAGCAGGTTTTTCTTGGGGTTCTCCCCAATCACAAATTTCATTCCACCAATTCTCCATACTCACATAATTCATTTTGTTTCATTTCATTGATCCGCCCATGTGACGGTGCGTCAGATGTGGTCGGCCGGCACACTTGACGTCCAAATATCTCTATAAATATAGGGACTTCATCTCATCTCATTCCTCGTCCCAACCCTGAGTTAGACACGAGTTGAGGAAATTTTTTAAACAAAATAACCAACAAAATAGGATCATATTTTCGATTTACTTCGTGACTGACCTTTTTTAAAGATAGAAACGTTTATTTAGATGCTTCAAAGGTTGGTAAACAGAAGAAGATATAAAAAGAAACCGCAGGAATCTGCTCAAATTAAAACCTGCTGCTATAAAACTAAGGTTTTCTTTTTGTTCTTCCAAATCGACAAAGAGTAGCCCAAGTCTCAAATAACTGGCATTGTTTCAAACCAAAGGATTGCGAGCTCTTAACATTGCTCTTGAGTGTTTGGTCAGTGTTACAAAGTGTTTCTCCCACAAAAATGAGTTTAACACCATAGACACTAGTTAAATGCTGATAACATATGCCTGCAAGATGTTGCCCCTGGTTTTAATTTATAAAAATAAAATTATTATTTGTTTTGTAATTTAATGAATATTGCTGCTATACCTCTTCCGAGCTAAATTCCAATTATCACCATCATCATCACTCCAGGGATTAGGCAATTGCCCGTTCCGACTTCATAACGCATCACCCCAACGTCTTCTAGGTCTTCCAACATCACGTCTTCCTCTTGCTTGATAATTTCTTGCTAACAATGGATATTTCTCCGTACTCATTCCATCCATATGATCAATCCATTTCTGTCTGTAATTATCCAATAAAGGCTGTACTTTCAATTCTTCTCTTATATCCTCATTTCTTATTCTATCAAGTCTTGTACATCCTTTTACTTGTCTTAGGAACCTGATCTCCGCCGTCTGTATTATATCCTTCTGTTTTTTCATTGGAGCCCAAGTTTCACATCCATACAATATTCTGGGAACCGCCACAACATTATACATTTTATCTTGTAATGTAAAGAAATCAGATGTATGACTACATTTTCATTGGCCGAATAACGGTTTTACCTTTAAGGGTACCCATAGGTGAAATTTCAAGAAAATCCTTCAAAAATGCATTTTTTTGTTTTTCCCTTGTAATTAAGTTTGAACCTTCTAGTTTCATAATCTATAATCGTTTTTTTATAATTGGAACATACAAAAGGCATCAGTGATATTTTAATGGGCCGTGCGCGAGTGGTTTGGTTGCCCTTTAAATCTTTAAATTGAATTTTTTCAGTTTCTGTTTTTTTTTTACATTTTTCAGTCTTCAAAATGCTCCTCATGTTGTAATTTCTGACAGATTAGTTTTAAAATTTGAACAGAGATACAGAAACATTCAATAAAGAAATTTATCATATCAATTTTGTGTAGAACAAGTATTTTTCCAGATATTGATTTTACAATAGTATGTACTTTTTTTAAAAATTAAAAACACAAATTTATTATTTTTTTCCTCGGTTATTAAACACTGCAAATAAAAATCATATGATATATTTATATATTATGGTTAAGTGAATAGAAATATATTTTTAGAATCTTAAAAAAAATAATTTACATCATGAGGGATTTTTTTTTTTTTTGAAGTCGCTGAAATTAAAACATCTTATAATCCATATCTCCATAACCATTGAAGATATCTACATAAAAATTTGCATATGTACATAAGTAATTGTTGGTAATTTGTGTATAAAATTTCAAGTTAGTAGCACAACAACTATAGAATTGAGAAATTTCCCTACGGGTTCCCAAGCGTATAAGAATATGTCACTTTTTTTTCCCCTTCATTTTTCTATCTTGTACATTTTATATTTCATTCGTTAAATTTAGAGGAAATCAAAATATATTGTAAATAATAATTGTACTGTTAATAAACCATCTAATAATTTTGTTTATGCAATTTAGATGGAAGAGTAATTTATTTTTTGTAACCTTGTTGAGTGGTACAGTCCAGTTGTGATCACTGTAGCCGTCTTGGTTCGTGGCAGGAGGGAGCATTGCCGAGTGGAAGAGGGAACTAGTAGTCATGCAAAAAAGTCCATATCAATAATAATAATAATAATAATAATAATAATATTTTTATAAAAACAGCGCTATCCTATAATGAACAGTCTAAACTTATTCATCATCATCATAGTACATTCACGAATTTAGGCCATTTGTTGACCTGTTTCGGCCTCAAGAGAAACACCATCCAAAAGTCTTTTGAGTGGACGTCCAGGTCTTCTTCTTCCTGCAGGTTGATATCTTAACATTTGTTTGGGTATTCTGTGATCTTCCATTCGATGAACATGTTGTATCCATCTTGACTTATAATCAGAAATTTTGTTTTCTAAAGGTTCCATGTGTAATTCTTCTAAGATGTCTTCATTTTTTTGTGATCTAGTAGTGCTCTAAACTTATTAGATAACAAAAATATTCACTAACACAGAACTAGTAGATAAGAAAATTCAACGTGTAGTAAGTGTTATGTTTTCTAAACTGAGGGTAGTTGCTGGCAGTACCTGCAACTCGTCCTCCCCTCTTACCGCACCATACACCATGACCCCTCAAAAGCTCCTAATGCTACGGTTTATTATACAGCGTGTCGCGCCCGACGTGACGCGAATTCGCGTTTCGCTCGGCGTGTTGCTGGTTTCGCATGGAGCGCATATGCTACAGCGCTTATGTTTATGGAATTGTCGCCAGATGGCACCACATATATGGGAAATCAAAATGACCAACGTTCATAATAAATTTCCAAATGTGTTTACAAAAACTAATGTATACAAACCTGTCCCTGCATAACCTAATAAAATAAATTACATACATACTATTTAGTAAACTATAAACTAATCTGATGTACACTAAACTGACCCATCGGAATCTAACAAAATGAAGTGATTGAACATTTATTTCTTAAAATATGGTTTGGAATTAAATGCAAATGTTGGTCATTCACACATATGTCCTGCCATCTGGTGGATTTAATTTTATGAGCGTTCACGTATGCCAACTTCAATTCCAATAAAGAACTTTGAAAATAAATTGAGAGGAAAAGTCATAATTTGTCTACATAGATAAACATATTAAAATTCTTCATAAAAAAAGTTTCAAGTGTCGTTGCAAAACGATTAAAATAGTTCGAAATATTAGTAAAGACAGAAAAAGTACCTAGAGCAACAGCATCATATGAATGTTGTATGGAAAATTATAGAATAAATTATTCTTTAGTTCTTAAATAAACATATGGTTGACGAATATACCAAATTTTAGAATACTTCAGATTTTCGCCTGAGCAGTTTTATCAGGTTTTGAATTTAATAGAAGATGAAATTTATACACATCCATAATATCCCCGAGATACAATATTTACAGCTTTTATTTATCTCTTGACTACGTTCAAGCCACAATAACTTTTTTCTGTACATCTCTGTACTCCTTCATGCTCATATCGGTTCTCTATGGTATAAAACATGTATAGAACTCGATGATTTGCAACAAAACTATCTAACTTCCGTCGTTAAAATTGGAAAGTTATAAAACAAGTACTGTATTTGCGACATTTTGTTATAAAATCTTAGTTTGTTTTTAGCAATTACACCAATGAGTACAGGTAATATCTTCTATATTCTTTGTTTGCGCTGGCAAATTGCGTCCTGGATTCAAGAGATTTCAAAACACGATGTGACATGTCAGCACAATTTTTTTTTTTTTTTTTTTGCGCCAGCAATTTGCGTTGTAGATAAACCAATTCCATTTTAATACATGGGGAGCAATTTTTGCGCTGGCGCGTTGCGTCGTAGATAAACCACAGCATAAAGAAGACAACACAGTAGGACTTAATTCTCCCAGGTAAAATGAAGATATAATAATAATAAAAATAATAATACTTACTTAATACTTAATACAGGCTTTCCACTTTACAGCAGTTTGCCCTTGATTCCTGCTTTCCAGAGATTCCTATCTTCCCATTGTCCATCTTCCATATCCCTCTTCATCATGGCATCATATATTCCCTCATACCATGTTCTTCTACTTCTTCCCCTTCTCCTTCTGCCTGGTACCATCCAATCCAACACCTGTTTAGGCCACTGGTCTTCCGGCATCCGTTGTACATGTCCATACCATTGTAGAGCTCTCTTTGTTATCCTATCGATAACAGTTTCCTGTGCATCCATTTCTTGTCTGATATATGTATTTCGAATATGTTGTAGCCTGGATATTCTCATACTTCTCCGTAATCCATCCATTTCTGTCGCCAAGATTCTTTTCTGCATCCTTTCATTTATTGTCCAGCTTTATAATAATAATAATAATAATAATAATAATACTATATTTCCGGTTTTAACAATTTTCATACATTTTTCCGGCACCAATGATTTGTCTTCAATTTCGCTTTATATCTTTCCTCTATTATAATACATCTCTTCCTCTATTTCCCAGTCATTCAAAGTTTATTTAATCCCTTGTATCCACGTGAGATTTGGTCGTCCTTTCCTTCTGGTTCCTGATGGTGTCCATTCCATAATAATAATAATAATAATAATAATAATAATAATAATAATAATAATAATAATAATAATAATTACACATGGAATCTTTAGAAAACAAAATTTCTGATTATAAGTCAAGATGGATGCAACATGTTCATCGAATGGAAGATCACAGAATACCCAAACAAATGTTAAGATATCAACCTACAGGAAGAAGAAGACCAGGACGTCCAATCAAAAGACTTTTGGATGGTGTTTCTCTTGAGGCCGAAACAGGTCAACAAATGGCCTAAATTCGTGAATGTACTATGATGATGATGATGATACTTACTTACTCACTGGCACTATCGAACCCGAAGGTTCATGGCCGCGCGGACATAAGCTCTCCATATATCCCTATCCTGAGCTAATGCTTTCCAATCATTCCCTGCAAAATCTACTTCCCTTAAATCATAGTTAATGTTGTTCTCCCACCTCATTCTTGGTTTACCAACTGGGCGTTTTCCCTCTGGCTTTCCTACAAGAAGCTTCCATGCACGTCTTTCATTCCCCATACGCGCAACATGTCCTGCCCATCGCAGTCTACGAGACTTAACTGTTCTTATTATATCTGGCTTCCTATAAAGACCATGAAGTTCATTGTTATGTAGTCTTCTCCATTCACCTGTCTGTTCATCTCTCTTTGGTCCAAAAATTTTCCTAAGAACTTTATTCTCAAATACTCGTAATCTCCTTTCCTCCCTTAAATTAAGAGTCCATGTTTCGCACCCATATAATATAACTGGTAGAATAATAGTTTTATATATCTTCAGCTTAACGTTTTTTGAAAGGAGTTGGGACATCAAGAGTCTTTGCAATGCATAATAGCACGCATTTCCAGAATTGAGTCTATGTTTCATTTCTTTGTGCGTCTCATTCCTATTTGTGATTATTGTTCCTAGGTATTTGAATTCAGCCACTTCCTCAAAATTTTCCTCATTTGTCATTAGCTGTCCATTTCCATTATATAATGAATTTCTACGTGTGACCATATATTTAGTTTTACTGATATTTACTTCCAGTTCTAATTTCTTAGTGTTACTCAATAGTGTGTGCGTGTTGGCCTTTAGTATCTCCTCGATATCGGCCAGTAGTACTACATCATCAGCATAAACTAACAGCTTATTAATACCATTGAGTTGTAAGCCTTCCTCATTCTCTAAAGATTTAATGGCATGCTCTAGTACAAAATTAAATAGTAGAGGAGATAGTGCATCTCCTTGCTTCAACCCATTCTGGATTTCAAAAGTGTCTGAAAACTGTTTACCTACACGCACCCTACTCTTTGAGCCATTTAGACACATTCGTATAAGTCTAACTAACCTTTTAGGAATTCCGAACTCCAGCAGGATACTACATAACTTCTCCCTCTTAATTGAATCATATGCTTTTTTGAAGTCTACATATAGTTGATGTAATAATAATAATCTATAATTATTATGTAGCGAAAGACAGAACAAAGATATACATTTACAACGTACCGACTTTCATTCAACCGTCAAACCAGCTCTCTCCTAACATGGTTATTGTAATGGCTCGTAGAATCGAATGCGTTTCTCACCGCAACACCAACAGAAAGCACATGGTGTCAGTTGCCTTAGTGAACGGTTTCTGAAAGAAACAACCCCTCCAAATAATGTTGAGTGATTCCGGGTTATGTGGCCGTGGTCCATAGTTGGTGTTGATACCAGACGTTTCGCCCTCAACTGCGGAGGGCATCTTCAGTGGCGAGTGCTTCTAGGCGTGTTTCCTGGTCGGAAGATCTACTTAGAGTGAGCGCTGCGGACGTTGTGGACGTTGTATTAGTGGTGGGTGCAGGGTGAGTGGGCGTGGCTCTTGCTGATTGGCTAATGGTCGTCTCCTTGTTGTCCCTAGTGTTAATGCATTTATTTTCTAGTGTATGATACCAGGCCTTAGCCAGTTTGATACCTTCCTCTTTTCTGTTGATATTTCCCTTTATGCTTGTATATTTCTATAGCCTCCAAATAGTTATGGGGATTAAAATCCTTGAGTGACGAAGTAAAATCGAATGCCTATAGTCTGAAGAGTTTATTTTAAAAAATCGGCAGGGTTAATTGAATAACCTCTCAGTAGATTTGAGAGAAACCGCACTTTAAGTCTCACCATGAACTTTCTAAGTCTTGCAGAATAATAGTGCGCATGCGCAATGGCTATCAACTTGCTCCATAGATGGCAAGACTATTATCTGTGCAGTTGGTATTATCAACATTCGCGTTAAATTCCCAAACGCACTTTTAAACTAGGATGTACACAAACACATAAAATTTTGTAACCAAACAAAGTAGAATAAATAATTTATGTATTATTTTCATGAACCATTAACTAGTTCGATGTACACTAACCTGCACCTTCTTAACCTAACAAAATAAAAATGTTGTAGTGCAATTTCTTATTTGAAGGTTGGTCACAACGGACTGCCATCTGTTGACGAGGACGCTCACTATCGTTACGTAGAACTTGAAATAAATTATTGAGTAATTTCGCGTACACAAATAAATATTTAACAATTGTAAAAAAGAAATTAAACATTAGAGAATGTTAAAATGGTAGGAAATGTTGGTAGAAATGGAATAAAGTAAATAGAGCAACAGTGTCATCATATTGTAAGGTTAGCATAGTGAGACATAATCTATAGTTGAGCCCAGCTTTGTTTCTAATTAAATGTTTTCTTTTCTTTTTTCAGGTAAGAGAAATTAATCTTTTTGATGTTCAGCAACATAGAGTGGGTAAGATTTAACATTTAAAATTGTCTACTGACGTCATATGTTCAGTCGTTGTTTATTAATATAGGGTTATTGTACTTTTGGAGTGTGCAGAGTGTGTCATTCGTGTCTCATGCTAAAACATTGCTGTTTGCATCATGTTTCATGTAAAAAACTGTAAACTCTACAATTTTATCATAAATAATGCCACGAGTGATTTCAAAATTATCTAGAGAATTTGGAAATCAATAGTGGCATTTGTTAGGACTATTTAACGAATAAAATTAAGCTGTTTACTCACAAATCATTATTTAAATATAGTTATTTAATATATATATATATATATATATATATATATATATATATATATATATATTTCATGTAAACGGCGATGTTTGAAAACAAATGAGAAACATTTGTTATGTTTCATTTGTTCATCACCGCAACCAGATCATATTTATTGCCAAATAGAATCGCAATAATGTAAGAATGCACCCTAGTGGAGAAAAAATAAAATACGTCATTACAGGTTATTAATTAATTTCTGATGTCCTATGATACAAATATGTCAATTATATTTTCCTGCAACGTTAATTCCTTGGAAATAATACGTTTACGAAAGTGCAAACACTGATTTCTTTTTTTTTATCGTATAATCAATTGCTACGAATGTTTTTAGATTATATTTCGCAAGCAGAATCTGGTTGCATTCGTGCACTATATATACAATCTGGGAGCCAGTTGATAAAATGAAAGCGATAAAATCGAGGTGAAAAACGACTGTGATTGGTTGTAAATCAAATTTCATTGAAATGTGATTGGTCATTGACTGCCATTTGTGGCATGGTTAAATGTAGTCTTGGAAAAATTTAGTCCCGCGCCGTAGCCGAGCGGTTAAGTTAGGAAACCTTGGCGCAGAGCTACGGGACTTGCGCTGGTTCGAGTCTCCGTGAGGGAAGAGATTTTCTCATGGTATTTCGGCCAGAATGGGACCGGTGCCCACCCAGCATCGTGAGGCAATTGGGTAGCTACAATAAGTAGCGGCTCCAGGTTGAGGAACCAGCTATAACGGCTGGGGGACTCGACATGCTAACCACATGTCACCCCTACACTGGCTGTTGATCATCTACCTCTGTGATTGACACATGTGGATGTGAAGGGCCAGCAGCCGGCTGGTAAAAGGGCAACCGCTGAAAAGTGGAAAGACCCTCAATCGGAAATCGGAAAAATTTAAGGCGATAATACTACTCCAAGGGTCACTATGGCCTATAGTGAGATCACTTTACCTATTAAGGCTATGTTAATGTTCAAAGCAATTTGAAATGTTGAAGTTTAGTCCCAAGGTCCATTAGGTATGTGGATGAAATGATAGATCAATTAATGAACTCGTTGACCCCATCGGGAATAGTGTAGCAAGTGTGTGGTTAATATGTTTAACCTAGCACCCGACCGCGCGCCCTAAATTAAATGACGTAGGCGATTCAGTCTTCCGGGAGCTTAATGTAATGCACTGCTTGAAATTAAATTGTCCAACTTGTGCTAGATCTGTAATCCGATCAATTATCATTGCATGTACTACTACCTGATTCAGGTTACCAACTGCTGAAAAATAAATGTGTTACGAGACACACGGACTCCTAAAAAAGTAGAACGCTCTCTCAGTTTCAAAATGTGGAAAATTAATTTTGTTAATTTAATGTTTTTTCTCCTCCGGGAGGGACTTTAAGCCGTGGGTCCTGAGTCTGAAGATTTTTCAGGCTCGTGAAAAATCCTTAAGCCTGAATGAACGCCGTAGCGTAGTGGTTAAGGCACTGAGCTACAAGCCGGAGGGTCGAGGGTTCAAGTCCCGTTGGGGTCAGGATTTTTAAACTGACCCAAACCCTCTGGCGGCACTATGGCCCTGAGGTCGACTCAGCCTCAAACGGAAATGAGTACCAGACTATTGTTCTGGGGGTAAAGGCGGCCGGCACGCAGTGCTGACAACCCGGCTAACAAAGTGCCGATCGTCTAGAAAATGTGGGAGCCTTAACCTCCTACTACCCCAAGGGCCTCCGGGCCTGTTGTGGGATCACTTTACTTTAGGGGCACGCCGTAGCGTAGTGGTTACGGCACTGAGCTACAAGCCGGAGGGTCCAGGGTTCAAGTCCCGTTGGGGTCAGGATTTTTAAACTGACCCAAACCCTCTGGCGGCACTATGGCCCTGGGGTCGACTCAGCCTCTAACGGAAATGAGTACCAGACGCTTGTTCTGGGGGTAAAGGCGGCCGTCACGCAGGGCTGACAACCCGGCTGACATAAAAGTGCCGATTGTCTAGAAAAAGTGGGAGCCTAACCTCCTACTACCCCAAGGGCCTCCGGGTCTGTTGTGGGATCACTTTACTTTACTTTACTTTGAATGAAAAGGCATCTAAACAAAATTTACCGAATTTTCCCGTCCTAGTACTACCTTGGTTTCCTAGATGTCAGTATGAGGCGGAACGCTGACCACGTACCACTCAAAATGACATCTATACGAAAACAAGTGTAACAAAACTAGTATGGTTCAAATTCCTCCCGGGTAGGGGGAGAGCGCCTAAATCTCTGTAAAGGGAAAACATAGGCTTACAATACAATAATGTTTTTTTCTATGTTACCGATAACGAACTATTAACTCATCTATGAAACATAGGCTCAATTATGGAAATGCATTGCTATTATGCATTATGTAAAGACTTTGAGTTGAATCAAAATATAACAAAATAAGTTATTTTGAAGAAAAAATTAAAGCACCGAATTTCCACAAAACAAAAGAACTAAGAGGCATATTATTAAAGAACGATGAACATAAACTAGACTGGTCAACATGATTCTTGTCTCATGAGCACCAATAGTTGTACTTATTGCAGTTTTTTTATCGTGTTTTCAAATATGTATTCGGAATTTCTCCTTCACCCACAGTTTTTATATTTCAATTAATCTTCAGGCAGATACTGCATGAAGAACATATACACTCACATGTAATACGAGCCATACAAAGCTTATATCAAAATTCTAAAATCAAAATTAAATTACCAGATGGAGAAATTACAGAACACATAAACACAGGCAAAGGTGTTCGACAAGGATGTGGACTATCTCCACTCTTATTTAATATATATATTAACAGAATAGTGCAAGAATGGAAACAAACAGTAAACAGTGGAATTTCAATAACTAGGAATAAAATAATTCAAACAATATTATATGCTGATGATCAAATAATATTATCAGATTCCGAAGATAGCTTACAAATAGCAGCATATCAATTATTCAAAATTGCCAGCAAATATAATATGAAAATTTCCACATCAAAATCCAAAACAATGGCAATGTGTGGAAAAAAACATACAACGGGTGAAAATTGAGATTGATGGAAAAATTATAGAACAAGTGTCAGATTTCTCTTACTTAGGAAGTGTATTTTGCAGAGTATAAGAGTGACATTGATTCAAAATTACAAAAATATAATAAAATGAATGGGGTAATACGAAGACATTTTGGTAAACAGATGAGGACAGAGACAAAACTAAGATTACATAACGTCACATCAAAAGCTGCTCTAAAATACGGAAGTGAAATTTGGATTTTAAATAAAAGAAACTCTCATAAACTTCAAGTAAGCCAAATGCGCTTCTTACGATCATTGTTAGGAGTTAATAGACTGGATCACCAAAGGAACACTACTATCAGAGGAAAACTTGGAGTAGCAAGTTTAAATGAAGATATCCAAAAATACCAACAAGAATGGAAAAATCATCTGAGAAGAATGGCAACAAAAAGACTTCCAAAATTGGCATTCCAATATACCCCAACTGGACATAGGGACCAAGGAAGACCAAAACATCGGTGGAAAGATCAAGACCATCTTCGCTAGGTTTACCGTACAGGCCACATGGCCTAAAACGAATTTGTTCATGATGATGATGAATTAATTGATTTGAATAATTATTTTTTAATAAACGTTTTTCGTCCATTTGTCCATTGTAAAATAAAACCAAATGCGAGCTAACTCAGGAGATTTCAGCTATGGAAAATATATATCAAGGCAAATGGAATCCTAATCCCAGTACGTGTAACACCCTCTACCAGATCTTCAGTGAAACACTAGTTTTGAATCCTGCTGATGATGGGACTAATCCCGAAAGCGCTACAGATAAATAACTAATAAAATTGAGGAGACGGACCAGTTAGGTAAATATTTCATAATTTTATACTTTAATTTTGAATAATACATCAACGGAACACATCATGAATTTTATAAAAATTGAATACAAGATTTCCCAAAACGATCAACACCTACAAACTGCAAAGAAAAAGATCTTTGGGACGGCCAAGGAAACGATGGACTTGAGGCCGGAACAGGTCGCATTGACCTAATCCTGGAAAGGAGGAAGAAGAAGAAGAATACCATAACAGTGGTATAATAAATTGTATCTGTATGATATAGCAGGATTTTAATATCATAATAAATATGAAAGTTTAAGTTAATAATTTTGTATTTTAAAATTCTTTTAATATTTAAATATAACTTACATAAATAAAATCATTTAAATAATTCATTGTTAGTTATTGTTGAATAAAAATATTGTATTACATAACAGTCTTTGTAAATAATGCTTTTAAAAATTGTTTTAAGTCATTGTTGTCAAAATTGTAAAGCCTTCTGTTATAACTGTAATAAGAACACCTGCCTAACTTCATATTCTTAAATGAAAGTAAAATAAACTCTGATTGGATGTTAAAACAATTAACTTTCGTATTTAACAAATCAATTTGAACGTTATATTTAGAGGACTATTAACCAATAGAATTTAAATATAACATCATGTGATCTAATAATGTTCTTTAAAATTATAAAAGAAGTACAGTAGTTATTTTCTGCATACAACTTTCAACAAAGATAGAAGCAAGATGAGATCTCCTGATAAAATGTAATATTTAATACAAGAAAAATAATTGATTCAAGAAAAGAAAATAATTTAATTTTAATTGACAGTGAAGAATTATACCACCTACATTTACTTAATCTGCTGGGAAATTAAGAAGTGAATAAATTTACAATTATTTCTACAAGAAACAGTTTTTAGTGATTTTTAAAGTGTTTTCCTATCCAGTGTACCAACTACCGACCCTAAGAAGAGAATCCGGCTCTACCGAAAACTAAACCCAACCTGAACCAGTAATTCTTTTTGGGACACCAATACTGCTTCAAACTGCTACAACATCGGGCATGAAGAGAATTACTTCTTCAGTGAATATGAATTTTATAATATGATAAAACACTGACACGATAGTTTGCACGTGTCGTTTCTTACAATGACGTGCCTGATGATTAGTCGTGGGGAATAATTAAGAATCAAAAGTGTGAACGTGCCGTACACCCCGCCCCGCCCCTTAATTTGCGGACGGTGCTATTAAACTGCGATGCATTGAGTGTAACGCCCTTCCTGTATTTGTTCGAGCTAGAATTATGATTATTTTGCCCATTAATTAGACTATATAACCATCACTATGTTACTGTGGGTATTCTTCCTTTTTTATTCTAATTTATTACACGCTTTAGCTTGACCTGTATCTATCTATCTATCTATGTAATGGAATCTTTCAACGCGATTTTCACCCACTTAAAATCATTGGATCAAGTTGAAACTTTGTATACTTGTAAAGGACCCGTGACAATATAACAATTTCATATTTATTTTCTAAAATCCTGGCCATAATCATGAGAAAATAAAAAAAAAGTGTCTTTGTATCTATGTAACGGAATCTTTGAACACGTTTTTCGCCCACTTAGAAACATTGGATCGATTTGAAACTTTGTATACTTGTAAAGAACCCGCGACAATACAATAATTTTATATTTTGTTTCTAAAATCCTGGCCAGAATCATCAGAAAATCAAAAAAATTAAAACTGGTATAATAGGTTGCGGACTTGTCGACTTTTTTAGTCAATCGTTGTAAGAGCTCAGTTGGTAGAACGGTGAACTCTAGTGGTATATAATTTCAGTAATCCGTAGGTCGCTGGTTCAAATCCGGTTGGGAGGATTTTTTTAGAAGAGTATTACTTTTAGCTCATACTACAAAAAAAAAAGGTAAAGTGTTCCCACTACATGCCTCAGGAGGCCCTTGGGGTAGTAGGAGGTTAAGGCTCCCACTTTTTCTTGACAATCGGCACTTGATGTCAGCCGGGTTGTCAGCCCTGCGTGACGGCCGCCTTTACCCCAGAACAAGCGTCTGGTACTCATTTCAGTTAGAGGCTGAGTCTACCCCAGGGCCATAGTGCCGCCAGAAGGTTTGGGTCAGTTTAAAAATCCTGACCCCACCGGGACTCGAACCCTCGACCTTCCGGCTTGTAGCGCAGTGCCTTAACCACTACGCTACGGCGTGCCCCCCATACTACAATAGTATCGAATTTAAAGATATTTACATTTTTATATTATTCCATTTGACCAGCCTCATGGGCTACAGTCTCTGACTACAGTTCATTAAGTCCCGGATTGGTTTCCCGGTCAGAACATTGGAATTTTTCTTTAAGGGGGCACCTACACCTTTGAGGGTAAAAAAAAGTCATTTTTGATTTTTTTTAATAGATAGAAACTTCATCTTTAAATTAGTGAAATATTTTCTTTGATACCTCTATTACTTTTCGAGTTATGTTTAAAAATGTGCAATGCTGTCACTGGAGTGAACCCTTTAATTTTTTAAGGGTCCTACTACATCTTCGGTAAGTCTGTCGCTTGTTTTCCGTAACTTAATTTTTTCAATACGGTTTCCCTGATAACTCCCAAAGTTTTTAAGATATTGAGATGAAATTTTGCATGTATATGTAGTTTACAGAGATGAACAAAATATACTACAATAATTAGTAATGTACCTGTTATATTTTATTTAAAAATAATTGTAATGCAAATTTTAACGAAAATGAGTATGCATCAATTTAAAATTAAAAATAAAATATTTACTCTCTATATAATTAAACAATTGTAGTATATTTTCTAGCTATAACATTAGTGAGTAAAATACAACACGAGTCATTAAAATATATTGAAATTTAGGGAAATTATCAGGAAAACGGCAAGACAATGCAACATTTTCAGCTGACATTTTGAATATTTAATTAACCATAACGACTAAATTAAATTGAACTTAAGTACACAAACATGCTCACATTGTAATATAAAATTTCGTTTCTGTAACCAGCATTGTTGCTGAGAAAAAAATATTGAAATAAGCCATATTTTTAATGGCTAAAGGTGTAGGTCCCCCCTTAAAGGGAATTATTCCTGTGATAGCCCATGGACTGAAATTTAGGTCAAGGACTCTTCTAGCGCTTTATTATCATTTATCGCCCATTATATCATGGGTGTAACGTCTTCCAGGTTCCCCAGCCTAGGAAATTGATTACAATTCCGCCAATGCTAGGGGAGAAATCCAGAAATGCCATAAAAGACAACCTGGTGGCATTAGACAAAAAAAATCCATTTTCACTTTACTCTTTCTATAGAAATAATGTTTTGTGACGTCATGCATATAATTTATCGAATTATTATTATTATTATTATTATTATTATTATTATTATTATTATTATTATGGTTGTTATTGTGATTGTTGTTTGGAAGTAGGATCACTGTCCACCATTGTGTTCTCGAGGCAGCACCGCTGTCTCTAATATAGCGGACCTGGGTTCGGTCCCAGGTTGTGACAAGTTTCCTTGAAAATGTAATGCCCAAACGGTCCGCAAAGATCAACTGGCCATCGTAATCATCATCATATTAGCCACGTTTAGTATGAATGTGTGTGAATTGTGTATTTTGTCTTAATGTTGTGTTGTCTCGGTGATGGCCTTGAAATTGAGCTGATCATTAATTCGGGGAGGCCATCCATGTCTTTAAAACGCCACTCCCGACAGCCCGTGCCACTGTAAGGCCCGAGTGGCCTGAGGCATGTAATAGTACCTTGTGGTGAGAAGTTAAACTAAGTTAAAGTAGAAGTAACATCATTTTGGCCAATAGTCATGCTGATGTTTGTGGTACAGCATATTAATTTAAGAAGACTAGAAAGCGGATTTGTTCGAGGTTGAAGAAAATACATATTTTGTGAAATGAAAAAGTATTATTTTTATTATATACAACTTTCCTTATTAGAGGATTGCCTCAAGGACAAAGTGATACAGACAATTAATTTTCGAAATTGATGAAATACATTTTGTAAATAGGCATACATTTAAAATTTTCAAATTGTAATTGAAGTATACATACTATAAAGTAGAAATTTTGTATATAAGGTTTCTTAAAACTGAAATCGATCCTCTAATGGCAGCGATGACAATTTTAAAAAGATACACTCTGTCCAAATCTAAGAAATTCCAAAATTTAGCTAAGAATCCTGGTATAGTACCACTTGCCCCGATCTTAATCCTGTGACAGTTATCATAAGTAATGCCACGAGTGATTTCCAAATTATCGATAAATTCACTACTCACGAAGTGAGAAGTGAATTTATCTAGAGAATTTGGAAATCAAGAGTGGCATTTGTTAGGACTATTTAACGAATAAAATTAAGCTTTTTACTCACAAATCATTGTTTAACTATAGTTATTTTAAAATATTTATATATTTAATGTAAACGGCGATGTTTGAAAACAAATGAGAAATGCGAGGTTATGTTCATTCACTGCTGCTTGATCATATTATTTATTACCAAATAAGATCGCAATATTGTAAGAGTGCACCCAAGTGGAGAAATACTGAAACACTTCAAACTATATATCATAATCAACATTACGGGTTATTCATTTATTATTTTAGTAAACAACTTAGTAAAATCAAGGAATCTTTTCATTATTTGCTATATTCAATGTATTTGTTGGAGAAAAATAATGCTTTGACCTGTTCAGAACATTAAAAAGGAGGAGCTTTCTTTATCACAAAAGCAGGAGCTGATAAAGAGAAATGGATAAAGAGCGAGGTGAAACACGACTGTCATTGGTTGTAAAACAACATTAATTGAAACGTGATTGGTTATTGACTAGCATTTGTGGCATGAGTTAAAATATTCTTTGTAATAGTCAATTGTTGGCTCATATATGGCTTTCTTTTCACAGTCAACTTCCTCGGGTTGGCCACTAAGAGTCTCAAAACGGATTGTGGTATTTAATATCATACCAATTTTAGAAGATGGTCTAAATGCAATAATATCTGTTCGTCTATTGCTTCCATTAGTGGCTACACCATGAACTTTCTCATAAACTGTGTATCCATAATCTCGCAAGGCTTCTGAGACTTCGTAATTTTAAAATTTTCTTAGTTTAAAACAATTTGTGACATTTTAAATTCTGTTCGATTAGGATGAGAGCCTAAAGGCGTTAACACACAAACAAAATAAATATATCAGCAAGCAAACTGTTTTCCAGGCGGCACTGGAGAATTATAATAGGGCAGCCCAACCCAAACCAAATATACCTCAACCAAGGACTTTCACTTCGGTGAAAGCCCAACCCAATGTATCCTTCTCTCAATCCTTAAAGAAAGGCATCTCTTCCCAAAACAAAACGGTGAACAGCAATGTTCAAGGTCAGGGCCAGCAATTGCCAACATTACAACTAGGGCAGCAAGTTGATGAATATCTCCAGGGTCTTCGGCCATTATTGGCTGAATTACCCTCTCCTATGGAGAGATTCCTCTTCTTGCACTGGATTTTTAACCTGTGTAATATAGGTTAAAAATAATGAGAACCAATAAATAGATTGTGCGAGGTGTTCGCATGAAGTGTGATAGCGAGTTGTACTTAATAGTGCGACTTGATATCAATATATTATGTGGATATATCCACAATCTATCATCCAGATACATAGACCAAAAAGAAACCATCTTATCATGATGGCTAGGATTAAATTAACCACAATCCTATAATGATAGCCACGAAGGAATTACTGCCAAGATGCACCATTGTGCATCAGTATGCAGAGCCTTGGACGGTGCCATGTCACCGTCACCCAATAGTAGTAGTAGTAGCAAGCAAATTTAATTAAAAAAGAAAATGGAGGCGAATAAAACAAAGATTAAAGTAGGGAAGACGAACTGCAGAAATATGAAATGACACATGTGAGCCTGAAGGTATATAATCTATACACATTGAATTATTTTACCCTTGACGGTTTTCTTTGCGACAGCAAACTTGCCTAAAGGAGTTTCATAATTAAAGAAAAATACTGTTCTTTCTAGCAAATGTACTTTTTTAAAAATAAGTTCTACGATACTTTTTCTTCCCCATATTTTTCCATATATTGCTTTGGACCGCTGAACTTCTGACCCAGTTCCCAAAGCAGCTGCAGCTTTATTTATTTTTAATGTCAATGGTTGTAATTATCAATTAAACTCTTTAAAAATATATTTTCTACACAACAACTTCTGTTTCATATTGCGGCAGTTTTGATTGGTTTGTGGATATACAGGCTGTTGCAAAAAATCACCGACAACGGAGGTGAGGTGGCATATTGAGATATGTTGACTATCTAACTCATGCCACAAATGCTTGACCAATCACGTTTCAATTAATGTTGTTTTACAACCAATGACAGTCGTGTTTCACCTCGCTCTTTATCGATTTCTCTTTATCAGCTCCTGCTTTTGTGATAAAGAAAGCTCCTCCTTTTTTAATGTTCTGAACAGGTCAAAGTATTATTTTTCTCCAACAAATACATTGAATATAGCAAATAATGAAAAGATTCCTTGATTTTACTGAGTTATTTACTAAAAAAATAAATGAATAACCCGTAATATTGATTATGATATATAGTTTGATGTGTTTCATTATTTCTCCACTTGGGTGCACTCTTACAATATTGCGATCTTATTTGGCAATAAATAATATGATCAAGCAGCAGTGAATGAACATAACCTCACATTTCTGATTTGTTTTCAAACATCGCCGTTTACATTAAATATATACATATTTTAAAATAACTATAGTTAAATAACGATTTGTGAGTAAACAGCTTAATTTTATTCGTTAAATAGTCCTAACAAATGTCACTCTTGATTTCCAAATTATCTAGATAAATTGGAAATCACTCGTGGCATCACTTATGATAATTTTTAATAAGGTACCAATGTCCGGAAATAATGCATTTTCAAAATATGAGTAGCTAACTTCTCAAGATTTCCTTTAGCTGGAATTCAAGACTCGATACTTGACAATACTCTCGCAGTCCCATCAAGTTTTCAAAATATCCACGTTCCATCTCATTGTAGAGCGTACATCGGCGGTGTAGTGATTGGCGCAAACGTTCAAATACGCCTGGCCTTGTACGGATTATTTCTGCAGCAGCGTGGATTCGGGCTATAAGATCCATACGTGGTTCTACTGGAGTCTGATAGACTGTTTTATGTCGTCCTACAAAAAATAGTTGAGAGGAGTAAGGTCAGGTGATCTCGGAGGACATGGGACTAGTCTCCCCTCTTCCAATTCATCGACCTGAATGCGTGATATCCAAATGTCTCCTCACAGTGGCATCAAAGTAAGATGGAGCTCCGTCGTGTTGCAGCCACATTCCGTTGCGAAGCCACGTATTACAGGTACCGTACCTGTGAGGTGTTGTCAAGTAATGGGTCTTCAAATCCTTCAAACTAACACTGGTCTTGAGACATAATTAACTAGTCTTAGTGTGAAAACGCATCATTTCCGGACATTGGTATCGTATTAAAAATGATCAACATATCTCAATATAGGCCTACTACCTCATGTCCGTTGTCGGTTTTTTGCAACACCCTGTATGTAATGGTTCAAAAGAATGTTAAGTCCAGTGCGTCATTACTTTTATAGCACAACTGAATTCTGCCCAATGTAGTGGCGTTGTTTATAGTGCTTTGTTTTTGTTTGTGTTTGTATTGGAATTGGTTGGGAGATTAGTATCCGGAAAAATAAAACTCTATTGGAAATTCTATTATCTTGACCGATTTCAATACTTCAAATGTTCAGATGACATAGAATGGAATAAACAATCGCCAGTGACTTTTTTGTTCGAAGTTGAGGTTTTAGTATGTACCGAAAAAGTTTTACATTACCGGTATATGTTTCTGTTCTAATAGCACTTTTGTTAAAATTCATCCCAGATTCTAAAATAACTTTTCTTGTATTTTTAGTTGCCCACCGCTGTGGCCTCGAGGTAGTGTGCTGCCTTGTCACGGTCGGGACAGGCTCCAGGGTGAGGTTTTTTTTCGGTGTTTTTCCTCACCTGTAAGACAAATGCCAAAACGTTTAGGGCCCAACGGTCCCCGAAAATCATCCGGCCATCATCATCATCATCCTTACCATTATCATCATTATTCGCCGATGTGGAAAGCAACGGCAAGCTACCACACCTAGTAAAGCTGCAAAGCATAGCATGAAAATGCTATGATTGCAGTGCAAGACCTGCCCTCAGGCAGAATTACTATGGATGAATATTTTAATTAAAATTAAACCAAAAAATAACGATATAAGTAACTAACTCACTGGCACTATCGTAACCCGTAGGTTTATGGCCCGCGGACATAAGCTCTCCATACGCCCCTATCCTGAGCTATGTTTTCCAATCATCTCCTTTATAATGTATTTCCCTCAAATCATGGTTAATCTTATTATCCCACCCCATTCATGGTCTACCAATTGGGCGTTTTCCCCTCATGTTTTTATACAACAAACATCCATGCACCTTTTCCATTCCACATTCTTGCCACATGTCCTGGCCATTACAGTCTACGTGACATAACTGTTCTTATCATATCTGGTTTCCTATAAACATAATGTAGCTCACTGTTATGTAGTCTTCTCAATTCGCCTGTTCATCTCCCTTTGGTTCAAAAATGTTCCTAAGAACTTTGTTCTCAACTATTATTAATCTGTTCTCTTTCCTTAAAGTAAGAGTCCGTGTTTCGAATTCATATAATATAACTGAGATAATAACAGTTTTATATATTTTCAGTTTAACGTTTTTAAGAGAAGTTGGGACAAGAGCCCCTGTAGTGCATAATAGCATGATTTTCGGAATTGAGCCTCTGATTAATTTCTTTGTTGCCTCATTCTTGTTTATAATTATTGTTCCTAGATATGATTTCAACAGCTTCTTTAAAAACACTGAGCAACAAAAAAGAAACTCTTTTTTTTTTGTCTCAGAAAGAAAAATATGTGATTCTGATAGTATTTTTTCTCCTGAATTCAAATATGACATCGGTCTTTCTCCATCACGCAAGGTTTCCGAGAGACAGGAATTTATAATTTCAAACACTTTAATATTTTTTACATTCGTACCTACACAATATTCGAATATTCGGACTCACCTAGAAAGTAAGAAATGATGATTTTCTGCTATATTTTGCCTAAGGAGCATCCCTCTTGCTGGTCCAACAATAACCGGCCAGCATATTAGGATTCCATTTGCCTTGATATATCTTTTCCATAGCTGAAATCTCCTGAGTTAGCTCATTTGGTTTTATTTTAGAATGGACAAATGGACGAAAAAACTTTTATTAAAAAATAATTATTTAAATCCATTTATTGAAATTGAAATAAAACAACTGTGGGTGATGGATAAATTCCGAATACATATTGAAAACACGATAAAAAATTGCATTAAGTACAACTATTGGTACTCATGAGACAAAAATCATGTTGACCAGTGAAATCATTCATTTGGCATTAACTCTATTTCCATTGTAATGTATTTCTATGTGTGGCCATATATTTAGTTTCGTTGATGGTTTCTTCCAGTCCCAATGTCTCAGTGTTACTCAATAGAGTGTAGTTGTTGACCCTTAGATGAATATTTAATTTGACTACTTAACTCATGCCCCAAATGGGAGTCAATGGCCAATCACATTTCAATGATTTTTTATTTATAACCAATCACAGTCGTGTTTCACCTAGAATTTACCAACTAAAGTTTATCGTAATAAATAAAGCACCTCCTTTTTAACATTCTGAATAGGCCATAGCATTATTTTGCAGTGACTGACTCTTTGAGAAATACGGCTACCAGATTGTATATACAGTGCATGAATGTCAACACATAGCGCATGCGACAGTTAATATGAACACATTTGTAGCAATTGATTATACCAGCAAAAAAAAAAAAAAACGAACAACTTTTTGCACTTTCTTAAACGTATTTTTTCCCAGGTATTAACATTCCAGAAAAAATATAATTGTCATATTTACATCATAGGACAACAGAAATGCATTAATATACCGTTTGATGTGTTTCATTTTATCTCCACTAGAGTGCATTCTTACAATATTGACTGACTGACTGATAAGTGGCAATGACTCAGCATTGCCCAGTGTGCCGCTTTTTGGGAACCAGTTGAGGTCCCTTGGCGGCCAAACACCTTACAATATTGCGTTCCTTTGGCAATAAATAATATGATCTGGTTGAAGTTATGAACAAAAGAAGCAGATGAGACGTACCAATCGTTTCTCATTTGTTTTCAAACATCGCCGTTTACATTAAATATATAAATATTTTAAAATAAATATATTTAAATAATGATTTGTGAGTAAACAACTTAATTTTATTCGTTAAATAGTCCTAACAAATGCCACTCTTGATTTCCAAATTCTCTAGATAAATTCACTCCTCACTTCGTGAGTCGTGAATTTATCGATAATTTGGAAATCACTCGTGGTATTACTTATGAATATCGTTTAGCAGTTCTTAAAAGGACTATTTTTATTCAGTTATTTATTTTTCATTATTCTTTGGTAATATTTATCTTCATTGTTTTGTTTTGTGGAAGACCGTTGCATTAATTTCCCTTCAAAATAACTTCTTTTGTTAGATTTTGATTCAACTTGAAGGCTTTTATATAAGTTTTCGTGAGCGTTGAAGAAAGAGTGTATATTACGTGTAATGGAAGAAAAAAGAACACACGCCACGAGATATAATTCAACGTTAGTAATTCCGAACAGCTATAACGCCAAGTTGCGAAAACTTCATCCGATAATAATCGTTCAAAGACTGTCGTCTGCGGGAGAAATGGACTGTACTTCCCGAGGTCAGCTAAGTGTTTGACCCAGCATAAACTTTTCTCTTGTTTTTATCGGCTTAAGGATGATCTTTCCACAAAGGAATGAAAAAAAAAGTCTTCTTAGAATCAGAGCACTAAAATTCCTGTCCGTATACCGATGTTTTCTGTATAAAAAATATACTTATATTTATTTTGACTATTTAACTGATGCCCCAAATGGCAGTCAATGACCAATCACATTTCATTTCATTTCCATTCTTATGAGGTGTCCATACCATTTCAAACATTTTTCTTCTATTCATAGTTAAATATGGGAAGTAACATTATGAGGTTCTTAATTCGTAAATTAATGAGTCATTTTTTAACATCGTACCTCATATTTTATGTTTCTTCAAACACGGAAAATAGTTTTCGAGAGAAGGATCTCTCCCATTTTCAACCGACATTATGACTACCGGATTTTTGTTGGAATCGTGGTATCTCCATCCATAACGTTGCCATCTGGTGTTGATTTGATGAACCTAGAGATGAGGTCACGTTCGTCAGGAATCTCGAAATTCATGGATCTAAATTTATTCTTCTGAATATATATCTTCTCCCAAATTGTCAATTCTAAAGGTTTTTCCAAATATTTTAAAAGTAGGGTTTCTTTTTCAATTTTATGATTCTCCAATAAACTATGTGCTGCAATAGCTGATTTTTCAATTTTCAATTTACTGCAATAAAGTATACATAGGAAAAACAAAAAGAAATTTGGACACTCGCACTAAGGAACACTTCAGAAATATTAAAAATGGTGAAATTGAAAAATCAGCTATTGCAGCACATAGTTTATTGGAGAATCATAAAATTGAAAAAGAAGCCCTACTTTTAAAACATTTGGAAAAACCTTTAGAATTGACAATTTGGGAGAAGATATATATTCAGAAGAATAAATTTAGATCCATGAATTTCCAGATTCCTGACGAACGTGACCTCATCTCTAAGTTCATCAAATCAACACCAGATGGCAACGTTATGGATGGAGATTCCACAATTCCAACGAAAATCCGGTAGTCATAATGTCGGTTGAAAATGGGAGAGATCCTTCTCTCGAAAACTAGTTCCCGTGTTTGAAGAAACATAAAATATGAGGTAAGATGTTAAAAAATGACTCATTCATTTACGAATTTTTCTTCTACTTTTATATTTTTTTTTTCAACTTGCATAATTTATCTTATTGTGCTCTTTCAGATTTTATCCCTTCTTGACATTCTTGTCTATCGCCTCCAAAAATCCATTTCTACTGCTAACAGCTTGTTGGCTTGATTTCTAGGTTACGGACCCATAAAATAAAATGCTTTTTATCAGAACTTGAAATATATTGAATTGGTAATATGCGAACTTACGATGGTATATTTTAGGATTTCCTAGCATGAAAGGCCTATGTTTGGCTTTTGATAATCCATTACTGTATTAAATTTAATGATTTGATAGTATCCGAATATACGGATGTACATTTTGTAATTTGATTCTGTGTGAGATCTATATTTTATTTCAATGATTTCATAGTAGGCCTATGAAAAAGTAGGATCCATATTTTATAATTCGATAGCGTGTGAGACCTTTTGATAAAATGCTTTACTGTATGCATATTAATGGCTTGATAGTGTAGACTATGCGAATATATGCATATATATTTTATGATTTGATAGCGTATACATGTACACATGCATATTTTATGATCTGATAATATGTGAGTGCATATTTCACGATTGTTGAGTGTGTGGATGTAATTATGCTTCAAGTTTGATATTGAATGGAAGTTGCCTGTATTTCATTATTTGATAAGGCATGCAAATCTTGTGTTTTGTTATAAATATATTGACTTGATTAATTTCTTTACTGACGAGGGGATTGCTAACCGTTGCATGCCGAAACCCACCCTTAATGTTGTTGTATACCAAGGCGCGTCAATAAAATCTGCCGTTTTTAACTGAAGGCATTAAATCACCCCCCCGTTACACAAGGATAATAGAGATGCATGAGGCCACCAAGGTATGTTTCATTATCATCATCATCAACAACGATTAAGCCCAATGGCCTGTTCCGATCTCATTATAGGTCGAATTGGTCCTTTGCTTTGAGATGAATCAGTAATAATAAATGTCCCCTGACCGCGTTACGAGCGCTGTGCAGGGTAAGGATAATGCCAGGGCTGCTGTCTCAGAGCATCTAGAATAAAGAAAATACATATGCATTTACATTGCGCACGGGCCTGCTTGGCCGTACGTGCATTATTTTTCCATGAATAAAAAAATAAAACTAATAATATAAACAAATACCTACAAATACACCTGTATCAAAAAACAATAACAGGCTACATATAAGTAAAATCTATGTCTGCACTAAATCAAAATAATACATATCTACATTCATCCACATTCCGTACATTAATATTAAAAAAAATGCTAGAAAACAAATTAGAAAAAAAAAGCACACACACATACACCCACACACCCCCACACATATACACACCGCACGCTCGTACCCCCCTCCCCCCCGTCCCTGCAGACATTAAGTGCACTATTAGACTATTCAACTTATCAGACCTACTTATTATATAACATGATTAAAGATCGAAAACAAAGACCATATTGAGATTCTTCTTATTGTTAATACATATATCCTTAATCTACAATTTTGTTATATCTCAATTTTCATACTGTACCCAAAAATTTGCATGTTTTTGATTCACTCTCGATCCGTCCTAAAAGATCCCAACACGCCACTCTCCCTCGATCCGACCTGAGAAATCTCTCCGGCAGCATCTGTAATCTAAGTTGTTCTGTCTCTCTACAGAATGCTATAATATGCTGCCAGTTTTCATGGTCATCGCATAGTGGGCATAGTATAATGCCTTCCTCATTTCTTAAATTATGGGCCATCCATCCCCCCAAATGAAACCATGCAATAGCACTTTTATCATCCCCATCCAAAGAGTCAATATATTTCTCCCTTCCCCACGAAAGTTTCAGTTCTGTCTGCAGGGTGAGCGATATTTTCTGACTACACTCTGCTTCTATATACTGTCTGTCTATATCGATTAGTCTCTTCTTAACTGTCCTCCAAACATTTCTATTATTCCGCGTAAGCATCTATCCATGCTGCTCTAAGTATTAACCCCTTTAGAGAGGGTTGCTGCTTCCGCCCCTTGAGCCGTTGTGATGATCGCCTGGTATCACGTCGCCTCGTAGACCGTTGCAGACTTCTTGGTCGAATTCAACCCTCTGGTAGACGTCTCCCACCTTGCGGACTATTCTTAGTTTCCTCTCAACCTCTGACCAATCGGCAATTAAGCAAAGCTCAACTTCCGCGATTTGGTCCCGTGGTTCATTGAGTACTCGGCGCCCCCACCCCCACGTCTAGGTGATAGTGCACGGGGGGAGGTATTTTTAATACCATATATTGATACTATCATAACGGAAAGGGTCACCACCATGTTTCAAAACATAAATGATCATGGAAACCCAATAGTACGCAATATAGGGCACGTTCCGCAATGGCGTACTACACGTAGAAACATATTCGATAAAATAAACCAGCTGTAGTACTCAGTATGAAGTAACCAAGGTCAGAAAGGTCAGCGTAGAGTGGCGTGGCTCATTCCGGTCCTGAATCGAGCCGAACTCTTCAGAGACACGGATTCCGATGCCCCAATTAAGCGAGATCTATTCGCCTTGGCAATAAACATCCATATTAAATCACATATTAATGCTTCAATAAAATAAATCCCCGTAAAATCGCCCTGTAGGCTAGGGCCAACCAGCTAAGCCCAATACTGAATACACACACGCGAATTCGCCGTCAAGGTACAAACAGAAGTCCCAGAAAAAGGCACACTGGAGAGCACCAATAGCCGTCAACAAGAAAGAGAGAGAGAGACAGAGAGGGAGAGAGAGAGAGGGGGGGAGGGAGATAGATAGATGGATGGATGGATGGATGGATGGATGGATGGACGGACGGACGGACGGACGGACGGATGGATGGATGGATAGATAGAGAGAGAAGGCATTAAAATCCAATAACTGCAGTTGAAATGGATTTTTGGAGAAGAGCAGCCAGAAAATCTCGACTGGAAAGAATTAGAAATACAGAAATTAGAAAATGGATGAATGCGGAAAGAAGTATAATGGATGAGATTGAACACAGAAGTCTAATATTATATGGGCACTTAAGAAGAATGCAGGATGCAAGACTACGAAAGGCTGTCTGTGCATGTACAATTGAAAGAAGGAGCAGAAAAGGAAGACCAAGAACAACCTGGAAGAATAACATTCAGAATTCAATGAGAAAATTTGTTGTAACGGATGAAGACACAGAGGAGAGAGAACGATGGAGAACTTTAATTAAGGGAAATTTCTGAATGTTTGTTGCAAACTGATAGTCTACAAGTCCGTAGTCATTTATGTATTTTCTTTAAACTCATGTTAATTATTAAGATTGGTT
Organism: Diploptera punctata; assembly: GCA_030220185.1. Lineage (NCBI taxonomy): Eukaryota > Metazoa > Arthropoda > Insecta > Blattodea > Blaberidae > Diploptera > Diploptera punctata. The sequence continues at coordinate 483,864 of JASPKZ010007480.1, forward strand.
GGAGAAAACATTCAATGATGAGGAAAATTCTCAAAATGAATTAAATTAAAATTCAACGCCTAAACTCTCATTTAAACTGTAAGAAAGTAATACAACTCATGAATTGGTAGTTTGGATAGCCCTCACTATCTGCCATCCGCCCCGCGTCCCTCCTCACTCCGCTCGTACTCATGCAGGCAGTCCATCTGCCTAGGTAGCCGTTGCTGGATTTGGCTTTGATTTCTATGATTTACAATTAATAACTGTAGATATTATTTTTGGACACTGCCTTGGATCATCACAACACTTCTCTAATAGAAATGTCAAAGTAGGTTTCGGTAAGCAGTGGTGCATAGTTCCCTTGTAAGTTGGAAACTAACCCACTGGCTCTATCGAGTCCCGAGGTTCATGGTCGCGCAAGCATAAGCTCTCCATACATCCGTATCCTCGGGCAATATTTTTCAATCATCGCCATATATAATTCTCCCACTAATCATGGTTAATGTTATTCTCACACCTCGTTTTTTGGCCAAACTACTGTCACGCAGGGCTGACAACCCGGCTGACATAAAGTGCCGATTGTCTAGAAAAAGTGGGAGCCTTAACCTCCTACTACCCCAAGGGCTTCCGGGCCTGTTCTGGGATCACTTTACTTACTGGGTGCTATTCCTCTGATATTCCTACAAGGAATTCCCTTGCCCCTCTTTTATTCCCATTCGTGCCACATGCCCTACCCATCTCAGTCTATAAGATTTAACTGTTTTTATTATAGCCTATCTGGTTTTCCACAAAGATCATTTAGCTCACTGTTAGATAGTCTTCTCCATTCACGTCTGCTCGTCTCTCTTTGGTGCAAAAAATTTCCTAATAACTTTATTCTCAAATAATCGTAATATTTTCTTCTCCCTTAAAGTAAGAGTCAATATATCGAATCCATATAGTGTACATAGCAGAATATATATATATATATATATATATATTATAATTAAATGTTTAACATTGAGCAATGCAAGCTTAATATGGTATGATAAGAAAAATAAGTGCCTGGACGGGATTCGAACGCGGATCTCTGAGTCTGTACCTCAGCGTGATATCCATTACAGTACCAGGCGAATCCAATCCAAACACTTATTTTTCTTATATATGTATTATATTCTCCATTATTACTAGATGTCGCGAGAACTCGGTCTTCACTGCCATCTAGTAGCTGACTATAACAAGTAAGCAAATTAAAGAGAATATTTTTACCTTATAGCAGTGACGCTTTATAGATGTTATAATTAAATGTTTATTGAGCAATGCAAGCTTAATATGGTATGATAAGAAAAATAAGTGCCTGGACGGGATTCGAACCCGGATCTCTTGAGTCTGTACTTCAGCGTGATATCCATTACACCACCAGGCGAATCCAATTCAAACACTTATTTTTCTTATATATGTATTATATTCTCCATTATTACTAGATGTCGCGATAACTCGGTCTTCACTGCCATCTAGTAGCTGACTATAACAAGCAAGCAAATAAAAGAGAATATCTTTACCTTATAGCAGTGACGCTATATATATATATATATATATATATATATATATATATATATATATATATATTACAAGTTTGGATGACAAGACACCTTGTAATGAATAATAGCATACGTTTCCATGTATAATTTATTTCAGCACCTCATTCCTGTTCCATTATCCTTATTGTGCTTCCTGGGATCCCTTCACTGTGTTTTCCGGACTCCGGTGCTTTGTGAAGGCCCACTTGACATACCCGTCATGGTGCTGTTAATCGAGTGTTTCGATGGGCCGGCACTTTTACTTTTAACAAATTATAGTGCTTAAAGCAATAAGTATTTGAATTCAGCCTTTTCTTCAAAATTTGGAAACATTTTAAAATATACGAAAGTGGCAACAGGCGTAAATTATTTTATATTTGAATTGAAACTTGTTATAAAAGTGAATTTAGCATCGTTTCAAGTTATAAGTCGGTTCTGTACAGTAATTTATTTTTAGCATCTAAAACAACACACGCCTCCCTTTAAACTTTGGGTTGACTTGAAAAAATAATCAGACGCTCATCCATTTGGAACAGGAAGGCAGCTTCTTAGAATCCAACTCATGGAATATTACTTTGCGAATACATGTACAAGTCTACATCGCAAAATAATTATATTGTTTTTAACTTTTTTATGGGAAATACATGAGGTATTAAAATGGACAGATTTTTAAAGTGTAAACAGCATGGTTGGTAACACGGGTCAACATGACTTTTGTTTCATGAGTACCAATAGTTGATATTTGAGAAGTTTAATATTAAATTAGCACTGAAAAATAACTACAGTTTAAATAAACTAATAAAACCAACAAAAATGAAAAAAAAACTGATAAAAATAAAAAATCAGGAATATATCAAATTGAATGCATGGGTTGTGAAAAGATATATATAGGAAAAACAAAAAGAAACTTAAAAATTAGAACCAAAGTACACATAAGAAATATTAAAAATGGGGAAATAGAAAAATCTGCAGTTGCTGCTCATGTTTGGTCTGAAAAACATCATATAAATTCGGACCCTAAATTATTAAAAACAGTTAGAAAATACAAAAGAACTGACTTTTTGAAAAAAAAAAAAATCTATATTCAGAAGAACAAAAACAGAGTTATGAATTTTGAAATACCGACGGAGCCTGACCTTGGTTGGAGGTTCTTTGGCCAACCACAGGATGGAGCTGACATCAACATCCAGGTGTGCAACATAATGCAACATAAATCAAACCAGTCTGGACAAGCTGACGATAAAACAATTGTTTTGAAACATGTCCAAGAACAAATCAACATTAATATTGAGGTAAGATGATCAGACTGAAAATAATATAATTAAAATAACCTCAAAATATCACTTCCAAAAATTAAATACCAATAGTTGTACCTAATGCAGTTTTTTATCGTGTTTTCAAATATGTATTCGGAATTCCTCCATCACCCACAGTTTTATTAATTTCAATTTCAATTAATGGATTTAAATAATTATTTTTAATAGACGTTTTTTCGTCCATTTTTCCATTGTACAATAAAACCAAATGAGCTAACTCAGAAGATTTCAGCTATGGAAAAGAGATATCAAGGCAATGGAATCCGAATATGCTGGCCGATTATTGTTGGACATCAAGAGGGATGCTCCACAGGCGAAATATAGCAGAAAATCGCCATTTCTTACTTTCTAGGTGAGTCCGTATGTTCGAATATTGTGTAGTTACGAATGTAGAAAATGTTTGAAATTATAAATTTTTGTCTCTCGGAAATCTTGCGTGATGGAGAAAAAACCGATATCATATTTGAATTCAGGAGAAAAAATACTATCAGAATCACATATTTTTCTTTCTAAGACAAAAAAGTTTTTTTTGTTGCTCAGTATAATCAAAATAGGCCTATAACGTAAATTATTGTAAAGTTATATTGTTTATATAAGTGCTTTGAAATACATAAAAACGAAGTTAATGTAATATATCTCAGTTGGAAGAACATCGCCATTTAAATGTGAACGTCTCTGTTTCGAATGCACGTTACATCTTTTCATTTTTTCGTTACAAGATAGTATTTAAAATGTAATAATATAAGAAGAAAAAAAACTACCCCTCATATTATGTAGTATAATTCTTCAAATAAGTTTTAGCTTTTCGAAGGTATGAACCACTAGGAATGAAACTCTCATTAGAGAATAAAACAATAGGACAGGAGAGCAACTGAGCAACAAAAAATAAACTTTTTTTTTGTCTCAGAAAGAAAAAATATGTGATTATGATAGTATTCTTTCTCCTGAATTCAAATATAATATCGGTTTTTCTCCATCACGCAAGATTTCCGAGAGACAGAAATTTATAATTTCAAACATTTTCTACATTCGTAACTACACAATATTCGAACATACGGACTCACCTAGAAAGTAAGAAATGGCGATTTTCTGCTATATTTCGCCTGCGAAGCATCCCTCTCGATGGTCCAACAATAATCGGCCAGCATATTAGGATTCCATTTGCCTTGATATCTCTTTTCCATAGCTGAAATCTCCTGATGAAAGTGCTCCCCGTTTTATTTTACAATGGAAAAATGGACGAAAAAACGTTTATTAAAAATAAATTAAAAAAACTGTGGGTGATGGAAAATTCCGAATACGTATTTGAAAACACGATAAAAAAAACTGCATTAAGTACAACTATTGGTACTCATGAGACAAAGTCATGTTGACCAGTGTTATCTGGGATACATTTGTGTCATATAGAAAAATTGAAGACACTGCAAAATAAATAAATTTAAATATGTGTTTGGAACCTTAAAACGAAATATCAAGGGAACTAGAAAGGAGACACTTTTGAAATGTTATAAAACAATGGCGATGCTTCTATATGGATCGGAACACTGGGTCTTAACAAAAACCAGGAAATTAATATACTTCTTATGATTAGTTGGAAAAGTAAAATGAAAAATATGCCAGGAATGAAGAATAGAAACTTCAGAAATGAGGTTTTTGAGGAGTGTGGCTGGCTATATAATGCTGATTGGAAACGAAATGAATATATAGGAACAAAACTAAATTTATTCAAGTTATTAGATAGAATTACAATATACAACAGAGATGAATGGATAGACCATATCAATAGGATGGATAAAAACAGAATCCCGAAGCAGATTCTTTACTGCAGACCACTAGGACGAAGAAATGTTGGAAGACCCAGTAACAGATGGACAGACTAATTCTAATATGAGATAATAATAATAATAATAATAATAATAATAATAATAATAGCTTTATTTTACCTGGCAGAGTTAAGGCCTTAAGGCTTTGTCTGCCACTCAATCAGGTTTTAAAAAATACAAAAAAAAGTCTTACATCTAAATTACAATATACATAAACTATTACATGTTATAAATACAATACAATTAATATTTATAATGTATTTTGATTTACTCTAAATTTAACGAATTAAATATATAACATGTACAAGATATATAAAAAACGAGAAAAAGATTATTAATGACATAGTATAAATTTAAATAAAGAAAGAAAAATTAATTATTAGACAACAGGTAACTGTATAAGCGTGACTTAAAGGTGCCAAGTGTGCGGCAACCCCTGATATATTGAGGAAGGAAATTCCAGGAGCGGGCAGAGGCTACTGTGAAGGAAGTAGAATAGGAGGAAGTGCTATGAAGAGGAATTCTTAGCATACTGTTATCTTGTGACCTAGTGTCAAAATTGTGGTAAGAGGATAACTTCTCAAATCTGGACGCCAGGTAAGTAGGAGTGTAGGAAATCAGAAGCTTGAAAAGTAGTGAAAGAGAGTGCAATTTACGTCTGTCAGTAAGACGGAGCCAAGAACAAACCTTAAGGTATTATACTTGATGCTGATTAAGGCGATTATTCTTCATAAATATTTTATTAAAAGCTAGATAAAAACAGGTTGAAATTATAGTCTACCTGTTTTGGAAAAGAGGTAGGAGATGTTTGTTAGAACCATAGAGTGTGTGGGCCCATGATCAGTATTCATATAACGTACTTGATTGCCGATTATCCTGTTAGGGTCAACATTGACCCATTACACCAATGAGAAGGTCAGTAAGTAGATCCTGTGAGCTCACTGACCAAGTGTTGACTATAAGTGACCATTACTTCACTTCTAAAGAGGATAATAACCAAAGCAATCAACCCTTATATAAGTCACCAATTTGCACGTGCCATTTTAACGTAAGATAATCACGTCAAACAGAGGACGATCTGTTATAAAATTGAGGAGCGCCTTCAACTAGTTTTGTTATGGAGAGATTCCTCTTCTTGCACAGGATATTTAACCTGTGTAATATAGGTTAAAAATAATGAGAACCAATAATTAGATTGTGCAGCAGAACTGATAAAATCAGAGGGAGAAAAATTTATGGACAAGATACGCTGGTTGCTTAGTATGATTTGGGAAAAAGAAGCGCTTCCAGATGAATGGAAGGAATCAATTATCGTACCAATTTATAAGAAAGGAGATAAAACTGATTGCAACAACTACAGGGGCATCTCATTACTTTCAACTTCCTACAAAATTCTAACAAATATATTAGTAAGCAGACTTACTCCCTATATTGATGACATTCTAGGAGATCATCAATGTGCATTTAGAAGAAACAGGTCTACAACAGATCAGATTTTTAGTATAAGACAGATTTTAGAAAAGAATTGGGAATATAATGGTACTGTACATCAACTATATGTAGACTTCAAAAAAGCATATGATTCAATTAAGAGGGAGAAGTTATATAGTATCCTGCTGGAGTTCGGAATTCCTAAAAAGTTAGTTAGACTTATACGAATGTGTCTAAATGGCTCAACGAGTAGGGTGCGTGTAGGCAAACAGTTTTCAGACACTTTTGAAATCCAGAATGGGTTGAAGCAAGGAGATGCACTATCTCCTCTACTATTTAATTTTGTACTAGAGCATGCCATTAAATCTTTAGAGAATGAGGAAGGCTTACAACTGAATGGTATTAATAAGCTGTTAGTTTATGCTGATGATGTAGTTCTATTGGCCGATAGCGAGGAGATACTAAAGGACAACACGCACACACTATTGAGTAACACTAAGAAATTAGGACTGGAAGTAAATACCAATGAAATTAAATATATGGTCACACGTAGAAATTCATTATATAATTGAAATGGACAGCTAATGACAATTGAGGAAAATTTTGAGGAAGTAGCTGAATTCAAATACCTAGGAACAATAATCACAAAAAGGAATGAGATGCACAAAGAAATTAAACATAGGCTCAATTCTGGAAATGCGTGTTATTATGCATTGCAAAGACTCTTGATGTCGCAACTCCTTTCAAAAAACGTTAAACTGAAAATTTATAAAACTATTATTCTACCAGTTATATTATATGGGCGCGAAACATGGACTCTTACTTTAAGGGAGGAAAGGAGATTACAAGTATTTGAGAATAAAGTACTTAGGAAAATTTTTGGACCAAAGAGAGATGAACAGACAGGTGAATGGAGAAGACTACATAACAATGAACTACATGGTCTTTATAGGAAGCCAGATATAATAAGAACAGTTAAGTCTCGTAGACTGCGATGGGCAGGACATGTTGCGCGTATGGGGAATGAAAGACGTGCACGGAAACTTCTTGTAGGAAAGCCAGAAGGAAAACGCCCAGTTGGTAGACCAAGAATGGGTGGGAGAACAACATTAACTATGATTTGAGGGAAGTAGATTGTACAGGGAATGATTGGAAAGCATTGGCTCAGGATAGGGATGTATGGAGAGCTTATGTCCGCGCGGCCATGAACCTACGGGTTCGATAGTGCCAGTGAGTAAGTAAGTAAGTAAGTTGTATTTACACAAAACAGTCCACTTGTAAAATTTGCCCACTTATATTTCTAGCGAGGAGATACAAAGGGCCAACACGCACACTCTGTTGAGTAACACTAAGAAATTGAAAATGGAAGTAAACATCAATAAAACTAAATAAATGATCACACATAGAAATTGGGCAGTTAATAACAAATGATAGAAATTTTGAAGAAGTACCTGAATTCAAATACCTAACTAACTCACTGGCTCTATCGAACCCATAGCTTCATGTCCGCGTGGACATAAGCTCTTCATACATCGCTATACTGAACTAATGTTTTCCAATCATTCCCTGAATAATCTACTTATGAACAATAAATAAAAACAGGAATAAAATGCACAAAAATATTAAACATAGGCTCAATTGTGGAAATGCATGCTATTATCCATTACAAGGTCTCTTGTCGGCCCCAAATTCTCTCAGAAAACATTAAACTGAAAATATATAAAACTGTTATTTTTACAGTTTTATTGTATGGGTCCACCGCTGTGGTCTCGAGGTAGCGTGCTGCCTTGTCACGCAGCGGGCCCGGGTTCGATCCCCGGTCGGGGCAGTTTTTCTGGGTGAGGTTTTTATCGGGGTTTTTCATCACCTGTAAGACAAATGTCAGGAAAACTTTAAGGCCCAAACGATCCCCGAAATCATATGGCCATCATCATAATCATCCTTATCATTATCACCATTATCATCATCATCATCCTTCACCGGTATGGAAACCAACGGGAAGCTACCACACCTACACAATTCCCTAGTAAAGCTGCAAGCATAGCATGAAAATGCTGTGATTGCAGTGAAGGACCTGCCTTCGGGCAGAATTACTATGGATGGATATTGTATGAATGTAATACGTGGTATCTTATTTTAAGGGACGAAAAAATATTACAAGTATTTGGGAATAAAATTCTTAGCAGAATTTTTGAACCAAAGAAAAATCGACAGGCGAATGACTACATAACAGTGAGCTACGTGATATTTATGGGAAGGCAGATATAATAACAGTCCCGCGCCTTAGCCGAGTGGTTAAGGCAGGAAGCCTTGGCTCAGAGCTACGGGACTTGCGCTGGTTCGAGTCTCCATGGGGGAAGAAATTTTCTCATGGTATTTCGGCCAGTATGGGACCGGTGCCCACCCAGCATCGTGATACGTTTGGGTAGCTACAATAAGTAGCGGCTCCAGGTTGAGAAAACCAGCTATAACGGCTGGGGGACTCGACATGCTGACCACATGTCACCCCTACACTGGCTGATTATCATCTACCTGTGTTATTGACACATGTGGATGTGAGGCCAGCAGCCGGCTGGTAGGCTAAGGGCCTTATAGGCCTGTCGCGCCAGGAGTTTTTTTAGATATAATAACAAAAGTTACGTCTGGTAGACTGCGATGGGCAGGACATGTGGCACGAATGGGGAATGAAAGAGGGCCATAGAAACTCTTTGCAGGAAAACCAGATGGAAGTATCCCAGTAGGTAGGCCAAGAATAACGTGGAAGTAAACATTAACCATGATTTGAGGGAAATAGATTATACAGGGAATGATTGGAAAACATTAGCTCAGGAAAGGAATGAATGGAGAACTTTTGTCCACGCGGCCATGAACCTACGGGTTCTATAGTGCCGGTGAATAGTTACATTTCTATGAAACCCATGCTTTAGCAATAATGTTCTGATTCTGCTCACGAATCTAGGCACTACTACCGTTTCGCTTTGAGCTCGTGTTTACAAGTAGTCGAATTTTTTTCTAGAGAGTAGAGGGCGGTGTTCAATATCGATCAAGTTGTATAAGAGCAGGAACACACACACACACACACACAGGCCGAATATTACCTTCACACTCAGGAATTCCAGTCCCTTCCCAGCCAATTCTCATATAAAGAGGGGTGAAATATATTCACACAATACCAGAGAGTCCTCGCCTTAAAATTTTCAAAGCGAGTGCCCTACACTCTTATTCACAATGAATTTTCTCCTCTATGTTGCATCAGCGATCTCTCAACGTAAGTATAGTCCCTTCAGGCTATTGTGTATCTAGATTTTAAAGTTTTCAGAAAATACTAGCTGATACCCGGCGTGCGTTGCTACATCTAAATAAATTAAATATTAAAGGTTGAAAACAGCTCAGGATAGGGGTGTATGGAGAGTTTATGTCCGCGGGGCCGTGAACCTACGGGTTCGATAGTCCCATTGAGTTAGAGTTTAGTTAGTGAACTATTCGATGGAAATATGATGTATGAAGGGATATTTTATTGAAACGTTTACAGGACCTTTATCATATAGTGTATTGAACAAAATGTAATGAAAGTTTCATTGCCCTACCTTGTGTAGTTTTTATAAAAGTGTACCAATTGAGTGATTTTTCAGGAATTATTTATAAATTAATTCATACTGGATGGAGGTGGGAGAATAACATTAACTATGATTTGAGGGAAGTAGATTATACAGGGAATGATTGGAAAGCTTTAGCTCAGGATAGGGATATATGGAGAGCTTATGTCCGTGCGGCCATGAACCTATGGGTTCGATAGTGCCAGTGAGTAAGTAAGTTATTAAATTGTATGGTATACGCTGAGACGAGCCGAACATAGCTCTACGTAGTCAGTTTTTAATTTCGGATTTCAGGTAAACCTCCACTTTTAATTGTCGGATTCCGCTCATTTTTTGATAATACATATTTCGGTTTATTTTAATAGTATATACCGAGTTTCGTTGTGAAACATCGAAAACTGTAACCGCTATAGCGATTTTTAAATTTTCACTTCAGGTGAACTCCTACACTTAATGGTTTTAGAGGGTCCAATTGTGAATCTAAACCATCCAGGGACCCACTCAAACATACACACAAAATTTCATCAAAATCGGTCCAGTCGTTTAGGAGTTCAGTGACATACATACACACAGAATAATTATATATATATATATATATATATATATATATATATAGTATAATTAAATTTTTGACATTGAGGAATGCAAGCCTAATATGGCATGATAAGAAAAATAAATGCTCGGACGGGACTTGAACCCGGACCTCTGGATTTATATCCCAGTGCGCTACCGATTACGCTACCGAGCAAGTCTAGTACATTCATTTTTCTTATATACATTCTCATTGTTACAATATATATAAGAAAAATGAATGTTTGTACTAGACTTGCTCGGATATTCCAACGTTCCTGGAAAGAGAGAAGTTTGAAGTTCTGATCACGGCCGCATTGGTGATGTTGCTTGTCATGTCGATTGTTTGTATTAAAATTGCGACACAACAGGACGTTGGATTGGAAGAGGAGGAGCAGAAGATCAACTCCATTACCGGTGACCTCCCAGGTCACCCAACCTAACCCCGTGTTATTTTTATCTGTGGGGTTACGTAAAAGACCGTGCTTTCAACCCTTCATGCCTGACACTCTTGAAAACCTGCGACATCGAATTGTTAAAGCTGTGAATTCGATAACTAGATACCAGCTGATTCGTGTGTGGCAAGAAATGATCCGCCATTTTGATATTTGTCGTGTAACACGTGGTGCTCATATTGAATGCATAAAATAGTCAAATTTGAACTTATCTCTTTCCAGGAACGTTGAAATTGTGTTCATATGCTTTGTAGTTCGGAAGAAGAAATAAATGTTTGAAATTTGTTCCTTCTTTCTGAATAGCCCCGTATATTTCCTTTATTTCGAATAATTTTTTTTGCAAATGCCCCAGGTTGTCTTTCGACATTCCTGGTGTTCTCTCCTGGCATGGCGTACTTGTAACCCACTTCTGAGGCTGGGGCGCCTGGAAGGCGGGGTTACGTTGCCCCGATGATATGATGGGTGATGATGATGATAGTGGTGCGCCAGGAGAGTCCCTAATCCTAAGCTTAATCTAAGATGAATATGAATGATGATGATCGCGATGGCCATATGATTTCGGTAACCGTCTTGGCCTTAAAGTTTTCCTGGCATTTGTCTTACAGGTGAGGTAAAACCCCGATAAAAACCTCACCCAGAAAAACTGTCCCGACCGGGGATCGAACCCGGGCCCGCTGCGTGACAAGGCAGCTCGCTACCTCGAGACCACAACGGTGGACATTAATAATAATAATAATAATAATAATAATAATAATAATAATAGTATAAATATGATAAATTATACGAGAAACACCAATTAATGTATGTACCATACACTGGGTAATGATGAAGTCGAGGTTAGAGCAAATATAATAATACAAGTATTGCAGCCAATTGGCCATATATAATTAGGTTACATGTTTGCATATTCATTGATTGAGATTGCTCTTTTGCTACAGAGTTCCAGGTGGTATCGACCACATTTTTGTTCACACAGTTTGCACAGACATGTTGCGTTTGGTTCATGGAAAGCTGGATTGTTACAGATGATATGATGAAATCCGTGGATTGCCATTCTTGTACATATGTGTCTCATCTCGAAGTTTCCTGCTGTTCAAGATCGATCAATCATAGTCCCTGTGGCATTATTCGAAATATTCATACAAGGAAATAAGTTAAGGGTAGTATCCGACTACAAATATCTGGGCGTCACCATCCAAACAAGTGTCAGATGCTTCACAAAACACATAACAGAGAAAAGTGCACAAGCAATAATGGCTAAGCACGAAATAAACTACATCAAACAACTCAGCCTTAGAGCAAATATAAATTTAGATTTATTTTGAAAGATGTTAATGGAACTTAGCTGGGAACAGATATAGGCCTCTAGCGCCATGGAGGGGGAGGAGAAAGAAGCACAATATTTACATACGTATGACAACATAGATAAATTAAAGAAGAAAAATGGAGAAAATTATAATTACAGCTAGAAAAAAACTCCAAACAATGTAAATAAAGGATAATGCTATGTTACGTAACAATCTAAGAATGAGTTATAAGCAATCATACTAATTTAAAGTGAAATTTAGTACAATTTGTAAATGTCCATTTACACTGTAAAACCAACGAAGTAAAAATAATACGTTTATCTGAAAACTTCTTAGTTCATTTTCTCTTTGTAATTAAATCTACGAATACAGTTAAATAATGTTTCGTCTTATATGAAAAATGTCCTATTAAATAAAATTAAGGAACTAGGACCTGGAAGTTAATATCAATAAAACGAAATACACCGTTCACAAATATAGTATCATACTTTAAACGCTTAAACTTTACGTCGCTTTGGATAACACTGTGCAACAAATTTAAACTTTTTTTCTGTCCTTTAGATGAAACTATGTGATTTTAACTAATTGAGATATGCTGAATTCATTTCTGAAATCCAAAATTTTCTATCACCCACCAATTTTCTTTAATGACACTTTGTACATATGTACATTTGCTATAAATACAACAAAAAGTTGTCTTGTACTTAACACTTTTTTCTGTCCTTTAGATTAAACTATGCGATTTTAACTAATTGAGATGTGCTGAATTCAGTTTTGAAATACAAAATTTTCTATCACCAATCAATGTTTTGTAATGACACTTTTTAATTGGACAAGTTAGTTATAATGACAAACATAACAATTGCAAAGAACACCAAATTAAAATGTCTTTGTTGATCGTTTGCGCTTATGGACAGCTTCTGGGCTATCTCTGATGATTGACCAGCAATATTCGCCAAGCATACTTGCACTCCATCTTCCACTGAATCGTTTTTCAAAGGCTGATATTTCTTGGTGAAACCTCTCGCCATGTTCATCGCTGACAGCACCAAGGTTTTTTGGAAAGAAGTCCAGATGACAGCCCAGAAATGTAGTTTCAAAGACACATTGCATCCCATAACATGGAAGTAGTGTAATAATTCACTTACAATTACTTCATAGTCCACTGATTTTTTATTCACAAGGAAGTTCGTGCATAGTGATTTGAATGCAAGCCAAGCCAATTTCTCCGTTTCCAACAGTTTATTTTCAAAGTCTTCATCCTGGAAGACTGCTCTTATTTATTGACCAATAAAAACTCCTTCCTTAATCTTTGCATCACTTAGATTTGTTGAATTTATTTTTGATATCTCTTTGGGTTTTTGATATTTCTTTGGGGTTTCTGAAAAAAAAACGGTACGTGATAGACAAAATCTAATTACAGATTCGTTTTTACCATGAAAACGTCTACCTAATACACCTATTTTCATAAAAAGGACAAATTTCGTGTTGCACAGTGTATCGTATCTAAATGAAATTGGTAACAATCAAAAGAGAAGCTCAAAAAGTTTTGTGCATGTCAACAATGGAGAATAATGGACAACAATACAGAAACTAAACTAAATTTAATCATGTTTTTTTGTGGTCGATATGGGTTCAGTGTTTGTATAATTTAGATATTTAACGTCCTGCAATCTTCAGCGCCACTCACTCGTGGGGTGGGCCACATTTCAATGTCTATGCGGTCTAGCAAAAACTTTTTGAGTTTCTCTTTTGATTGTCACCAATTTCATTTAGATGCGATTATCCAAAGCGACGTAGTAGTAGTTTAAAGTATGATACTATATTTGTGGACACAATCTAAGAGATCGTAGAACTGTCCATTCACTATCCCTTCTCTATAAAATCCTTCACACATCATCACCTAATTATTTATCACGCCGCTTCATCAGACTATCCGACACACATAATCTGGACCACTCGATCCCATCAGCACATTGTCCTTTATATCCCTCCTCACCACACTGTATATTATTCATTATCGTTTACGGTCTCGCTTACCAAAACATGGAATTCCCTTCCGCCCTATGTCAGAGACTGTCAAACTATAACATCCTTCAAAAACAAATTAAAGAATTATTTAATAACAAACTAACTTATACACCTCACTGATAGTATTCTTTTAACAATTAATACATTTAATTATCTATGAAAATAATATTAAGATTAACAAATATTTTCTTTTGTTTTGTTTTATATATTGTACAAACGTAAAATTAGTTTTCTGTATCTCATTATTTTTCTTTGTTTTATATATGCATTAGACAGGGACAATTTAATATGTCTTGATTGTATACGTTTTATTATTAGTTTTAGTGTTAATTTTAACTAACATTAACTAGTTGCATTATAGATCATAATATAATAGATATTATCTTTTTGATCAAATTTTTATTTAGTATTTAATATTAGAGTTCATTGTGATTGTTATATTCTGATGTAATATATGTTTGCCCTGGTGAGTGGAAGAGAAGGCCACATGGCCTTAACTCCACCAGGCTAAATAAATAAATCTAAATATATGGTTATACGTATAAATATATTAACTAACTCACTGACACTATCGAACCCGCAGATTCATGGTTGCGCGGACGTAAGCTCTCCATACATCCCTATCCTGAGCCACTGTTTTCCAATCATCCCCTGTATAATCTACTTCCCTCAAAACATAGTTAATGTTATTCTCCCATCTCAATCTTGGTCTACCAACTGGGCGTTTTCCCTCTGGTTTTTCTACAAGAAGCTTCCATGCTCATATTTCATTGCCCATTCGTGCCACATGTCCTGCCTATCGCAGTCTACGAGACTTAACTGTTCTAATTATATCTGGCTTCCTATAAAGACCATGTATAAATATATTATTAAATGGAAATGAATACTTAATAAAAATTGGAGGAAATTTTGAAAAATTTTAAATGCCTGTGAAAACTGTTAGTCCCCAGTTCTATTACACAGATGCGAAACATGGGCTCAACTTTAAGGAAGGAGAAAAGATTACGAGTATTTGAGAATCAAATTCTTAGGACAATTTTTGGACCAAAGAGAGATGTACAGACAGACGAATGAAGGAGACTACATAACTGTATGCTACATGATCTTAGAGCGAACTAGATATAATAAGAACAGTTAAGTCTCGTAGACTGGGATGATCAGGACATGTGGCACCAACGGAGAATGGAAAGAGGGACATGGAAGCTTGTAGGGAAATCAGAGGGAAAGCGCCTAGTTGGTAGACCAAGAATGAGGTGGAAGAATAACATGAACCACGAATTGAGTGAAGTAAATTATACAGGGGATGATTGGAAAACATTAGCTCAGGATAGGGATGTATGGAGAGCTCATGTATGCGCAGGCCATGGACCTACGGGTTCGATAGAGCCAGTGAGATGTTTCTTGTTGTCTTCAGTGTATGGTAGAAGCAGATCCTGTCGTAGTTTTTATATGAAGAATTGTTTCTTTGGTAGCAGCACGTATGTGAGACGCAATGGAGTATGTTTGGATAGAGTTAGTGATTTCTTGAGGAAGTTGGTTTTAACTGTTTCTATGTCTTTCAGGTTTTTCGTTTTAGATATTCTCAAATAATCTCTAAACCGTAGGTTATGACTTATGCTACTTTTAGGGTCAGTTTCACCAACAGACACAACTATATTACGCCAGTTTTCGCCATGTATAATGCATAGCTTAAACTGGCGTAATACAGTTACCTCTCTTGGTGAAACTGGCCCTTAGACGAAACAGGGCAGTGGTTGTACTCAGTGATAGCACTGAGCAACAATTTTTTTTTTGTCTCAGAAAGAAAAATAAGTGATTCTGATAGTATCTTTTCTCCTGAATTCAAATATGATATCGGTTTTTCTCCATCACGCAAGGTTTCCGAGAGACAGGAATTTATAATTTCAAACACTTTAATATTTTCTACATTCGTAACTACACAATATTGGAACATTCGGACTCACCTAGAAAGTAAGAAATTACGATTTTCTGCTATATTTCGCCTGTGGAGCATCCCTGTTGATGGCCCGACAATAATAGGCCAGCATATTCGGATTCCATTTGCCTTGATATATCTTTTCCATAGCTGAAATCTCCTGATTTAGCTCATTTGGTTTTATTTTACAATGGACAAATGGACGAAAAAACGTTTATTAAAAAAATAATTATTTAAATCCTTTAATTGAAATTGAAATAAAAAACTGTAGGTGATGGGGAAATTCCGAATACATATTTGAAAACACGATAAAAAAACTATTAAGTACAACTATTGGTACTCCGTAGCGTAGTGGTTAAGGCACTGAGCTACAAGCCGGAGGGTCGAGGGTTCAAGTCCCGTTGGGGTCAGGAATTTTAAACTGACCCAAACCCTCTGGCGGCACTATGGTCCTGGGGTCGACTCAGCTTCAAACGGAAATGAGTACCAGACGCTTGTTCTGGGGGTAAAGGCGGCCGTCACGCAGGGCTGACAACCCGGCTGACATAAAGTGCCGATTGTCTAGATAAAGTGGGAGCCTTACCCTCCTACTACCCCAAGGGCCTCCCGAGGCGTTGTGGGATCACTTTACTTTACTTTACTCATGAGACAAAAATCATGTTGACCAGTGTAGTTTATTCAATTTTTTTTTTTTGTAATATTGGTTGTCGTCCTGGTTTCTAATGTTTGCTCTTGGATGTGTATATCATGTGTCTCCTCGGCGTTGCAGCGTGATTCCGAGACATTTGAAACAGGGGGAAATTTGCAGTTGGCAGAGAGTTATTCTTGTACATAGTGTTTTACTGCTATTCTGATTCCTCTTCCGAATATCATTTTCACAGCTTTTTTCTAGTATATTAATAGATATTCTCTTATCTACCCATGTTATAGCTTATGAGAAATCAATTTTTCCTCTTATAGAGACAGGCTTTATTGCAGTATCAAAAAACTGATAGTATACAGGGTGTCCCATTCAAACCTTTCACATTTTAATTAATCATAACTCTCAAAGTATGCGGAATTATGAAATGAGATTGGTATTAAAAGAAAGAGAAACTCAAAGAATTTTTGTTTTCATTGTTGCAGTTAATTCATCTGTCGCATGTTGGACAATAATGACATAAAACCACGTTCGCCAGACATCACTGCACTGGACTTCTTCCTCTGGGGGTATGTAAAAGACCGTGTGTTTCTGACTCCAGTACAAGATCTTCATGATTAACTAACCCGTATCCTCGACACAATTGCAACAGTGCCAATGGACATATTGGACGGAACGTGGCACGAAATCGAATATAGACTTGATATTGATGATCTTGAAGAAGATTTTCGGGCTGTAGGCCGTGGTCGTGAGACTTGTAGTTCCCCGACGTTTCGCCAGAGACTGCGTCTGGCATCCTCAAGTCTCAAGACAACCCTTGAGGATGCCAGACGCAGTCTCTGGCGAAACGTCGGGGAACTACAAGCCTCACGACCACGGCCTACAGCCCGAAAATCTTCTTCAAGATCATCATAGCAACTCCGGCAGTGAAAGTCTACGTGAATACATAAGACTTGATAATGTTCGTGCTACTAATGGTGCACATATACGTAGAGGTGTTTTAGTGTGTGGCAATGAAAATTCTTTGAGTTTCTGTTTCCTTTAATACCAATCTCATTTCATAATTCCGCATACTTTGTTAGTTATGATTAATTAACATGTGGGAGGTTTGAATGGGACACTCTGTATAACCTGTGTTCATATATAAGGAGTGTTTTTAGGTATATCACATAGAATTGTTATTTGTGTACTGTAACATTAAAGTTTTTACCATAAAATTCATCAACTAAGAAGTAATTAGATACAGTAAAAGCTCCTTATTCGCGTGTTAAAAAATTGCGACACAGTTCCTGTATTCGTGGCTATTTTTTTTTTTTTTTTTTTTCCAAATGCCCTCTTTATTCGCGGATCTAGTAGGTATTATTAAAATGGTTAGTATCCTTTATTAACGCATCGGCAACTTTTTTACTGCAGACACGTGCCAAGGTGACTTTTACAAAGAGCGATTCAAACCAAATGGACAAATAAATATCAAAGAAAAACAAACCTTATTGTCACTAAGCCTAAAGTTCTTTGTTTAAAAGTCACCGCCGTCGTATTTCACGTGCCGCTATGTCCGTTATAAATGCCGCCCTAGACACGATCGATGTTTTATTATTTCAACTTGTCATTCGTTACAATAATTATGATTGAATACACGTGTCTCTTCTGCTTTGTTGCCAATTTATAATGTCGAGTAAAAGGAAAGAAAATTAATTCTGAAGCGGAAAAAAAGTAGTTTTGCCGCTTAAACTAAAAATATAAATGCTTGACCGTTTATGCATTGGCGAGTCGTTAGCGTCTGTATCACGCTGTCTCAATGTTAATGAATCAACTGTACAATTCATCAACAAATCCGAAGTCAAATAAGGAATTCTGTCGTTAAATTCACAGCTGAATATCAGTAAATTTCAGTAAAACTAAATATACGGTCACACGTAGAAATTCAATATATAATGGAAATGGACAGCTAATGACAAATGAGGGAAATTTTGAGGAAGTGGCTGAATTCAAATACCTAGGAACAATAATCACAAATAGGAATGAGATGCACAAAGAAATTAAACATAGGCTCAATTCTGGAAATGCATGCTATTATGCATTGCAGAGACTTTTGATGTCCCAACTCCTTTCAAAAAACGTTAAGCTGAAAATATATAAAACTATTATTCTACCAGTTATATTATATGGGTGCGAAACATGGACTTTAAGGGAGGAAAGGAGATTACGTGTATCTGAGAATAAAGTTCTTAGGAAAATTTTTGGACCAAAAACAGATGAAGAGACAGGTGAATGGAGAAGACTACATAACAATGAACAACATGGTCTTTATAGGAAGCCAGTTATAATAAGAACAGTTAAGTCTCGTAGACTGCGATGGACATGTTGCGCGTATGGGGAATGAAAGACGTGCATGGAAGCTTCTTGTAGGAAAGCCAGAGGGAAAACGCCCAGTTGGTAGACTAAGAATGAGGTGGGAGAACAACATTAACTATGATTTGAGGGAAGTAGATTATACAGGGAATGATTGGAAAGCATTAGCTGAGGATAGGGATGTATGGAGAGCTTATGTCCGCGCGGCCATGAACCTACGGGTTCGATAGTGCCAGTGAGTAAGTAAGTAAGTAAGTAAGTAAGTAAGTATATCAATCTGAATTGAAATACCTTTTAAAAGCGGCAAAACAGAAAAAAAAAAGAAAAAAAAATCTTCTTTAAGACTTTGCCTAAGCCTGACAGTAATAATTAATAGGAATTGTTCAAAATCTATCATTAATTTATTTTATTTTGATAATTCTTATTTTATTCTGTAACCATGGAACCTATCCCCTATATACCCATATAAATTGCCATTCTGTATTCACGGCATATTTGCGGAACATATCCCCGCGAATAAGGAGCTTTTACTGTATTATTAATTGTGATCGCAAGAAAACTCCTTACTGCTATCTGTTGTTGCTCAAGAAGTGTGCATGATGACGTCACATTATTGTTGCATGGATGATGTCAATATGCATAATACAGCAATTGTTTGATTTAACATAAGTAACATGCAGTGCAATGGGGGAAGGACATTTTTTATTTCAATACTGCGTTAGAGGTGACGTCATTGATTATTCTAGTGCAAATGACAGACTATGAATCGTTGAATAACACTTAACAATAATATGTATCGTACGTCACTGGCACTATCGAACCCGGTTCATGACCGTGCGGACATGAGCTCTCCATAAATCCCTATCCTGATGTAATGTTTTTTATCATCTCCTGTATAATCTATTTCCCTCAAATCATGCTTACTGTTATTCTCCCGCCTCATTCTTGGTTTATTAACTGGGCGCTTTTCCCCTCTGATTTTCCTACAAGAAGCTTCCATGCTCCTTTTTCATTTCCCATTCTTCCCACATGTCCTGCCTATCTCAGTCTACGATACTTAACTGTTCTTATATATCCGGGTTCCTATAAAGATCATGCAAGTCTGTCCATCTCTCTATAGTCCATATTTTTTTCCTAAGAACTTTCATTCTTTAATACTCGTATCTTTTTCTCCTCCCTTAAAGTAAGAGGCCATGTTTCGCATCCAATTAATATAACTGGGTGAATAAGTTTTATGTATTATCAGTTTAACGTTTTTTGAGAGGAGTTGGGACAATAGTCCCTGTAATGCATAACAGAACTGAGCCAATGTTTAATTTCTTTGAGCATCCTATTCCTATTTGTAATTATTGTTCGTAGGTATTTGAATTCAGCCACTTCTTCAAAATACGTTTTTTTTTATTAGAATACCTTTCATCTCACGGTTAGATAATTTGATTTCAAAATATTTTAATATTTATCTTATCGATACTAGTAAAATTCATGGTTATTTTCCGTTGAGGTATTAGTTCACAGTAATATAATGTACGGTTAAAAACTATAATATAGTTACCTTGTAGGTTCGTCTCCTCAACTTAGGTTCTTTTAAAACTCTGTAGGCCTTTCGGGACTAGTCCCATCATCAGCAGAATGCATTAGGTCCGTTCTTGTTGACCCTTGTTGAAGCACTGACTTGGTTGTGAGAATTTTGTACAGAGGATTGTGTGGATTAGGTGTGTATTCATTGAGAATCAGGTTGTTGTTGATTTCTCTTAGGATTGCGATTTCCTCCAGTATATTTATTCTCGTTGGAATGTTTTCTCTATGTACTATTGTGAGGGTGTTATCGATGTTATGCATATTTTACATAACTCTCACATACACTGGTAAAGAAACATTAAAATTGGCCAACACACTAAAAAGCTCGATAAGAATATTAATATATCCTACAGAACCGACAACAAATTATTAAACAATTTAATAAACAACAACATCGAAGAAATAGATGAATTCGACAATAAAGGCATCTACAAATTAACATGTACAGACTGCAATAAATTCTACATTGGGAAAACTAACAGAAGCTTCAACATTAGATTCAAGGAACATTTCAGAGATTTCATTTACAATGGAGGAAAATCAAGTTACGCAGAACATGTAATTCAAGCTGGACACCATATGCATAATACAATGCAATGAATGCAATGAATACACACCTAATCCACACAATCCTCTGTACAAAATTCTCACAACCAAGTCAGTGCTTCAACAAGGGTCAACAAGAACGGACCTAATGCATTCTGCTGATGATGGGACTAGTCCCGAAAGGCCTACAGAGTTTTAAAAGAACCTAAGTTGAGGAGACGGACCTACAAGGTAACTATATTATAGTTTTTAACCGTACACTATATTACTTATCTTATAATGCTGAATATTGTAGAAAACATTATACTGTGTAGTGGCATGTTGCCCTCGCCCCCCCCCCCAGTTAGTTTTACAGTCACACATCATTGCTATCTTTCTACGACCTTCAAAAGATGACGCCATGTGACGTCATCAACATGAATTGCCACTATTCTTATGTTTTATTCCTATTTTTAAGACTTCATTGATTGCAAGAACAAATCAATGTTAGTCTTATTTTTCGTATAAAAATAAATCACGACGAAGCTAAAATACGATAGCATATTTTACATGGCAGATTTAAGGCTTTGTTTTCCACTAGAACCATGCTAGATTAAAAAATACAAACGTTACTCATACATATAAATTATCTGATTGAGGATCTTTCCACTTTTCAGCGGTTGCCCTTTTACCAGCCGGCTGCTGGCCCTTCACATCCACATGTGTCAATCACAGAGGTAGATGATCAACAGCCAGTGTAGGGGTGACATGTGGTTAGCATGTCGAGTCCCCCAGCCGTTATAGCTGGTTCCTCAACCTGGAGCCGCTACTTATTGTAGCTACCCAATTGCCTCACGATGCTGGGTGGGCACCGGTCCCGTACTGGCCGAAATACCATGAGAAAATTTCCTCCCCCATGGAGACTCGAACCAGCGCAAGTCCCGTAGCTCTGCGCCAAGGCTTCCTACCTTAACCGCTCGGCTACGGCGCGGGACCCTTCACATCCACATGTGTCAATCACAGAGGTAGATGATCAACAGCCAGTGTAGGGGTGACATGTGGTTAGAATGTCGAGTCCCCCAGCCGTTATAGCTGGTTCCTCAACCTGGAGCCGCTACTTATTGTAGCTACCCAATTGCCTCACGATGCTGGATGGGCACCGGTCCCATACTGGCCGAAATACCATGAGAAAATTTCTTCCCCCATGGAGACTCGAACCAGCGCAAGTCACGTAGCTCTGCGCCAAGGCTTCCTACCTTAACCGCTCGGCTACGGCGCGGGACCCTTCACATCCACATGTGTCAATCACAGAGGTAGATGATCAACAGCCAGTGTAGGGGTGACATGTGGTTAGCATGTCGAGTCCCCCAGCCGTTATAGCTGGTTCCTCAACCTGGAGCCGCTACTTATTGTAGCTACCCAATTGCCTCACGATGCTGGGTGGGCACCGGTCCCATACTGGCCGAAATACCATGAGAAAATTTCTTCCCCCATGGAGACTCGAACCAGCGCAAGTCCCGTAGCTCTGCGCCAAGGCTTCCTACCTTAACCGCTCGGCTACGGCGCGGGACCCTTCACATCCACATGTGTCAATCACAGAGGTAGATGATCAACAGCCAGTGTAGGGGTGACATGTGGTTAGCATGTCGAGTCCCCCAGCCGTTATAGCTGGTTCCTCAACCTGGAGCCGCTACTTATTGTAGCTACCCAATTGCCTCACGATGCTGGGTGGGCACCGGTCCCATACTGGCCGAAATACCATGAGAAAATTTCTTCCCCCATGGAGACTCGAACCAGCGCAAGTCCCGTAGCTCTGCGCCAAGGCTTCCTACCTTAACCGCTCGGCTACGGCGCGGGACCCTTCACATCCACATGTGTCAATCACAGAGGTAGATGATCAACAGCCAGTGTAGGGGTGACATGTGGTTAGCATGTCGAGTCCCCCAGCCGTTATAGCTGGTTCCTCAACCTGGAGCCGCTACTTATTGTAGCTACCCAATTGCCTCACGATGCTGGATGGGCACCGGTCCCATACTGGCCGAAATACCTTGAGAAAATTTCTTCCCCCATGGAGACTCGAACCAGCGCAAGTCCCGTAGCTCTGCGCCAAGGCTTCCTACCTTAACCGCTCGGCTACGGCGCGGGACACATATAAATTATAACAGATAAAATTATTACATGGTATATATACTATACAATATATGATTTACTCTAGATTTGACAAATTATATATAAAATGTACAAGATAGACAAATGAGAAAAAAATACTATTAATTACATAGTATAAATTTAGTTCTGGAGAAAAATTAATTATTTAACAACGAATAATTGTATAAGCGTGACTTAAGTGTTAAGTGTGACGCAATCTTTGATATCTTGAGGGAGGGAATTCCAGGAGAAGAAGCTACTGTGAAAGAAGTAGAATAAGACGAAGTGGAGAGGAATTGTTAGCAAACTGTTATCTTGTGAGCTTACTTACTTACTTACTTACTTACTTACTTACTTACTTACTTACTTACTCACTGGCACTATCGAACCCGTAGGTTCATGGCCGCGCGGACATAAGCTCTCCATACATCCCTATCCTGAGCTAATGTTTTCCAATCATTCCCTGTATAATCTACTTCCCTCAAATAGTCGATGATGCTATTATCCCACCTCATCCTTGGTCTATCAACTGGGCGTTTTCCCTCTGGTTTTCCTACAAGAAGTTTCCATGCACGTCTTTCATTTTCCATTCGTGCCACATGTCCTGCCCATCGCAGTCTACGACACTTAACTGTTCTCGTTATATCTGGGTTCCTATAAAGACCATGTAATTCACAGTTATGCAGTCTTCTCCATTCACCTGTCTCTTCAGCTCTCTTTGGTACAAAAATGTTCCTAAGAACTTTATTTTAAAATACTCGTAATCTCCTTTCCTCCCTTAAAGTAAGAGTCCATGTTTCGCATCCATATAATATAACTGGTAGAATAATAGTTTTATATATTTTCAGTCCCGCGCCGTAGCCGAGCGGTTAAGGTAGGAAGCCTTGGCGCAGAGCTACGGGACTTGCGCTGGTTCGAGTCTCCATGGGGGAAGAAATTTTCTCATGGTATTTCGGCCAGTATGGGACCGGTGCCCACCCAGCATCGTGAGGCAATTGGGTAGCTACAATAAGTAGCGGCTCCAGGTTGAGGAACCAGCTATAACGGCTGGGGGACTCGACACGCTAACCACATGTCACCCCTACACTGGCTGTTGATCATCTACCTCTGTGATTGACACATGTGGATGTGAAGGGCCAGCAGCCGGCTGGTAAAAGGGCAACCGCTGAAAAGTGGAAATACCCTCAATCGGAACCAATCGGAATATATTTTCAGCTTAACGTTTTTTGAAAGGAGTTGTGACATCAAAAGTCTCTGCAATGCATAATAGCATGCATTTCCAGAATTGAGCCTATGTTTAAGTTATCTTGTGAGCTAGAGTCAATAATGTGGTAAAAAGATAACTATATGTATAACCTCAACTCGTGTCCAACTCAGGGTCGGGTCGAGAGATGAGAAGAGATGAAGCCCCTGTATAGAGGTCTATGAATGACAAGGGTGCCGGCCGACCACGCCCGACGCATCATCGCGGGGGCAGTTGAACCAAATGAAACTAAATGATTGAGGTGAGTATGGAGAAATGATGGAATGAAATTGTGGCATATGCTTGTGAAAATTAGGCACTTAATAAATGACATGAAAGGAAAATAGAAGTAGCTCAAATAAAATTGTTATGTTCAGTAGCAGGCTATACATTGTCAGATGAGAATTATATAATGAAGAAATTAGAACCCAATTAAACGTCTACAGTGTTAAAGATAAAATAAAAAAATTCAAGATCTGACTGGCTCCAAAATAAATGTCAATAAAACTAAATATATGGCCACACTTAGAAATACATTAAAAGTGATCCCACAACAGGCCTCAGGAGGCCTTTGGGGTAGTAGGAGGTTAAGGCTCCCACTTTTTCTAGACATTCGGCACTTGATGTCAGCCGGGTTGTCAGCCCTGCGTGACGGCCGCCTTTACCCCCAGAACAAGCGTCTGGTACTCATTTCCGTTAGAGGCTGAGTCGACCTCAGGGCCATAGTGCCGCCAGAGGGTTTGGGTCAGTTTAAAAATCCTGACCCCAACGGGACTTGAACCCTCGACCCTCCGGCTTGTAGCTCAGTGCCTTAACCACTACGGTACATTATATAATGGAAATGGACAGCTAATGACAAATGAGGGAAATGTTGAGGAAGTGGTTGATTTCGAATACCTAGGAACAATAATCACAAATAGGAACGAGATGAACAAAGAAATTAAACATAGGCTCAATTCTGGAAATCCGTGCTATGCATTACAAGGACTCTTGACGTCCCAACTCCTTTAAAAAAAACATTAAACTGAAAATATATAAAACTATTATTATACCAGTTAATTTATATGGATACGAAACATGGACTCTTACTTTAAGGGAGGAAAGGTGATAACGAATATTTGAGAATAAAGTTCTTAGCACAATTTTTGGACCAAAGAGAGATGAACAGACAGATGAATGGAGAAGACTTACATAACAGTGAACTACATGGTCTTTATAGGAAGGCAGATATAATAAGAACAGTTAAATATCGTAGACAGCGATGGACAGGACATGTGGCACGAATGGGGAACGAAAGACGTGCATGGAAGCTTCTTGTAGGAAAACCGGAGGGAAAACGCCCAGTTGGTAGACCAAGAACGTGGTGGGAGAAAAACATTAACTATGTTTTAAGGGATAGAGTTTATACAGGGAATGATTGGAAAGCATTAGCTCAGGATAGGGATATATGGAGAGCATGAACCTACGGGTTCGATAGTGTCAGTGAGTATGTAAGTAAGTAACTGGCTCCTACATATAGAAATAATGACACCCAATAGAATCCCACAAATGTTGCTTCAGTACCAACCCCCCCCCCAAAAAAAGGGAATAGGCTATTAAACGCCCCATAACTAGATGGGGGACACGCCGTAGCGTAGTGGTTAAGGCACTGCGCTACAAGCCGGAAGGTCGAGGGTTCGAGCCCCGTGGAGGTCAAGATTTTTGAACTGACCGAAACCCTCTGGCGGCACTATAGTCCTGGGGTCGACCCAGCCTCTAACGTAAATGAGTACCAGACGTTTGTTCTGGGGTAAAGGCGGCCGTCACGCAGGGCAGACAACCCGGCTGACATCAAGTGCCGATTGTCTAGAAAAGTGGGAGCCTTAACCTCCTACTGCCCCAAGGGCCTCCTGAGGCCAGTCGTGGGATCGCTTTACTAGATGGAGGGATATGGTCTCTTGATGTGGAAACAGGTGTAAGGCCGAATCCCATGACGCAGAAGAAGAATATTATTTTCTCTTCTGTAAATGAATTGACATTAAATTTTGATTATATCCCTAGCTGACACTTTATTTTCTGATTTTTTTATAATCTAGGCATCAAAGTTAAGCACAACAGTTTTCTTTCTCTTTTCTCCCATATATTCTCCTATATGTTAGATTGGCCTTCTTTAATATATAAATTAGTCATTTATATCATTGGTTTGAATTACGAACACCGCGTGGCCCCCAAAATGGACTGATCTGAACTGTTGCATTGTGGATCGATAGAAGAATCTACTTCTCAGTCCAATATCTGTGCAAGTGTCAGTCTAATATTTATTTTATGTGGCTGCAAATAAATTGCCCAATACCGGTAAAACAGAAAACAAATTTAATGTCTGGAAAATAGCTGACGGCAATCCAAATGGGATTGCGGTAGAGAAGTTATTTAATCAATATAAGAGCTCTCCAGGAATGTATGTGAATACGTTGTAATCAATAGAATATCTACATTATCATGATCATAGATGTCTCTAGAAGTCATTCTGAGTCTTGCTGCCTCCTTAAGAACCCCGTTCTTCATACCACTTTTCATATTTTTTTATTTTTATTTTGTATTTTGTATTTTATGTGCTCTGGCAGCTCGGGATTTCATTTTTATCTCGTCGTATTGGGCCCCACAAGTCATTCTGGGTCTTCTTCTTCCTCCAGAACCTCCTTCATACTCTTACTTACTTACTCACTGGCACTATCGAACCCGTAGGTTCATGGCCGAGCGGACATAATCTCTCCATACATCCCTATCCTCAGATAATGCTTTCCAATCATTCCCTGTATAATCTACTGCCCCCAAATCATAGTTAATGTTATTCTCCCACCTCATTCTTGGTCTACCAACTGGGCATTTTCCTTCTGGCTTTCCTATAAGAAGCTTCCAAGCAAGTCTTTCATTCCCCATACGTGCAACATGCCCTGCCCATCGCAGTCTATGAGACCTAACTGTTCTTATTATATCTGGCTTCCTATAAAGACCATGTAGTTCCTTGTTATGTAGTCTTCTCCATTCACCTGTCTGTTCATCTGTCTTTAGTCCAAAAATTTTCCTATGAACTTTATTCTCAAAAACTCGTAATCTCCTTTCCTCCCTTAAAGTAAGAGTCACTTTCACATTTTTTTAAATTTGAATTTGATGTGTGAGATGCAAGACAGATTTTAGAAAAGAAATGGGAATATAATGATACTGTGCATCAACTATACATAGACTTCGAAAAGGCATACGATTCAATTAAGAGGGAGAAGTTACATAGTATCCTGCTGGAATTCGGAATTCCAAAAAAGTTAGTTAGACTTATACGAATGTGTCTAAATGGCACAAATAGTAGGGTGCGTGTAGGCAAACAGCTTTCGGATACTTTTCAAATCTATAATGGGTTGAAACCAAGGAGATGCACTATCTCCTCTACTATTTAATTCTGTATTGAGCATGCCATCAAATATTTAGAGGATGAAGAAGGCCTACAAATCAATGGTATTAATAAGCTGTTAGTTTATGCTGATGATGTAGTACTATTGGGCGACAGCGAGGAGATACTAAAGGCCAACACGCACACACTATTGAGTAACACACTAAGAAATTGGGACTGGAAGTAAATATCAATAAAACTAAATGTATGGTCACACATAGAAATACAATATATAATGAAATGGACAGCTAATGACAAATGAGGGAAATTTTGAAAAAGTGGGTGATTTCAAATACCTAGGAACAATAATCACAAATAGGAATGAGATGCACAAAGAAATTAAACATAGGCTCAATTCTCGAAATGCGTGCTGTTATGAATTACAGAGACTCTTGACGTCCCAATTCCTTTTAAAAAACGTTAAACTGAAAATATATAAAACTGTTATTCTACCATATATTATATGGATGCGAAACATGGAATCTTACTTTAAGGGAGGAAAGGAGATTACGGATATTTGAGAATAAAGTTCTTAGGAAAATGTTTGGACCAAAAAGAGATGAACAGACAGGTGAATGGAGAACACTTCATAACAGTGAACTACATGGTCTTTATAGGAAGCCAGATATAATAAGAACTGTTAAGTCTCGTAGACTGCGATGGACACGAATGAGGAATGAAAGACGTGCATGGAAGCTTCTTGTAGGGAAACCAGAAGGAAAACGTCCAGTTGGTAGACCAAGAATAAGCTGGGAGAATAACATTAACTATGATTTGAGGGAAGTCGATTATATAGGGAATGATTGGAAAGCATTGGATCAGGATAGGGATGTATGGAGAGCTTATGTCCGGGCGGCCATGACCCTAAGGGTTCGATAGTGCCAGCTAGTTAGTTATGTGTCCTGGCCGCTCGGGATTACATTTTTCTCTCATTGTATTGGGCTCCACAAGTTATTCTGGGCCTTGGTCTTCCTCAGGAGCCTCATGCTTCATATACCTACCATTTTTTTTTAATTTTGTATTTTCTGAACATTGAATTATATTTTCCTCCCATCGTAATTGAAACAATCATTTGATATATTGAACTGAAAATACGTTCCTGTATTTTATTTTATTTTATTTTATTTTATATGTACTCGTATATTATTTTAATTAATAATAACTAAATTATTATCTATCTTCTCCCTATTGTAAAGTAAAGTAATCCCACTACAGGCCTCGGGAGGGCCTTGGGGTAGTAGGAGGTTAACGCTCCCACTTTTGTCTTCTCCCTATTGTAAAATAAAGTAATCCCACTACAGGCCTCGGGAGGGCCTTGGGGTAGTAGGAGGTTAACGCTCCCACTTTTGTCTTCTCCCTATTGTAAAGTAAAGTAATCCCACTACAGGCCTCGGGAGGGCCTTGGGGTAGTAGGAGGTTAACGCTCCCACTTTTGTCTTCTCCCTATTGTAAAGTAAAGTAATCCCACTACAGGCCTCGGGAGGGCCTTGGGGTAGTAGGAGGTTAACGCTCCCACTTTTGTCTTCTCCATATGGGAAAGTTTAAAGTAATCCCACTACAGGCATCGGGAGGGCCTGCGGGGTGGTGTAGGAAGGTTAACGTTCCCACTTTTGTCTGAGTCCTATTGTAAAGTAAAGTAATCCCAATACAGGCCTCGGGAGGGCCTTGGGGGGTAGTAGGAGGTTAAACGCTCCCACTTTTGTCTTCTCCCTATTGTCAAGTAAATTAATCCCCACTACAGGCCTCGGGAGGGCCTTGGGGGGTGTAGGAGGTGATCGCTCCCACTTTTGTCTTCTCCCTACCTATGTAAAGTAACGTAATCCTCACTAAAGGCCTGCTCGGGAGGGCCTTGGG
This sequence comes from Diploptera punctata, assembly GCA_030220185.1. Taxonomy (NCBI): domain Eukaryota; kingdom Metazoa; phylum Arthropoda; class Insecta; order Blattodea; family Blaberidae; genus Diploptera; species Diploptera punctata. The sequence goes on from JASPKZ010007480.1 coordinate 513,631, forward strand.
GTAGTAGGAGGTTAACGCTCCCACTTTTTGTCTTCTCCCTATTGTAAAGTAAAGTAATCCCACTACAGGCCCTTCGGGAGGGCCTTGGGGTAGTAGGAGGTTAACGCTCCCACTTTTGTCTTCTCCCTATTGTAAAGTAAAGTAATCCCACTACAGGCCTCGGGAGGGCCTTGGGGTAGTAGGAGGTTAACGCTCCCACTTTTGTCTTCTCCCTATTGTAAAGTAAAGTAATCCCACTACAGGCCTCGGGAGGGCCTTGGGGTAGTAGAGGAGGTTAACGCTCCCACTTTTGTCTTCTCCCTATTGTAAAGTAAGTAATCCCACTACAGGCCTCGGGAGGGCCTTGGGGTAGTAGGAGGTTAACGCTCGCGCTTTTGTCTTCTCCCTATTGTAAAGTAAAGTAATCCCACTACAGGCCTCGGGAGGGCCTTGGGGTAGTAGGAGGTTATCGCTCCCACTTTTGTCTTCTCCCTATTGTAAAGTAAAGTAATCCCACTACAGGCCTCGGGAGGGCCTTGGGGTAGGTAGTAGGAGGTTAACGCTCCCACTTTGTCTTCTCCCTATTGTAAAGTAAAGTAAACCCACTACAGGCCTCGGGAGGGCCTTGGGGTAGTAGGAGGTTAACGATCCCACTTTTGTCTTCTCCCTATTGTAAAGTAAAGTAATCCCACTACAGGCCTCGGGAGGGCCTTGGGGTAGTTGGAGGTTAACGCTCCCACTTTTGTCTTCTCCCTATTGTAAAGTAAAGTAATCCCACTACAGGCCTCGGGAGGGCCTTGGGGTAGTAGGAGGTTAACGCTCCCACTTTTGTCTTCTCCCTATGTAAAGTAAAGTAATCCCACTACAGGCCTCGGGAGGGCCTTGGGGTAGTAGGAGGTTAACGCTCCCACTTTTGTCTTCTCCCTATTGTAAAGTAAAGTAATCCCACTACAGGCCTCGGGAGGGCCTTGGGGTAGTAGGAGGTTAACGCTCCCACTTTTGTCTTCTCCCTATTGTAAAGTAAAGTAATCCCACTTCAGGCCTCTGGAGGGCCTTGGGGTAGTAGGAGGTTAACGCTCCCACTTTTGTCTTCTCCCTATTGTAAAGTAAAGTAATCCCACTACAGGCCTCGGGAGGGCCTTGGGGTAGTAGGAGGTAACGCTCCCACTTTTGTCTTCTCCCTATTGTAAAGTAAAGTAATCCCACTACAGGCCTCGGGAGGGCCTTGGGGTAGTAGGAGGTTAACGCTCCCACTTTTGTCTTCTCCCTATTGTAAAGTAAAGTAATCCCACTACAGGCCTCGGGAGGGCCTTGGGGTAGTAGGAGGTTAACGCTCCCACTTTGTCTTCTCCCTATTGTAAAGTAAAGTAATCCCATACAGGCCTCGGGAGGGCCTTGGGGTAGTAGGAGGTTAACGCTCCCACTTTTGTCTTCTCCCTATTGTAAAGTAAAGTAATCCCACTACAGGCCTCGGGAGGGCCTTGGGGTAGTAGGAGGTTACGCTCCCACTTTTGTCTTCTCCCTATTGTAAAGTAAAGTAATCCCACTACAGGCCTCGGGAGGGCCTTGGGGTAGTAGGAGGTTAACGCTCCCACTTTTGTCTTCTCCCTATTGTAAAGTAAAGTAATCCCACTACAGGCCTCGGGAGGGCTTGGGGTAGTAGGAGGTTAACGCTCCCACTTTTGTCTTCTCCCTATTGTAAAGTAAAGTAATCCCACTACAGGCCTCGGGAGGGCCTTGGGGTAGTAGGAGGTTAACGCTCCCACTTTTGTCTTCTCCCTATTGTAAAGTAAAGTAATCCCACTACAGGCCTCGGGAGGGCCTTGGGGTAGTAGGAGGTTAACGCTCCCACTTTTGTCTTCTCCCTATTGTAAAGTAAAGTAATCCCACTACAGGCCTCGGGAGGGCCTTGGGGTAGTAGGAGGTTAACGCTCCACTTTTGTCTTCTCCCTATTGTAAAGTAAGTAATCCCACTACAGGCCTCGGGAGGGCCTTGGGGTAGTAGGAGGTTAACGCTCCCACTTTTGTCTTCTCCCTATTGTAAAGTAAAGTAATCCCACTACAGGCCTCGGGAGGGCCTTGGGGTAGTAGGAGGTTAACGCTCCCACTTTGTCTTCTCCCTATTGTAAAGAAAAGTAATCCCACTACAGGCCTCGGGAGGGCCTTGGGGTAGTAGGAGGTTAACGCTCCCACTTTTGTCTTCTCCCTATTGTAAAGTAAAGTAATCCCACTACAGGCCTCGGGAGGGCCTTGGGGTGGTAGTAGGAGGTTAACGCTCCCACTTTTGTCTTCTCCCTATTGTAAAGTAAAGTAATCCCACTACAGGCCTCGGGAGGGCCTTGGGGTAGTAGGAGGTTTAACGCTCCCACTTTTGTCTTCTCCCTATTGTAAAGTAAAGTAATCCCACTACAGGCCTCGGGAGGGCCTTGGGGTAGTAGGAGGTTAACGCTCCCACTTTTGTCTTCTCCCTATTGTAAAGTAAAGTAATCCCACTACAGGCCTCGGGAGGGCCTTGGGTAGTAGGAGGTTAACGCTCCCACTTTTGTCTTCTCCCTATTGTAAAGTAAAGTAATCCCACTACAGGCCTCGGGAGGGCCTTGGGTAGTAGGAGGTTAACGCTCCCACTTTTGTCTTCTCCCTATTGTAAAGTAAAGTAATCCCACTACAGGCCTCGGGAGGGCCTTGGGGTAGTAGGAGGTTAACGCTCCCACTTTTGTCTTCTCCCTATTGTAAAGTAAAGTAATCCCACTACAGGCCTCGGGAGGGCCTTGGGGTAGTAGGAGGTTAACGCTCCCACTTTTGTCTTCTCCCTATTGTAAAGTAAAGTAATCCCACTACAGGCCTCGGGAGGGCCTTGGGGTAGTAGGAGGTTAACGCTCCCACTTTTGTCTTCTCCCTATTGTAAAGTAAAGTAATCCCACTACAGGCCTCGGGAGGGCCTTGGGGTAGTAGGAGGTTAACGCTCCCACTTTTGTCTTCTCCCTATTGTAAAGTAAAGTAATCCCACTACAGGCTCGGGAGGGCCTTGGGGTTGTAGGAGGTTAACGCTCCCACTTTTGTCTTCTCCCTATTGTAAAGTAAAGTAATCCCCTACAGGCCTCGGGAGGGCCTTGGGGTAGTAGGAGGTTAACGCTCCCACTTTTGTCTTCTCCCTATTGTAAAGTAAAGTAATCCCACTACAGGCCTCGGGAGGGCCTTGGGGTAGTAGGAGGTTAACGCTCCCACTTTTGTCTTCTCCCTATTGTAAAGTAAAGTAATCCCACTACAGGCCTCGGGAGGGCTTGGGGTAGTAGGAGGTTAACGCTCCCACTTTTGTCTTCTCCCTATTGTAAAGTAAAGTAATCCCACTACAGGCCTCGGGAGGGCCTTGGGGTAGTAGGAGGTTAACGCTCCCATTTTGTCTTCTCCCTATGTAAAGTAAAGTAATCCCACTACAGGCCTCGGGAGGGCCTTGGGGTAGTAGGAGGTTAACGCTCCACTTTTGTCTTCTCCCTATTGTAAAGTAAAGTAATCCCACTACAGGCCTCGGGAGGGCCTTGGGGGTAGTAGGAGGTTAACGCTCCCACTTTTGTCTTCTCCCTATTGTAAAGTAAAGTAATCCCCTACAGGCCTCGGGAGGGCCTTGGGGTAGTAGGAGGTTAACACTCCCACTTTTGTCTTCTCCCTATTGTAAAGTAAAGTAATCCCACTACAGGCCTCGGGAGGGCCTTGGGGTAGTAGGAGGTTAACGCTCCCACTTTTGTCTTCTCCCTATTGTAAAGTAAAGTAATCCCACTACAGGCCTCGGGAGGGCCTTGGGGTAGTAGAGGTTAACGCTCCCACTTTTGTCTTCTCCCTATTGTAAAGTAAAGTAATCCCACTACAGGCCTCGGGAGGGCCTTGGGGTAGTAGGAGGTTAACGCTCCCACTTTTGTCTTCTCCCTATTGTAAAGTAAAGTAATCCCACTACAGGCCTCGGGAGGGCCTTGGGGTAGTAGGAGGTTAACGCTCCCACTTTTGTCTTCTCCCTATTGTAAAGTAAAGTAATCCCACTACAGGCCTCGGAGGGCCTTGGGGTAGTAGGAGGTTAACGCTCCCACTTTTGTCTTCTCCCTATTGTAAAGTAAAGTAATCCCACTACAGGCCTCGGGAGGGCCTTGGGGTAGTAGGAGGTTAACGCTCCCACTTTTGTCTTCTCCCTATTGTAAAGTAAAGTAATCCCACTACAGGCCTCGGGAGGGCCTTGGGGTAGTAGGAGGTTAACGCTCCCACTTTTGTCTTCTCCCTATTGTAAAGTAAAGTAATCCCACTACAGGCCTCGGGAGGGCCTTGGGGTAGTAGGAGGTTAACGCTCCCACTTTTGTCTTCTCCCTATTGTAAAGTAAAGTAATCCCACTACAGGCCTCGGGAGGGCTTGGGGTAGTAGGAGGTTAACGCTCCCACTTTTGTCTCCTCCCTATTGTAAAGTAAAGTAATCCCACTACAGGCCTCGGGAGGGCCTTGGGGTAGTAGGAGGTAACGCTCCCACTTTTGTCTTCTCCCTATTGTAAAGTAAAGTAATCCCACTACAGGCCTCGGGAGGGCCTTGGGGGTAGTAGGAGGTTAACGCTCCCACTTTTGTCTTCTCCCTATTGTAAAGTAAAGTAATCCCACTACAGGCCTCGGGAGGGCCTTGGGGTAGTAGGAGGTTAACGCTCCCACTTTTGTCTTCTCCCTATTGTAAAGTAAAGTAATCCCAGTACAGGCCTCGGGAGGGCCTTGGGGTAGTAGGAGGTTAACGCTCCCACTTTTGTCTTCTCCCTATTGTAAAGTAAAGTAATCCCACTACAGGCCTCGGGAGGGCCTTGGGGTAGTAGGAGGTTAACGCTCCCACTTTTGTCTTCTCCCTATTGTAAAGTAAAGTAATCCCACTACAGGCCTCTGGAGGGCCTTGGGGTAGTAGGAGGTTAACGCTCCCACTTTTGTCTTCTCCCTATTGTAAAGTAAAGTAATCCCACTACAGGCCTCGGGAGGGCCTTGGGGTAGTAGGAGGTTAACGCTCCCACTTTTGTCTTCTCCCTATTGTAAAGTAAAGTAATCCCACTATAGGCCTCGGGAGGGCCTTGGGGTAGTAGGAGGTTAACGTTCCCACTTTTGTCTTCTCCCTATTGTAAAGTAAAGTAATCCCACTACAGGCCTCGGGAGGGCCTTGGGGTAGTAGGAGGTTAACGCTCCCACTTTTGTCTTCTCCCTATTGTAAAGTAAAGTAATCCCACTACAGGCCTCGGGAGGGCCTTGGGGTAGTAGGAGGTTAACGCTCCCACTTTTGTCTTCTCCCTATTGTAAAGTAAAGTAATCCCACTACAGGCCTCGGGAGGGCCTTGGGGTAGTAGGAGGTTAACGCTCCCACTTTTGTCTTCTCCCTATTGTAAAGTAAAGTAATCCCACTACAGGCCTCGGGAGGGCCTTGGGGTTAGTAGGAGGTTAACGCTCCCACTTTTGTCTTCTCCCTATTGTAAAGTAAAGTAATCCCACTACAGGCCTCGGGAGGGCCTTGGGGTAGTAGGAGGTTAACGCTCCCACTTTTGTCTTCTCCCTATTGTAAAGTAAAGTAATCCCACTACAGGCCTCGGGAGGGCCTTGGGGTAGTAGGAGGTTAACGCTCCCACTTTTGTCTTCTCCCTATTGTAAAGTAAAGTAATCCCACTACAGGCCTCGGGAGGGCCTTGGGGTAGTAGGAGGTTAACGCTCCCACTTTTGTCTCCTCCCTATTGTAAAGTAAAGTAATCCCACTACAGGCCTCGGGAGGGCTTGGGGTAGTAGGAGGTTAACGCTCCCACTTTTGTCTCCTCCCTATTGTAAAGTAAAGTAATCCCACTACAGGCCTCGGGAGGGCCTTGGGGTAGTAGGAGGTTAACGCTCCCACTTTTGTCTTCTCCCTATTGTAAAGTAAAGTAATCCCACTACAGGCCTCGGGAGGGCCTTGGGGTAGTAGGAGGTTAACGCTCCCACTTTTGTCTTCTCCCTATTGTAAAGTAAAGTAATCCCACTACAGGCCTCGGGAGGGCCTTGGGGTAGTAGGAGGTTAACGCTCCCACTTTTGTCTTCTCCCTATTGTAAAGTAAAGTAATCCCACTAGAGGCCTCGGGAGGGCCTTGGGGTAGTAGGAGGTTAACGCTCCCACTTTTGTCTTCTCCCTATTGTAAAGTAAAGTAATCCCACTACAGGCCTCGGGAGGGCCTTGGGGTAGTAGGAGGTTAACGCTCCCACTTTTGTCTTCTCCCTATTGTAAAGTAAAGTAATCCCACTACAGGCCTCGGGAGGGCCTTGGGGTAGTAGGAGGTTAACGCTCCCACTTTTGTCTTCTCCCTATTGTAAAGTAAAGTAATCCCACTACAGGCCTCGGGAGGGCCTTGGGGTAGTAGGAGGTTAACGCTCCCACTTTTGTCTTCTCCCTATTGTAAAGTAAAGTAATCCCACTACAGGCCTCGGGAGGGCCTTGGGGTAGTAGGAGGTTAACGCTCCCACTTTTGTCTTCACCCTATTGTAAAGTAAAGTAATCCCACTACAGGCCTCGGGAGGGCCTTGGGGTAGTAGGAGGTTAACGCTCCCACTTTTGTCTTCTCCCTATTGTAAAGTAAAGTAATCCCACTACAGGCCTCGGGAGGGCCTTGGGGTAGTAGGAGGTTAACGCTCCCACTTTTGTCTCCTCCCTATTGTAAAGTAAAGTAATCCCACTACAGGCCTCGGGAGGGCCTTGGGGTAGTAGGAGGTTAACGCTCCCACTTTTGTCTTCTCCCTATTGTAAAGTAAAGTAATCCCACTACAGGCCTCGGGAGGGCCTTGGGGTAGTAGGAGGTTAACGCTCCCACTTTTGTCTTCTCCCTATTGTAAAGTAAAGTAATCCCACTACAGGCCTCGGGAGGGCCTTGGGGTAGTAGGAGGTTAACGCTCCCACTTTTGTCTTCTCCCTATTGTAAAGTAAAGTAATCCCACTACAGGCCTCGGGAGGGCCTTGGGGGTAGTAGGAGGTTAACGCTCCCACTTTTGTCTTCTCCCTATTGTAAAGTAAAGTAATCCCACTACAGGCCTCGGGAGGGCCTTGGGGTAGTAGGAGGTTAACGCTCCCACTTTTGTCTTCTCCCTATTGTAAAGTAAAGTAATCCCACTACAGGCCTCGGGAGGGCCTTGGGGTAGTAGGAGGTTAACGCTCCCACTTTTGTCTTCTCCCTATTGTAAAGTAAAGTAATCCCACTACAGGCCTCGGGAGGGCCTTGGGGTAGTAGGAGGTTAACGCTCCCACTTTTGTCTTCTCCCTATTGTAAAGTAAAGTAATCCCACTACAGGCCTCGGGAGGGCCTTGGGGTAGTAGGAGGTTAACGCTCCCACCTTTTCTAGACAATCGGCACATGATGTCAGCCCTGCGTGACGGCCTCCTTTACCCCCAGAACAAACATCCGGTAAAATAATTAATTAATATATATATTCACTTATTTATGTGATTATAGTAAATATATTTATTATTAGTACGTATTTAATTGCGTGGGCACGCCGTAGCGTAGTGGTTAAGGCACTGAGCTACAAGCCGGAGGGTCGAGGGTTCAAGTCCCGTTGGGGTCAGGATTTTTAAACTTACCCAAACCCTCTGGCGGCACTATGGCCCTGGGGTCGACTCAGCCTCTAACGGAAATGAGTACCAGACGCTTGTTCTGGGGTAAAGGCGGCCGTCACGCAGGGCTGACAACCCGGCTGACATCAAGTGCCGATTGTCTAGAAAAAGTGGGAGCCTTGACCTCCTACTACCCCAAAGGCCTCCTGAGGCCTGTTGTGGGATCACTTTACTTTACTTTACTTTACTTTACGTATTTAATTGTATGACTTCATATATATTCATTTCCTTTGGAGGCTGAGTCGACCCCAGGGCCATAGTACCGCCAGAAGGTTTGGGTCAGTTTAAAAATCCTGACCCCACCGGAACTTGAACCCTCGACCTTCCGACTTGTAGCGCAGTGCCTTAACCACTACGCTACGGCGGGCCCCTTCTTCCTATTGTACACTGTCAAAATCCATGCTCTTAACAAACTTTGTTAAATGTCTGATATAAACAATTCATTCTTTGCTATAGGCCACTTCCCTCCACATTTTTTTAAAACCCTATCAATCAGTATTTCTCTTAGACTTTTTAGTCTGCCAGTCATATAACATATGATCAACTGATTATAACCCATTTCCGCACGCACACACGTTGCACTCTCCTTAATCTTAAAATGGTGGAAATAATGATTTATTTCTACCATGGCCAATGAGCAAGGTAGTCAGGTTTGGTGACATTTGAATTTTCAGTTTTAATCTTTCTTGCACACTAGGGAAGAATAATGTCATAAGGTGTTCTTTTATTGAGAATTCCCATCCCTTTTCTCCAGTTTTCCACGGATTTGGCTGCTAGCTTGTACTTGACTACTAAATGTGTATGTTTATGGGGGGTTATGTGTGCGTGTGTTCTTTCTTTTGGTTGTCTATTGGACGATAATTCTTGTAAAAATCTGATTTTGAATCAATTTTATATGCTTTTACTTTGAACGCTATTGTTTGAAGTAGGTAGGTAATATTTAACAATGTTCTTAAACGTATCAGATAACACTGGACAACGTGATTTTTGTCTCATGAGTGCCAATAGTACTTAATGCAGTTTTTTTATCTTGTTTTCAAATATGTATTCGGAATTTCTCCATCACCCACAGTTTTTTATTTCAATTTCAATTAATGGATTTAAATAATTATTTTTTTAATAAACGTTTTTTCGTCCATTTGTCCATTGTAAAATAAAACCAAATGAGCTAACTCAGGAGATTTCAGCTATGGAAAAGAGATATCAAGGCAAATGGAATTCTAATATGCTGGCCGATTATTGTTGGACCATCAAGAGGGATGCTCCACAAGCGAAATATAGCAGAAAATCGTAATTTCTTACTTTCTAGGTGAGTCGGAATGTTCGAATATTGTATAGTTACGAATGTAGAGAATATTTTTTTAAATGCCCCAGGTTTGTCTTTCGACATTCCTGGTTTCTCTCCTGGCATGGCGTACTTGTAACCCACTTCTGAGGTTGGGGCGCCTGGAAGGCGGGGTTACGTTGCCCCGATGATATGATGGGTGATGGCGATGATGATAATGGTGCACCAGGAGAGTCCCTAATCCTAAGCTTAACCTAAGATGAATATGAATGATGATGATTGCGATGGCCATATGATTTCGGGGACCGTTTGGGCCTTAAAGTTTTCCTGACATTTGTCTTACAGGTGAGGAAAAATCCCGATAAAAACCTCACCCGGAAAAACTGTCCCGACCGGGGATCGAACCAGGGCCCGCTGCGTGACAAGGCAGCACTCTACCCCGAGACCACAGCGGTGGACTGTAGAGGATATTAAAGTGTTTGAAATTATAAATTCCTGTCTCTCGGAAACCTTGCGTGATTGAGAAAACCCGATATCATATTTGAATTCAGGAGAAAAAATACTATCAGAATCACATATTTTTCTTTCTGAGACAAAAAAAAGTTTATTTTTTGTTGCTCAGTGTTATTACCGTCGCGATTCAAAGGCGTGCTCAGAGACCATTTATCTCAGATCAAAGAACTGCCTCAAATCTATTAGACTATTGAAATTAATAACTGAGTTAGAATTTAACACCTCACCTTCTAGTCATAATTGTAGGTTTCTTGAAGACATGTTTAGTTACTTCTTCGTAACATATTCAGCTCCATCTAACTATTAAATTGGTGGTTAGCGATCCTATAGGTTGCTTCCTACTCCATCTGGTGGCCGACCGATGAACTTCACATTTAAATCCCTTTTCCTGGAAATTTCAAAATTCATTATTCCTCTTTTATTTTTTGGATGTGTATTTTCTCCCAAGTTGTGACTTCTGTAGCTTTGTCCCACGTTGTGGTGACATTTTGAAGAAGTAATTCTCTTCATTCCCGATGTTGTAGTAACATTTTGAAGAGGGATAATAATAATAATACTTTATTTATTCTGGCAGAGTTAAGGCCATAAGGCCCTCTCTTCCACTCAACCAGCACAAATACAAATAAATATTCGACAAATATAGATATACACTATACTAATTATAAACAGTTAAAGATACAATAAATGTAGCAATGTAAATGTCATGTACAAACAACATTTTATAGGGTAATAACAATAATGATACGATAATAATAATAATAATACTAATAATAATAATAATAATATAAATATGATACATTATACGGGAAACACCAATTAATATATATATCTTACACTGGATAATAATGAAGTCGAGTTTAGAGCAAATATAAATTTAGATTTCTTTTAAAAGATGCCAATGTCCGGCATTTTGTGTCCCGAAAAAGAATTACTGGTTCAGGTTGAGTTTAATTTTCGGTAGAGCCGGATTCTCTTCTTAGGGTCAGAAGTTGGTACACTGGATAGGAAAACACTTCAAAATTACTAAAAAATTGTTTCTTGTAGAAATAATTGCAAATTTATTCACTTCTTAATTTCCCAGCAGATTAAGTAAATGTAGGTGGTATTATTCTTCGCCGTCAATTAAAAAAAATTATTTTCCTTTCTTAAATCAATTATTATTTTTTGTATTAAATATTACATTTTATCAGGAGATCTTTTCTTGCTTCTATCTTTGTTGAAAGTTGTATATAGAATGACTAGTGTAATTCTTTTATAATTTTAAGACCATTATTACATCACATGATGTTATATTTAAATTCTATTGGTTAATACTTCTTTAAATATAAAGTTTAACTTGATTTGTTAAATAAGAAAGTTAATTGTTTTAACATCCAATCAGAGTTTAGTTTACTTTCATTTAAGAATATGAAGTTAAGCAAGTGTTCTTATTACAGTTATAACAGAAAGCTTTAAAATTTTGACAACAATGACTTAAAACAATTTTTAAAAGCATTATTTACAAAAAAACTGTTATGTAATACAATTTCTTGAATTGTTACTGAGACATTTTATTCAACAATAACTAACAATGAATTATTTAGATGATTTTATTTATTTAAGTTATATTTAAATATTAAAATTTTAAAATATAAAATTATTAACTTCAACTTTCATATTTAATTAATTAATAATGTTTTATTTATTTTGGCATAGTTAAGACCATAAGGCCTTCTCTTCCACTCAACCAGCACAAATACAAATAAATATTTTACAAATATAGATATACACTATACTAATTATAAACAGTAAAAGGTACATCAAATGTAGCAATGTAAATTTGATGTACAAACATTTTATACGATAATAACAATAATAATACTTACGATGATAATAATAATACAATGATAGTAATATAATAATGATGATAATAGGCTAATTATTATTATAATATTAAAATTCTGCTTTAATTCCTTAGATTTATCTGTTTCAACAATTTGGTCTTTGCTTCGATTCCGTGCTTTTCTGGCCATGCATATGCAGCTATTGCAAATTTCGGTGTACAGACTTTACGAAAAAGCCATACCAATAATTTTTACACCGTCAGGGGGGAAAAAATCAATACCGTCCAGTTCTAAGTCTTTGAACGCATATGCTATTGTGGTAATCACCAGAGTAACAAAATTTTGAAACAGATCCGGTATTCGAACCATATATCTCTGGCGCTTCATGCGGATGGGCTCTATCGTTTAGCTAATGAAACACATGTGTTTTAAAGTTAGTGTCTGTTAATTGTTAACTATTGCCGGTCCTCATAGTTTAATAGCTGTGCTGCCCGCTTCTGGACTCTAGATTTGCATATTCAAATGCCATTGGAATCGATGGATATTTTCAGTCCGAGGCGTGGTTTTCGTCAGAAGGAAATGAGAAGCAAAGCCGTGGGTAAAGTGTTGTTCATTTACGTCGTGCAAAAGACCTCAAATAATAAGAGGTCTTTGAAAAACATTTTTGGGACCTTTTCATGCAGAAATAATTACTTAAACTTTGTTAACCCTTAAATTCATAATGTATCTTTTTGGATACATCAGTTGGTTCAATTAATTTAATATTTTAAATAAATCAGAAGAAAACGAACAAAAATAAACCACTTAAATATGTGTCTAATTATAGAATATTCCTATCAATAAAAGTTACACAAGGTTGCGTTTTCACTGCGGTCCGCCACATTCAAATAACTAACAGAAGAAATTGGTGTTTTGCTAATTTAAGGGTTAAATTAAGTAACTTAACAGTATTCACCAATTAGGGAGTCTGCGCTCACTGAAACTGGGTATTTCATATATATCTTTAATTTGCTTACTTGGTATAGTCAGCTACTAGATGGCAGTGAAGACAGTGTTCTCGCGACATCTAGTAATAATGGAGAGTATAATACATATATAAGAAAAATACGTGTTTGAATTGGATTCGCCTGGTAGTGTAATGGATATCACGCTGAGGTACAGACTCAGAGATCCGGGTTCGAATCCCGTCCAGGCATTTATTTTTCTTATCATACCATACACACACACACACACACACACATATATATATATATATATATTGTGGAAAGCAACGGGAAGCTACCACGCCTACAATTCGCTGGTAAAGCTGCAAGCATTGCAAGAAAATGCTATGATTGCAGCTTTACCAGCGAATTGCAGGTGTGGTAGCTTCCCGTTGCTTTCCACACCAGTGAAGGATGATGATGATGGCCATATTATTTCGGGGACCGTTTGGGCCTTAAAGTTTTCCTGACATTTGTCTTACAGGTAAGGAAAAACCCCGATAAAAACCTCACCCAGAAAAACTGCCCCGACCGGGGATCGAACCCGGGCCCGCTGCGTGACAAGACAGCTCGCTACCTCGAGACCACAGCGGTGGACATGGATGGATATATATATCATCAGCATCAAGGATTAGACCTGCTGGTCTGTTCCGATCTCATGTTAGAATTTGTTTGTCCATCTTTTACTGGGTCTTCCAACATTTCTTCGTCCTAGTGGTTTGTAATGATGAATCTGTTTCGGAATTCTATTGTTATCCATTCTATTGATGTGGTCCATCCATTCATCTCTGTATTGTGTAATTCTATCTAACAGTTTGAATTTATTCAGTTCTCTTCGTATATCCTCACTTCGCATTTGATCCAGCCACACTCCTCAGAAACCTCATTTCTGACTTTCTATTCTTCGTTCCTGGTTTTTGGTTAAGACCCACTATTCTGATCCATATAGTAGCGTTTGAACCTCCATTGTTTTATAAAATTTAAAAAAGTCTCCTTTTTTTTTTGTTCTTTTCAGACTTCGTTTTATGGCGCCACACATATAATTAAATTTATTTATTTTGTTTTCAGTGTCTTCACTTTTTCTATATGATACATTGTATCTCAGGCAATTAAAATTGCTCAATTGTTCTACCGGGTGCGGCAGCATAACTTCCTTTTTTAAAATGTGCGCCATTTAGTCGGTTGATGTCGTAGCGGAGCGCTAGTGGTCTCGTTCGAGAGGGGGGACTATAAAGTTTTGTCCTGACAGTTCAGTCGCCATCATGCGTTGGAACAGTGAGGAGCGTGCGTTTGCCATTGAGGCCTACTTTTCGAGCGGATGTTCTGTGATCGCAACCCGGCGCGCCTTTCGGAATCGCTTTAATTTAGCCCCGTTGGCCCCTGTCCCGGACCGGAAATCAATTGTTACGTGGGTCACTACGTTCAGACAAACTGCAAGTGCGACAAGACGAAGAACTGGAGTCCCTCGGCCGATTAGATCACCTGAGAACATTGAGGTAGTGAGAGCTTCAATGTTGCGATCACCACGGCGTTCTGCGCGCAAACATGCGTCTGCCCTTGGACTTTCCGATCGTTCTGTAAGGAGAATACTTCATGATGATCTTCATTTCCATCCATACAAGATGGCAATTGTGCAGGAACTTTCTGAACGTGACTTCAATTCTCGGAGGAATTAGGGGCGATTTGAAGTGGCCGGCCCGCTCTCCCGATTTGACCCCTTGTGATTTTTTTCTATGGGGTTATTTGAAATCCCGTGTTTATGTGAACCGTCCAAGGACCCTACAAGATTTGAAGACCAACATCCAGGAAGAAATTGCCAACATAACGCCTGCTATGCTGGCAGGAGTCATGACAAACGCCAGAAATCGGTTTACTCAGTGTATGGAGAATGGGGGACGTCACCTACCTGATTTGATCTTCAAAACTGAGTAAAACAAAACTTTATGTATGTGCCTATATTATAAAAAACGAATAAAAATTTTCTGATTCATACAATGCATTTTATTAAGTTTTAAAAAAAGGAAGTTATGCTGCCGCACCCTGTATTATTTATTCTTTAATTGGATTTTTACTCTTAGTGGCTCATACCCTCAAAAACCTAAAACTTTTGTTTTTAGAGTAGATATATATATATATTAGAAGTCCCGGCCACGCGTTGCCGTGACTAAGGTATACGTTAAAAATTTAAATTATGTTGCTGTCTTTCAGCCAGATTACTTAAAACTAATACTTACACACGAAATTAATAATTTTGAAAATAAAATAAACACTGAACATATTTAAATTATGAAATAATCAATATTTGTAATTCAATTGAAATTCGCGGTTGCAACAAAAAGCACAGCCATCTGGATCTCTCTTTGTTAAATGATAAACCAATTACCATAACAAATTACCTTACACTGCCATCTGTTAGAATCATGTGGAACTCACAGATAATTACACCGCCATCTGTTAGAATCGTATGGAACTCACAGATAATTATAACTCTTTGTTAAATAATAAACAAATAATTTGCAATAAAAAATAATGCGACTATAAATTTAGTTATAAACTACCCTAAGTCTCAAGTTGGATCAAACTGCACACAGTGTGCAAAATTTTATTAAAATCGGTCCAGTAGTTTAGGATTCCATCGCGGACAAACAACGTGACACGTAATTTTCATATATTAAGATTTTATTATAGATTTAGTCCATTTATTCCTATTTGGCTTTACAACCCGTTGTGAGTTTTGGCTTCCTTCACAGTTTACCTCCATTCATCTCGATAATGTACTTTCTCTTTCCATCCTCTTATTCTCATCTTTCTCAAATCTTGTTCCACATCCTGCAGCCACCTCTTTATCGGTGTTCCTCTCCTTCTTACTCATATTATGTCGTCATGAATTAATAGTTTTGGTATTCTTCCATCTTCCATTCTTTCAACGTGTCCTATCCATCTCAACCTCAATGACTTGATGTATCTTACAATATCCTCTCCCCTGAGTATATGATCAATTTCAGAATTTGATCTGATTCTCCATGTATTGTTTTCCAATATATATATTTTTTTTCAAATGCCCCAGGCTTGTCTTTCGACATTCCTGGTTTCTCTCCTGGCATGGCGTACTTGTAACCCACTTCTGAGGTTGGGGAGCCTGGAAGGCGGGGTTACGTTGCCCCGATGGTGATGATGATGATAATGGTGCGCCAGGAGAGTCCCTAATCCTAAACTTAACCTAAGATGAATATGAATGATGATGATTGCGATGGCCATATGGTTTCGGGGACCGTTTGGGCCTTAAAGTTTTCCTGACATTTGTCTTTCAGGTGAGGAAAAACCGCGATAAAAACCTCACCCAGAAAAACTGTCCCGACCGGGGATCGAACCCGGGCCCGCTGCGTGACAAGGCAGCACGCTACCCCGAGACCACAGCGGTGGACATTGTTTTCCAATATTGGTCCATATATTATAGATGTAATGAAGCAATGAAATTAATTATTTAGCAAATTAATTAATTCATGTAGGGCTATTTAATTAATTAAATATTTTGATATAGTAAATACTTTCGTTTTATATTATTTGCTAATTTATTAATTACATTCTTCAGTTTTGTATTATTATAATATATTATTTTGTTTATATTATTCTGTTTATATCATCCACTGCATTAATTGTGTATGTTAGAGTGAGTGTTATATTTTGAAATTTTCTCCTAAATATAGCTATATATGTTATATTCTGTTGTGTTCTGCCCAAGGGCAGGTATTTCAGTGCCCCATACTTAGCATTTTGATGCTATGCTTGCAGCTTTACTAGGGAATTACAGGTGTGGTAGCTTCCCGTTGCTTTCCACACCGGTGAAGGATGATATGATGATGATGATGATGGTGGGGGTAGTCTGATGATGTTCGGGGACCGATTGGGCCTTAAAACTTCCTTACATTCGTCTTACAGGCGAAGAAAAACCCCGAAAAGAAACCTTACCCAGGAAGCTTGTCCCGACCGGGGATCGAACCTCGGCCTGCTGCGTGACAAGTCAGCAAGCTATCTGGAGACCACAGCGGTGGACTTGCATTATATCCTGTGATTTAACCTATAAAACCAAATTCCATGGTGCAACAAGCCTAGAAGGTACTTAGCCTATCAGCCGGCTGCTGGCTTCACATCCACATATGTTTATGACATAGGTAGACGATCATAAAATCAGTGTGGGAGCAACATGTAGACAGCATGTCGGGTTCCCCAGCCATTGTAGGTGGCTTTCTCAACCTGAAATTTAACCTAGCCTTATCAATTTGTATATCAAAATTGTTTAAATTAAAAATTCTTCTTCTTCTTCCTTTCCAGAATTAGATCAATGTGACCTGTTCCGGTCTCAAGTCCATCGTTTCCTTGCCCGTCCCAAATATCTTTTCCCATGTGGTTTGTAGGTGTTGATTTTTATTTGGGTAATCTTGTATTGCCCATTCTGTCTAAATGTTCTTTCCATTGGTATTTGTGCTCTTCGCACTTGAGACTTCCGAGTAATTTTTTTTTTTTTTTTTACTTGGGTGGGTTACCAGCCCAACAGCAAAACCCCCAACCTGGAGGACCAGAGTTTAATTTCGGAGTTGTCTTTCTCCTAGACAGACTGCCTTACAAGGCTGCAGAGCTCTGTCTGCCCCGAGCATCTGGTTTTATGGCGCCAGAAACTCGCCATTCGCCCTCCATCTTCAGTATAAACAGTCCCACCACGTGAAGATAGATGGAAGGGTTTGTTAGAGAGAGGCTATATTTTGCGCTGACTATTTAGAGCATTATGTACAGTCTGAGAGCTCATCCTCAGATCGGCCCCAGTCATTCTCTACCCTTTAGGGACCAAATTAAAAATTAATATATAAATTACGATGAGGTATCAGTCCCAATTTTGGAATTTTTTCTATACTGATATGTAAAAGTTGTTAGGGGAGGTTGGGAAACGGAGAAAGAGTTTTATTTTCTATGAAAATGCATTTCAGATTAGTTTGCGTGCGCGGCATTTTCTATTGCAAAGTAAAATCTACGAGTAATATACGTTCTGAAGTTGTGAACGACAGAGTTTCTCGCAATAGAGCAAGAAGACGCAGTTGTTTAAGACCAATAACCACAAAAGAGAAAATTAACTTTAGTTTCCGTTAAGTCAGGGACGTTGTTAAACTTGAATTGATATTTGGCAAGTTAGAGTGAACTCATGAATATATTAATGGTGCCCGCAAGGAAGGCGAATGCAACTGCAATTAAGCGGTAAGTGCGGAAGGAAAGGGAATTTTTAAACGTATTCCAACATGTGAGAGAGAATATCTTATCGTGAAATGTTTAAACTCCTGATATCCTCGTCCACCACAAAATGTATCCAGTCTGCTTCAATTTGCGATAAAGCGAAGGTACTTTGTTTTCAGGCCATGAGGTAAATGTATCTCAATGTTTAGTGAAAGACAAAATCTTAAAATGCATTCTTTCAAGCGCTCCCTTTCCACTAGCTAAACCCAACTCACACCCGCGTAAGGACGTGGCGGAAAAAAATTGTTGACAGAGTTGCCGTCTTTCCCAGTATACAAACACTAAAAAAAAACTGAAAGACATACATTTAAAAGAGAAACGCTGACAACCTCGCAAAATTTCAGTCACTATCACTAATGAGGGTTTTGCCGGCACGTCTTTTTTTCAATGATCTCTTCATTAAGGGCGGCTTCGGTAGATAGGGGGGCACGCCGTAGCGTAGTAGTTAAGGTCAAGGGTTCAAGTCCCGGCGGGGTCAGGATTTTTAAACTGACCCAAACCTTCTGTTGGCACTTTGACCCTGGGGTCGACTCAGCCTCTAACTGAAATGAGTGCCAGACGCTTGCTCTGGGGGTAAAGGCCGTCACACAGGGCTGACAACCCGGCTGACATCAAGTGCCGATTGTCCAGAAAAAGTGGGAGCCTTAACCTCCCACTACCCTAAGGGCCTCCTGAGGTCTGTAGTGCGAATACTTTACTTTACTTCGGTAGATACGAACTAAAATTGTTATTAACAATATAATAGAACAAGTTAATAACTTTACTTATCTTGGCTGCAATCTTTCCTACGACACATGTAAAGACATAGACATAAAATTGGTCAAATTTCAAAAACTTATAGGAACAATAAAAAGCATTCTTTTCCGAAAAGTACGTCCAGATACAATTCTAAAATTTTATAAAACAATGGCTCTTCCTACTCTACTTTATGGTTCTGAAACCTGGACTCTTACTACAGGTAAATTAAATAGGATAGTAGCTGCAGAAATGAAGTTATTAAGACCCTTAGCGGGTTATACGCTTTATGATCACATGCGTAATGAAGATATCCGCAAAGCTCTCAACACACCAGCAATAACTGAAATCATTCAACAATATCAAAATAATTGGCATGAACACCTTCTGAGGATGCCAAACAATAGACTACCTCTGCAGCTATTGAACTACAGACCCACAGGGCGAAGAGACCCAGGATGAAGAGATGGAGGGATCAATTTCTTTCCTGAAGCGGAACAGGCCAATGGCCTAATCCATGATTGCCATTGATGATGATGACTTCGGTAGATAGATTTATGACAGCTTGGAACAAATTATCTTAAGATTTTTTTTTAAAGAATAAGAATCAATTTTATTCATAAATAAACGTTGTATGCAGTATTGACACCCGAATGAACAAGTGCTCGTGTTCGGATGCTGTTCAGTTAAACGAATAATACATTTATAGAATATATACATTACGAAGTTGCCGCTGTGGTCTCGAGGTAGCGTGCTGCCTTGTCACGCAGCGGGCCCGGGTTCGATCCCCGGTCGGGGCAGTTTTTTTGGGTGAGTTTTTATCGGGGTTTTTCCTCACCTGTAAGACAAATGCCAGGAAAACTTTAAGGCCCAAACGGTCCCCGAAATCATATGGCCATCATCCTTACCATTATCATCATCATCCTTCACCGGTGTGGGAAGCTACCACACCTACACAATTCCCTAGTAAAGCTGAAAATGCTATGATTGCAGTGAAGGACCTGCCTTTGGGCAGAATTACTATGGATGGATGGAAGTTTTAGTTAAAGGGAGAGGGAAAATAAAATATATACATTTTGGAGCCATTTTCAAAACATAAAATAAATTCTGGCACGTAAAAATTTAAGAAATAATACAAAGGGAAATAATATATACAAAACAATAATATAGAATAAATTAATTACTAGACTGAAGAAGATAACACTGGTGAATATGATTTTTGTCTCATGAGTACCAATAGTTGTACGTAATGCAGTTTTTATCATGTTTTCAAGTATGTATTCGGAATTTCTCCACCACCCACGGTTTTTTTTATTTCAGTTTCAATTAATGGATTTAAACAATTAATTTTAATAAACGTTTTTTCGTCCATTTGTCCATTAAGAGATATCAAGGCAAATGGAATCCTAATATGCTGGCCGATTATTGTTGGACCATCGAGAGGGCGAAATATGGCAGAAAATCGTCATTTCTTACTTTGTAGGTGAGTCCGAATGTTCGAATATTGTGTACTTACGAATGTAGAAAATATTAAAGTGTTTGAAATCTCGGAAACCTTGCGTGATGAAGAAAAACCGATATCATATTTGAATTCAGGAGAAAAAGTACTATCAGAATCACACATTTTTCTTTCTGAGACAAAAAAAGTTTATTTTTTGTTGCTTAGTGTAATTAAAGACATTATGAAATAATATGAAACAAAACAAATTTAGGAGGAAGTTTCAAAATATAAAACGCACTCTGACACACGAATAATTAATGCAAAGAAGAATGATACAAACAAAGATTATATAATAGATTAATACCAAACTGAAGAAAGTAATTAAATACATTAGGTATAATATAAAATAAGTCTCAGAAAGAAAAATATGTGATTCTGATAGTATTTTTTTCTCCTGAATTAAAATATGATATCGGTTTTTTTTTCCATCACGCAAGGTTTCCGAGAAACAGGCATTTATAATTTCAAACACTAATATTTTCTACATTCGTATCTACACAATATTCGAGCATTCGGACTCACCTAGAAATTAATAAATGACGATTTTCTGCTATATTTCGCCTGTGGAGCATCCCTCTTGATGGTCCAACAATAATCGGCCAGCATATTAGTTTTCCATTTGCCTTGATATATCTTTTCCATAGCTGAAATCTCCTGATGAAAGTGTTCCCGTGCCCATCGTTCACTGCGCTAAGATAATAAATGGACGAAAAAACGTTTATTAAAAAAAATAATTATTTAAATCCATTAATTAAAATAGAAATAAAAAAACTGTGGGTGATGGAGAAATTCCGAATACATATTTGAAAACACGATAAAAAAACTGCATTAAGTACAACTATTGGTACTCGTGAGACAAAAACCATGTGATGGAGAAATTCCGAATACATATTTGAAAACACGATAAAAAAAACTGCATTAAGTACAACTATTGGTACTCGTGAGACAAAAACCATGTTCACCATTGTAATTAGTGCAAAGAAGAATTATACAAACAAAACATTACATAATAGATTAATACCAAAACTGAAGAAGGTAATTAAATACATTGGGTATAATATAAAATAAAATTAATATGGGGAAAACATGAGAGAATATAAAACTCACAAAGAATTAATGCAGTGGAGAATAATATAAACATAATTATATTTGTCCCAAAATATAATTTTAATACAATTTCTGTCTGCCTATAGGGTAGAGCATTTTATTCCACTTTGAAACATGGGATGAAGAGAGGGGAACTGCTTACATCATATCATGTTAACTGGACTCTAATTTGCATATATATATTTCTCTCAGGTAACACTAAGCAACAAAAAATATTTTTTTTTGTCTCGGAAAGTAAAATATGTGATTCTGATAGTATTTTTTCTCCTGAATTCAAATATGATATCGGGTTTTCTCCATCACATAAAGTTTCCGAGAGACAGGCATTTATATTTTCTAACACTTCAATATTTTCTATATTCGTAACCATACAATATTCGAACATTCGGACTCACCTAGAAAGTAAGAAATGATAATTTTCTGCTATATTTCGTCTGATTGCCCAACAATAATCGGCCAGCATATTAGAATTCCATTTGCATTCCATAGTTGAAATCTCCTGATGAAAGTGTTCCCCGTGCTCATCGCACACTGCGTCAAGATTTTTCGGGAAGAAATCTAGGTTTATTAAAAAAAATAATTATTTAAATCATTAATTGAAAATGAAATAAAAAAACTGTGGGTGATGGAGAAATTCCGAATACATATTTGAAAACACGATAAAAAAAACTGCATTAAGTACAACTATTGGTACTCATGAGACAAAAATCATGTTGACCACTGTAATTATTCACATACTGCAAGAATAAATTGTATGATTTTCGGTTTTTAAATTTTAATTTATGTAGGTGACATATATTCCCCGTATCCCTTATTTAAATAGACAGTAGGAGCCCAAGAGATTATGATCAGGTGTTAAGGAAATGGACAGCTAATGACAAATGAGGGAAATTTTGAGGAAGTGGCTGAATTCAAGTACCTATGAACAATAATCACAAATAGGAATGAGATGCACAAAGAAATTAAACATAGGCTCAATTCTGGAAATGCATGCTATTGTGCATTGCAGAGACTTTTGATGTCCCAACTCCTTTCAAAAAACGTTAAGCTGAAAATATATAAAACTATTATTCTACCAGTTATATTATATGGGTGCGAAACATGGACTCTTACTTTAAGGGAGGAAAGGAGGTTACTAGTATTTGAGAATAAAGTTCTTAGGAAAATGTTTGGACCAACGAGAGATGAACAGACAGGTGAATGGAGAAGACTACATAACAATGAACTACATGGTCTTTATAGGAAGCCAGATATAATAAGAACAGTTAAGTCTCGTAGACTGCGATGGGCAGGACATGTTGCGCGTATGGGGAATGAAAGACGTGCATGGAAACTTCTTTTTGGAAAGCCAGAAGGAAAACGCCCAGTTGGTAGACCAAGAATGAGGCGGGAGAACAACATTAACTATGATTTGAGGGAAGTAGATTATACGGGGAATGATTGGAAAGCATTAGCTCAGGATAGGGATGTATGGAGAGCTTATGTCCGCGCGGCCATGAACCTACGGGTTCTATAGTGCCAGTGAGTAAGTAAGTAAGTTAAGATTGAAATGAATTCATAGATTGTTGAAGAAAAATAACGAGATGAGAGTTTAACATCCGGTTGATGTTCCGGAACTGACATGGTTAGTTGGTATTCTGGAGCCAGTTAGTACTAGGAAATGAGAAAAATGAAGAATGAACTTATTTGTGACTGCAGGGAGATTTTTTTAAAATGTATGCCCTATACAAAAAATATCCACATACATTTACCTTGTCGATCTTTGATTCAGTATTATAACATTAGAGTCCATTCCGTTCCAATCATCTGTTAGACATCACGTTAAATTATTCTGAATTAACAAAGTTGGTAGAGATGGGTTCCGGTTTTATGACTCAAAATTGCACTCTTATTTTAGGTTCATTACATTAGATTAATTTCCACCGCTGTGGTCTCGAGGTAGCGTGCTGCCTTGTCACGCAGCGCGCCCGGGTTCGATCCCCGCTCGGGACAAGTTTCCTGGGTGAGGTTTTTTGGGGTTTTTTCCTCACCTGTAAGACAAATGTCAGGATACTTTAAGGCCCAAACGGTCCCCGAACATCATCTGGCCATCATTATCATGAATATCATATTCACCTCATTAAATTAAGTTTAGGCTTAAGACCTCTCCTGGTGCATCATTACCCAACGTCATTGGGGTAGCGTAACCCCGCCTTCCAGGCGCCCAACCGCAGAAGTGGGTTACAATACGCCAATGCCAGGAGAGAATACCTGAAATGTCGAATGACAAATAGGTGGCAGTGGACAAAAAAAATAGATTAATTTTAGAATAAGGAAGGGTATCCCCGCAATACAATGACAACACAAGAAGTTAAAACGATATAATGCAGTAGCGTCATAGCAGAATTTTCACGTGTGGTCATTAATACAGTAATTAGAACGTGATTAAGAATAAGTTTCCGTCTTACTGAGGTAAAAATTAACTATTGGTACTTTAAAACCCATTTCGTTTCCGCGTTATGAAGATATCCGGCTTATACAGGACGAGTTTACATATAAAATCTTGCCGTTCATGAGATTTTTTTTTCCGTCTCTGCTGGTTTTTTTCTTATAAAGGTTCCGGCTAAGACAGGTTTTACTGTAAATATCATAGTCATGTATACAGGATCGGCGAATATCTTAATTTTTTTTAAATCAATTTCCTAAGGTCAACGTAAATACCTTAATTCCTTCGGAATTCGCTAAAACTCAGGTTGGTACCACGATTTGCTTTAGGAACCCCCCAAATACGAGTTTCAAGCGCTAGCATTTAACGACTCGCTGATTTGTAGTTTTATTTTTGAACCATTATTATATATTATTATCTGGTCCACCGCTGTGGTCTCGAGGTAGTGTGCTGCCTTGTCACGCAGCGGGCCCGGGTTCGATCCCCGGTCGGGACAGTTTTCCTGGGTGAGGTTTTTATCGGGACTTTTCCTCACCTGTAAGACACATGTCAGGATAACTTTAAGGCCCAAATGGTCCCCGAAATCATATGGCCATCGCAATCATCATCATTCATATCCACCTTAGATTAAGCTTAGGATTAGGGACTCTCCTGGCGCACCACTATTATCATCACTCTCATATCATCGGGACAACGTAACCCCGCCTTCCAGGCACCGCAACCTCAGAAGTGGGTTACAATACGCCAATACCAGGAGAGAATACCTGAAATGTCGAATGACAAAATAGGTGGCATTGAACAAAAAAAAACATTAGATTAATTTTAGAATTAGGAAGGGTATCCCCGCAATACAATGACAATACAAGAAGGTAAAACGATATAATGCAGAAAGCGTCATATGCAGAATCTTCACGTATGGTTATTAATACTGTAATTAGAACGTGCTTAAGAATAATTTTCCGTCTTACTGAGGTAAAAATTAACTACTGGTACTTTAAAACCCATTTCGTTTCCGCGTTATGAAGATATCCGGCTTATACAGGACGATTGTACATATAAAATCGTACCGTCCTGGAGATTTTTTTCCCACTCTGCAGGTTTCTTTCCTATAAAGGTTCCAGCTAAGACAGGCTTTACTGTATATATCATAGTCATGTATATAGGATCGGCGAATATCTTTAAAAAAATGTTTTAATCTTTTCCTAAGGACAACGCAAACAGCTTAATTCCTTCGGAATTCGCTAAAACTCAGGTTGGCACCACGAGTTTCAAGCGCTAGCATTTAACGACTCGCTCATTTCTCCTGGCACACCACTATCATCATCATCACCCGTCATATAATGGGGGAACGTAACCCCGCCTTCCAGGCGCCCTAACCTCAGAAGTGGGTTACAAGTACGTCATGCCAGGAGAGAACACCAGGAATGTCGAAAGACAACCTGGGGCATTTGCAAAAAAAAATATATTATCTCAAATGACTTGTTTTGCGATAACATTTGTGAAATTTAGTTTTATTGTCCATTAAAATAACCATAATTTATGCCTTGTTTTCGTATGAAAGTGCTGGGAAAATACTA
Source organism: Diploptera punctata (assembly GCA_030220185.1). NCBI lineage: Eukaryota > Metazoa > Arthropoda > Insecta > Blattodea > Blaberidae > Diploptera > Diploptera punctata. Next base: position 538,469 of record JASPKZ010007480.1, read on the forward strand.
AAACGAGGATTTGTGACGTGCATAGAGAAATGAGTAAGCTGAGGCACATGTTAACATTACAAGAGGAATGAGGCACCAATCGGGTTTCGTTGTTTTATCCGCTTCACATGGGAGAGCTTCTTATAAACTTAAGAGCAGGGGCTTACTTCTACATAGCGGAGATGGGCGGAGAATTTTAATATCGACAAGCAAGAGCTGCCTTCGTACCAGAGAAACAGTGGTAACACTTAAAAACATCCAACTGCTTTAAGTAGTTTGCAGGAATTTTCACATCGTAAGATATGAGTTCCATTTTGCTATTCATTCTACGAACAAGACTATACCCATGCACTTGGATTGCTCACGAGGTTTTCTAACAATATACCGGTACAAATTCCGAGCTAACTTCCAATTGTAATGTAAACAAACTTGTTTATTTTTTATTTTTTCCTCTTTTCGTTTGCACTGTTTTCCTTCTTGTTTTTACCTTTTTGTTTTACCTTTTTGTTAACTTTCTGTTATTCTCACATATAGGCACAAGGACAAGACACACACCCAGACCCAAGGTGGATATTAAAAATCCCCTACCCCGCCGGGAATCGAACCCAGGTCGTCGGAGTGGAAGGTAGGGACTTCACCGACTACGCCACGGCGACGGACTCGCGTAATAACTCCGTCAAATATAAAGAAATTAAACATAGACTGAATTCTGGAAAGGCATTGGTAGAACTGTAATCTATTTGATGGGTTGGGGTACCTGGAAGGCGGAGTTACGTTATTCCGATGATATGATGGGTGATAAATGATAATGAAGCACCAGGAGAGTTCTCAACCTAAATTCCAGATCATGGCAACCACAAAAATAATTGTATCTAAGGAATAATTCCTTAAGAGAGATGAACAGAAAGGTACATGGTCTTTATAGGAAGCCAGATATAATAAGAACAGTTAAGTCTCGTAGAGTGCGATGAACAGGGCATGTGGCACGAATGAGGAATGAAAGAAGTGCATGGAAGCTACTTGTAGGAAAACCAGAGGGAAATTTAAGCACTCAAACCTGTGAAAGAATGTAACGCCCAAAAATAACTAGTAACTTCTGAAATTCTGAAGTATATGTGTGCAGTGTCAACCGCTGTGGTCTCGAGGTAGCGTGCTGCCTTGTCACGCAGCGGGCGCGGCTTCGATCCCCGGTCGGGGCTGTTTTTCTGGGTGAGGTTTTTATCGGGGTTTTTCCTCACCTGTAAGACAAATGTCAGGAAGCTTAGGGCCCAACTATCCCCGAAATCATCCGTCCATCATCATCATCCTTCACCGGTGTGGAAAGCACGGGAAGCTACCGCACCTATAATTTCCTGGTAGGCCTAAAGCTGCTAGCATGAAAATGCTATGATTGCAGTGAAAGACCTGCCCTCGGGTAGAATTACTATGGATCGGTGTGTGCAGTTAATTAGTACATACTCCGTTTGCTGCATTGGAATATGTAGTTAAATACATAGAAAAATACATTGAAATAATCGTTAGAAAAAATGTAAGAATCATTGCAAATTGTGGGAAATAATTTGAAAAATGAAACCCTAAGAATAAAATTTAACAGGAGTTTATTAAGGAATTTAAAAAGTCGCGCCACAAGTTGTAAAATAAAATGTTAAAATATACCTTCTTAGGTAAAATCCGTCGTTCTCAACTTATAAAATATGTATTCTGTCACGACAACGCCACATTAGAACCAGCAACATCAACCATCATATAGATGTAGCGAAGAGTGACCTGCTGAAGATGGAACGGCTGTTCTGAAAGGCCTACAGGCATAAAGATTACATATTTCATAAGTTGAGGACGACGATATATTTTAACTTATTTTATTTTATGACTCTCCACCTCAACGGTTTTAACAATGAATTTTATTAGTATTGACAAGTTGTAAAGTTTAGCTGATAGTTTTTTTAAATAAAATAATATTAAATGATCAATTGAGTTGTTGTTTACTCGATGAAAATCCATTTATTTATTAATTAATAAAAATAAAACTTAGTTTTATTTGATTTTCATATTTATTAAGATATAATTCAGTGACAGCTGTTTCGGTACACTGTACCTTCTTCAGACATGTTAACAAATTATGAATTCTACTATATGTACTATAATAACACAATTCATAATTTGTTAACATGTCTGAAGAAGGTACAGTGTACCGAAACAGCTATCACTGAATTATATAATAAATATGAAAATCAAATAAAACTACGTTTTATTTTTATTTAATTAATAAAATGATATTACTGCATACCAAGTCATAATATTATGTTTTAAATATGAAGTTAGTTTTATGAGGTACATATGTTGGGTTTACGTTGAAATTGTATTGTCACATCCCTGGACACATCCTGGCGTGCGCGGGGCCTGAATATTAATATGTCGTGACGCATAGATTTCAGTATTATTGCTGCACTATGTGGAATTGTTTCCTGCCTTTGTTTCCCGACCCCGTGTTTAGGGTTCGTTGAATGAAGGAAGGTGTCCGCCGACTATTCTCCCAGTTATTCTACGTTTTAGATCATATGTTACTTCCTGACTTCTAAACAAATGCTCAGCCCCTCAGTCCTTCTCTCACCAAAGGAAGTTTTATCTAACTGACACTATCTAAATCATTAGGTTCATGGCCGCACGGATATAAAAGCTCTCCACGCATACCTATCCTGCGTTAATGTTTTCCAATCATTCCCTGTATAATCTACTTCCCTTAAATCATAACTAACTAATTGACTGGCGCTATGGAACCCATAGGTTCATGGCCGCGCGGATATAAGCTCTCCATATATCCCTATCCTGAGCCAATGTTTTCCAATCATTCCCTGTATAATCTACTTCCCTCAAATCATAGTTAATGTTATTCTCCCACCTCATTCTTAGTCTATCAACTGGGCATTTTCCCTCTGGTTTTCCTACAAGAAGCTTCCATGCACGTCTTTCATTCCCCATTCGTGCCACATGTCCTGCCCATCGCAGTCTACGAGACTTAACTGTTTTCATTATATCTGGCTTCCTATAAAAAGCATGTAATTCACTGTTATACAGTCTTCTCCATTCGCCTGTCTGTTCATCTCTCTTTGGTCCGAAGATTTTCGTAAGAACTTTATTCTCAAATACTAGTAATCTCATTTCCTCCCTTAAAGTAAGAGTCCATGTTTCGCATCCATATAATATCTTCTTCTTCTTCCTTTCACGTGATAGACCTAGTGGTCTGTTACGGTCTCAATCCAACGTTTGAAGGGTCTGCCCAAAGATCTCTTGCCTGGTGGCTGGTAATTTAAGATCTGACCTGGTATTCTTGTTCTGCTCATTCTTCTTACGTGAGATTTCCAGTTGTTTCTGTATTTTTGTACATATTCCATGACTTCCATATAATATAACTGGTAGAATAATAGTTTTATTATATATTTTCAGTTTAACGTTTTTAAAAGGAATTGGGAAGTCAAGAGTCTCTTTAATGCATAATAACACGCATCTCCAGAAATTGAGCCTATGTTTAATTTCCTTGTGCGTCTCATTCCTGTTTGTGATTATTGTTCCTTCCTCAAAATTTCCCTCATTTGTCATTAGCTGTCCATTTCCATTATATAATGTATTTTTATGTGTGACCATATATTTAGTTTTATTGATATTTAGAATTCAAATAGGCCCTACTAGGAACAAAAATTGCAGATAGGAATAAGATGCACAAAGAAATTAAACACAGGCTCAATTCTGGAAATGCAAGCTATTATACATTAAAGGGTTTCTTGTTGTCCCAACTTCTCTCAAAAAAGTTAAACTGAAAATATATAAAACTGTTGTTATCCCAGTTAAATACGTAACATAGACTCTTACTTTAAGGGAGGAGAAAATATTACGAGTATTTGAGAATAATATAAAAAAGGCGAAAGATTTATGCGATTTGAAAGGAAATCAGAGTGAAGAGTTTTTTTAGAAACATTTTTGGACCAAAAAGAGATGAACAGACAGACGAATGGAGGAGACTACACAACAGTGAGCTACATTATCTTTGTAGGAAACCAGATATAATGAGAACAGTTAAATCCCGTGGACTGCAATGAGCAGGACATTTGGCACGAATGGGAATGAGGGAAGGGTATGAAAGCTTCTTGTAGGAAAACCAGAGGGAAAACGCCCAGCTGGTAGATCAAGAATGAGGTGGGAGAATAACATTAAGCATGTTTTGAGGGGAGTAGATTATTCAGGGGATGATTTGAAAGAATTAGCTCTGGATAGGGATGTTTCGAGAACTTATGTCCGCGCGGCCATGTACCTAGGAGTTCGCGATAGTAACAGTTAGTTAGTTATAGTTTGCTCAACAGATGGTGCAAAAAAATGTACAGCGTAAATTACACTGAGCAATAAAAAATAAACATTTTTTTATTTGCCTCAGAAAGAAAAATATGTGATTCTGATAGTATTTTTTCTTCTGAATCCAAATATGATATCGGTTTTTCGCCATCACGCAAGGTTTCCGAGAGATAGGCATTGATTATAATTTCAAACACTTTAATATTTTCTACATTCGTAACTACACAATATTCGAATATTCGGACTCACCTAGATGGAAAGAAATGACGATTTTCTGCTATATTTCGCCTATTGACGGTCCAACAATAATCGACCAGCATATTAGGATTCCATTTGCCTTGATATCTCTTTTCCATAGCTGAAGCAATTTGAGTCAGCTCATTTGGTTTTATTTTACAATGGAAAATTGGACGAAAAAATGTTCATCAAAAAAATAATTATTTAAATCCATTAATTTACATCGAAATAAAAAAAAAAACTGTGGGTGATGGAGAAATTCCGAATACATATTTGAAAACACGATAAAGAACTGCATTAAGTACAACTATTGGTACTCATGAGTCAAAAAGCATGTTGACCAGTGATATAGTAACAAATTTGTTTTGATTAAATTTAAAAAAGCACATAAAAAATCCAGTCAGGTTGATTGGCTCTTCTGGGAGTTGAACTCCATTATTTACGGATGAGTATCAACTCCAAGTTCTGAGGCAAATGGCTTGGTAAAAGGATTCTTGTTTACATACGTAAATCAGCATTGTTTGTTTAGAAAATTTTACGGAATTATGAAGATGGAAAAATCGCAATGCTCTCTGTAGTAAATGTGTGGCAACGAGCATATGCAATGCCCATAGGGAGACATTAAAATATCATAGGCCACCGACATACGTACCGGAATGGACCCATAAATATGTAGGATGCCTTCCCTTGTCAATATTCTCGCAAGGGACAGGATAAAATATACTAGCAGAAAACATAACATTTTTCCTACAGACATGCGTTCTGTAACATTTTCTCTCTAATATAAGTGAAAAGGGACATAAATTACAAATATTCTTATTAAATTTTTTAAATACTACCGTTTGGTACGGACAAAACAATATGAACTATAACCAGTAATAATAATAAGAATAGGACAAGATGGAGACTACTGACCCATCTGGAGGAAACAGGAACAGGCTAATAAAAAGCTTAAACCTTAATTGTTCATGTTGATGATGATTTATATATATATATATATATAATATATATATATTTTCAATACTAATAAAATTCATTGTTAAAACCGTTGAGGTGGAGAGTCATAAAATAAAATAAGTTAAAATATACCTTCTTAGGTAAGATCCGTCGTCCTCAACTTATAAAATATGTATTCTTTATACCTGTAGGCCTTTCAAAACATCCGTTCCATCTTCAGCCGGTCCTTAATCGCTACAATATCTAGTATGATGGTTGATGCTGCTGGTCCTAATGTGGTGTTATCCGTCCATCGATAGTAAATCTGCCCGAAGGCAGGTCTTTCACTGCAATCATAGCATTTTGATGCTATCTTTTGCAGCTTTACTAGGGAATTGTAGGTGTGGTAGCTTCCCGTTTCTTTCCACACTGGTGAAGGAAGAGGATGATGATGATGGCCGGATGATTTTTGGGGACCGTTGGGTCCTAAGCTTTCTGACATTTGTCTTACAGGTGAGGAAAAACTCCGAAAAGACCTCACCCAGGTGCCTGTCCCGACCGGGAATGGAACCCGGGCCCGCTGCGTGACAAGGGAGCACGCTACCTCGAGACCACAGCGGTGGACTATATATATATATATATATATATATATATATATATATATATATATATATATGTATTATAATTAAATGTTTAACATTGAGCAATGCAAGCTTAATATGGTATGATAAGAAAAATAAATGCCTGGACGGGATTCGAACCCGGAACTCTGAGTCTGTACCTCAGCGTGTTATCCATTACACCACCAGGCGAATCCAATTCAAACACTTATTTTTCTTATATATGTATTATGTTCGCCATTATTACTAGATGTCGCGTAATAATGGAGAATATAATACATATATAAGAAAAATAAGTGTTTTTGAATTGGATTCGCCTGGTGGTGTAATGGATAACACGCTGAGGTACAGACTCAGAGTTGGCTAGTAATAATGGAGAATATAATACATATATAAGAAAAATAAGTGTTTGAATTGGATTCGCCTGGTGGTGTAATGGATAACACGCTGAGGTACAGACTCAGAGTTCCGGGTTTGAATCCCGTCCAGGCATTTATTTTTCTTATCATACCATATATATATATATATATATATATATATATATATATATATATATATGCATACACACACACAGATATACTTACATACATACGTACCACTTAGAGCAATTATGAGTTGAATTCCAATGGGAGAACGAAGGCAAAGGAAAAAAGAAACAAAAAAAATATGAAAAGCGAGTGTAAACTTAATGACTATTTTCTTGCTTCGCGTTAAATAACTGAGTGAAATGTCTAAATTCCGATATCCGTTCTGTACGCACATTTGATGTTTCTGGGAAACGAGTTAATGAGACGCTCATGATGCCTGCATTTAGCACTACAGTACTTACTTGTTGCTATAAAAGTCCAGTTCTTGTGCTGCGATGACGTAGGAAACAAAACTTCTCTTTTTTTTTTCTTTTGGAATAACGGAATGAAAGAAAGAGATGAAATAACATCAAGGTTGTGAAGAAAACCGCATCTTTCACTCACGATTAAACTCTGTAACTGCTCTCCTTATCTTCACGTTTTACAACTTATAATAATAATAATAATAATAATAATAATAATAATAATAATAATAATAATAATAATAATAATAATAATTAGGAAAGGATTTTAAGGTGCAAATTTTGGTCGTAAAAGGGGGAAAAAGGTTCTGAAAATACATACAAAAAGAGTGCAAGGAAATGTGCTGCTGAAACAATTGAATTAAGGTTTAAACCAGTTACACGAACTCAATTTCTATAATATGCATATCATTTTGCACTAATGTTTCTTCTTTTTAGAGTCCATCCATCCGTAGTAATTCTGCCCGAGGGCAGGTCCTTCACTGCAATCTGCATAGCATTTTCATGCTATGCTTGCAGCTTTACTAGGGAATTGTAGGTGTGGTAGCTTCCCGTTGCTTTCCACACCGATGAAAGATGATGATGATAATGACAAGGATGATGATGGCCATATGATATCGGGGATAATTTGGGTCTTAAAGTTTTCCTGACATTTGTCTTACAGGTGAGGAACAAACCCGATAAAAACCTCACCCAGAAAAACTGCCCCGACCGGGGATCGAACCCGGGCCCGCTGCGTGACAAGGCAGCACGCTACCTCGAGACCACAGCGGTGGACTTTTTAGAGTCAATAAGAGGTAATTTATAGTTCTTTAGTTTATTGTAATATTTACTTCGCAGGTGGAACATCGAAGAATGATGCCATCAGTTTGGATAAATTGCGTTTTGAATTCTTCTGAGAGTGCATACAACTTATCCTTCTTAACATTCGCCATGTTATTGTTGTGAAAACCCAGTTGTAATAATAATAAAAATACGTTGTGGTTCAGACTAGTAAAACACAGCCAACAACAAGTCGGTAGATGGAAAACTGTTAAAATTATTGTCAGTACTAACTGGACTTATTTTAAACTGTTGCAGCAACACTGTTGAAATTTAAATTTGACTTCACAGCTGCAGATTGGCCATTTTTTCTGAGGTGTAAATTACATAAATTATATTTGAATGCTTATTTAATATTGTTGACTTCTGATTGAGATTTTAAAAAGCTGTTCAAAAAGAAAAATATACATTTTTTATCTTTTTTAAAAACTCAGAGAAGAGAGGAGGTAAGGTGCTGAAGCATAAAAAATAGGGGAAAAGGGGCGAAATGTAGTAATCCCATGAAAAGGTGCAAAAAGGTGCAACCAATTTTGTTCATTTCGCTTCATTCCATCCCCCCAAATACATAATATATTGAACTATTGGTATGAAAACACCTCAAAATCCTTTCCCTAATAATGATTTTAATAATAATAATAATAATAATAATAACGCATAAAGAAATTAAACATAGGCTCAATTCTGGAAATGCATGCTATTATGCATTGCAGAGACTCTTGATGTCCCAACTCTTTTCAAAAAACGTTAAACTGAAAATATATAAAACTATTATTCTACCAGTTATATTATATGGGTGCGAAACATGGACTCTTACTTTAAGGGAGTAAAGGAGATTACAAGTATTTGAGAATAAAATACTCAGGAAAATTTTTGGACCAAAGACAGATGAACAGACAGGTGAATGGAGAAGACTACATAACAATGAACTACATGGTCTTTATAGGAAGCCAGATATAATAAGAACAGTTAAGTCTCGTAGACTGCGATGGGCAGGACATGTGGCACGTAGGGGTAATGAAAGACATGCATGGAAGCTTCTTGAGGGAAAACGCCCAGTTGGTAGACCAAGAATGAGGTGGGAGAACAACATTAACTATGATTTGAGGGAAGTAGATTATACAGGGAATGATTGGAAAGCATTAGCTCAGGATAGGGATGTATTGAGAGCTTATGTCCGCGCGGCCATGAACCTACGGGTTCGATAGTGCCAGTGAGTGGGTAAGTAAGTAAGTATAATAATAATAATAATAATAATAATAATAAGCCAATAATAATGATTATAAGCATATTAATAATATTATTAATCATGATTGTTAATACACTATTTGTTTCTGATATCAAATGGAAAATATCGGAGAACTCGCGCGAATTAAAAGAAACGAGTTGGTAATGTTATAGTATTGGCAATCCTGGTTTGTACATAGTCTGTAGAACGGTACAGACGCTAGTAGGACAAAAGACTGCTTGTTTATCTTGGAAGTCTGTTCTTTGAAACATTCTGCACATTTTTCATTTTCTTTGTGAAATAGAGAATATTAAAATGACTAATAAAAGCTACTTAAGATAAAAAAAATATGACTATGGATGGGCTTGGTTACATTTTAATTGTCCAGTTACTATTACAGCAATTAGCGTCAATTACAACAATTGTTGCTGACCTTTAGCATTGGATGTTGTGAACTTTCTACTCGTGTTTGCTTTTAAGGCACCCAAAGTTTTATTGTCAGTCTGACATAGACCGTTGCATTTCTGGATTGTTTATATTTGCTAATTAAATATTATTTTTAAATTTCTATTATGAAGATTTAGAATATATGACTAAAAATTAATAGAAGAACATGAAAAATGGGGATTAATTTTGAACATGAAAAAATAAATTATCAATTGGTGAACCAGATCAAAATTTAATTTTGGAGACTGGAGAAGCAATGAAATCTTGTAAGATCACATATTTAGGAATTAAAATAAATAAAAATGAGAGTTATGAAGAGGAAATAAGACATAGAAATAATAAAGGAAAATTTGCAATTGCTTGCCTCAATGGAATATTGTGGAATAAAAATACAAGTAATAAAAATAAAATTAATATATACCATAATTGTTAAAAGCATAATTACTTATGGATCAGAACTTTGGCCATTAACAACAAAAACAAATAAGTATATTTTGGCAACGGAAATGGATTTTATAAGAAGGGCAGCAAGAATTTCAAGAAGAGAAAAAAAAATTAGGAACTCAGTTATAAGGGAGAAAATGAAGATTGAAGACGCTATTTTAGATTATATTAAAACTCAGCAAGTAAGACATGTTCAGCGAATGGAAGAGGATCGGCTACCAAAATATGTTTTGCAATGGAAACCTGAGGGAAGACGAAGCAGAGGAAGACCTAAAACCTCCTGGAGTCAGGGAATATATTTATACATGAAGGAGAAACATCTACAACCAGGAGATTGGATGGACTGACAAAATTGGCTATTAGAAATCGGACGATGTCAAAGACATCAATCAACCGATGATCTATCTATTTTTAAATTTCGTTTCAGGTGAACGCCTACACCTAATGGTTTTAGTGTATAATATATACGGTAGAGGCTAAACATACCAGAAAACCTGTGTATACAAAGGTATACATTGCGACGAACCAAACATGGCGGTTGCTGGAATAAATTTTTCATTTCGAATTTCAGGTAAATTCCCATTTCTAATGATCAGATTTCGCTGATTTTTTGATAACACTTATCTCGGTTTATTTTAATAGCATATATTGAGTTTTGTTGTGAAACATCAAAAATTGCGAACGCTAGAGCGATTTTTAAATGTTTGTTTCAGATGAACACCTACACCTAATGGTTTTAGTGTATAATATCTACGGTAGAGGCTAAAAACTCGCCATACCAGAAAACCTATGTATACAAAGGTATACATTGCGACGAACCAAACATGGCGGTTGCTAGAATAAATTTTTCACTTTGAATTTCAGGTAAATTCCCATTTCTAATGATCAGATTTCGCTGATTTTTTGATAACACTTATCTCGGTTTATTTTAATAGCATATTTTGAGTTTTGTTGTGAAACATCAAAAATTGCGAACGCTAGAGCAATTTTTAAATGTTTGTTTCAGATGAACACCTACACCTAATGGTTTTAGTGTATAATATATACTGTAGAGGCTAAACATACCAGAAAACCTGTATATACAAAGGTATACATTGCGACGAACCAAACATGGCGGTCGCTAGAATAAATTTTTCACTTCGAATTTCAGGTAAATTCCCATTTCTAATGATCAGATTTCGCTGATTTTTTGATAACACTTATCTCGGTTTATTTTAATAGCATATATTGAGTTTTGTTGTGAAACATCAAAAATTGCGAACGCTAGAGCGATTTTTAAATGTTTGTTTCAGGTAAACTCCTACACCTAATGGTTTCAGATAGAGGCTAAACACTCGCCGTACTTGAAAATATGTATATACAGATTTTCATGAAGATAGGTTGAGCGGTTTAGAAGTCGATAAAGTGCAAACATACGCAGGCTAAATTTTTGTTTAGAGCAAGAAATATATGATAGTACGACAAACAATTAAGTTAGTTGAACAAATGTTTCCAAATCTTCTTGCAATGCCTCATTTTGATTATTGTGATACTCTTTTTACTGACCTAAATACTGTTCTTACCCAAAGACTTCAACGTGTTCATAATTCTTGCATAGTTTCATTTGTGGTATACGTAGATTTGATCACGTTACACCATCCCTGGAACAATTGTCATGGCTTCGTCTACAGGATCGTAGAACCATCCATTCCCTATGCCTTCTCTATAACATATTACACACATCATTACCTTATTATTTATCACACCGCTTCGCTAGACTCTCTGATACACATAAATTAGGTACCCGACCTCTTGAGCGCAGTGTCCTTTATATCCCTCCTCATCACACTACCTATTATTCGAAATCTTTTACAATTTCTCTTGCTAGAACATGGAATTCCCTTCCACCCTATGTCAGAGATTGTCAAACTTTACCATCTTTCAGAAACAAATTGAAAATAAAATTACTAACAGAAACAACTCACTAATATTACTTTTTAAAAATTAATAATGTGTTTTTTCATTATTTAATAAAAATAGATTTAAGATTTGTTAATATATTTACCTAATGTCTTGTATAAAAGCATAGATTAATTCATTGTAGTTTATTACTTTCTTAGTATTTTTTCTTTCTTTTCTTTTTATGTATAGTAGATTCGAGCTGTTATTCCTTTCTGTATTCATTCTATCATTAATTTAATTTTAATTGTATTTAATTTCATTGTATTATTAGACATTATTTTCATTATTATTCAATTTGACAGATAATTAATTGTTTAGTATGACTATTATTGTAATTTTTTTGTATTTATATGTAACATATGTTTGTCCTGGTGAGTGGAAGAGAAGGCTACATGGCCTTAACTCCACCAGGCTAAATAAATATATTCTATTCTATTCTATTTAGAAGGATATACCACTCGAGCTCTTGGAAAATATCCAGCAAACTGGACAATAGCAAAGGGGAAGATATATATTGATGTATTGTGTTTATGCTCTGTTTTAACTTTGAATATATATATATATTGACCTCATTTGACCTGGTAACGTACAGAGTTCAGGTGGGAGATTTAAAACCACTCTGCGAAATGTCTTCTTTTCCCACCTGGGAATTGCACCTGGTAGCCGCTTTCCCGCACAACATGCCAGTTGGATAAGTGGTCGATCTATCCCGGCGTTAGAAACAAGGCCAGTGCGAGATTTTACAGCAACTGAAATAGAACACGACAAACCCTAGTTTCATTAAAGCAATCTAAATTAAACGTTAGTTAAGTAATAATAAAATATTTGGTGGTTAATTGAAACACAAGCTAAATTCCTTAATATTTATTATGGAAAGTTGGTGTAGTCAAGGAATTTTACATAACGTTATTACAAAATTATTTTACCCTTGTCTGCATTGCCCTCGGGCTAACTTGTTTCCATAAATTTTAAAGACGGTATGAAATGGAGCTATCAACTATATCGTTTTAATATCAAAACCACGAGGACTAAAACCTTCGTTAAATATTAAATAACAGGGGCTGCCGGATGTTAGAATTATTTAATAGAAATCTAAATTTATATCTAGGGCCTACTAGTAGTCGCCCAGTGGTCGATATTCGACCACAATTCGTTGCATTTTTAAGTTTGTGTGACAAATACGTCATTATGCATTAATTTTCAATTTATTTTAAAAATACGCACGATAGGAAATATGTGGTGTAGCCTGGTTAAGCCACATTTAAAAAAACAATAAGGCGTCATTTGACATTTTTATATTATTTAAATTTGCATTTGGCCTATTATTATGCGTACGGGAATATATATCCCTTCTTCTTTGTCTCTCACTCCGACCCGTCAATATTCTATGTCAAAGCATAATGGAAGTAGGCGCGAATATGTAAATACAAAAAAATATAATGAAATTACTGAAACCAAGATTAGACAGGGTTTAATTTAAATTTAAACTTTTTTAAATCACTAATAATAAATACGCGAGAGTAAGTCAGTTGACATTGATGTTGCACAATTTTCTTTTTACAACAATGCACTTTCAGTATGAACGTAAACAAATGAATGAGTACACAAATGAGTAATATACATAAATTCCTTAGAGACAATTTATTTTATTTTGTATAATTTAATTTATTTGTAACATATTATACATATATTTTATTTTTCTGCACTCCTTCTCTATATGAACTCTAATTATGCCAAATATCACACTACTCCGTGCGCGCAATCTGCTTAAAAAGGGGTACAAAGTTTTTTCTTCACGTATTAATATATAGATTTTAACTTTAGTTTGAACATTGTCTTCACATGTTATGGACATTAATTGGTGCTTCCCGTTTAATTTATTACATTATTACAGTTGTTATAATTGTAATAACATTAATAATAATAATGATGATGATGATAATAATAATATATTCTATTGCGAAACAACCCATTTAAAGTACTTAGATGAGTTTCCTTTTACTTCATATGTTCCTCATTTTTGACTATGGGTTTCCTTTCTCTCTTCTGTCCATGGTGTTCTGTTTTTTGTTGGGTTTCTCCTCTTGGTCAACCTGCCACTTGTGTACCTTAATTCTAAAAATCGCCGTTTATGATATCTCCTGAGTAATTCCAACCAGTTTTAAATCCTTCTTTACTTCACCAATCCATTTTATAGTATCCACTTGTGCTTTACTTTTATTTTCTTAATAATAATAATAATTTTTATTGCGAATGAACCCATGTATTCTTGGACCAACGGATCTGTGCCCCCGTAAGAAATGCGAACTAAACACTAATTCCGTTTCTGCCTTGGTAAATCATTTCCCTCCCTGCATTCTTGCCTGTCTCTATTTTCTATCTCTCTCTTTCTCCCCTCCCATTAGTCATAGTTTTGAGCTTTCTTGCGGGATATTATTTGCACGCACAGTTCAGTGTTGTCAACTCAGTATCAGTTTGTTATGTTATATAGTATGTAAATTGTAAATTATTGTCACTAGCTTAATTCATTAGCATAAATTAGAATTCCTGTATAGCATCAGTATGTTATATAATAGTAAGTAAGATTGTAGCATGCAGTAACTTCGCCATAGCCGGTCCCTAGCCCGGATGAGAAAGAAGGAGGGTATATGACTGTGTGTTCATTCCTAAAATTTTATAATTTTGTTAGGACTTCAAGATTACGTTCCAAATCTAACCAAATAAGACAATGAGGTAAAGGAGAAGTATTTATGACGAAACATTTATCATAAGTAATGCCACGAGTGATTTCCAAATTATCGATAAATTCACGACTCACGAAGTGAGGAGTGAATTTATCTAGAGAATTTGGAAATCAAGAGTGGCATTTGTTAGGACTATTTAACGAATAAAATTAAGCTGTTTACTCACAAATCATTGTTTAACTATAGTTTATTTTAAAATATTTATATATTCAATGTAAACGGCGATGTTTGAAAACAAATGAGAAACGATAGGTACGCTTCTACTGCTTCTTTTGTTTATCACTGCAACCAGATCATACTATTTATTGCCAAAGGAACGCAATATTGTAAGGAGGAGCTTTCTTTAATATGGTAATTATAACACTGATAAATATTTGGTGAAACACGACTCTGATTGGTTGTAAAACAGAAATCATTGAAACGTGATTGGTCATTGACTCCCATTTGGGGCATGAGTTAAATAGTCTTAAAAAACAGCATATGTAGATTTCCTTCACGTAATTTCCATTTAACCAACAAATATCCACTATTATAATTATATCCATTAATCGTAGAAATCAATCAGTGTCATTAGACCTACTTAAATTAAATATGAAGAAGTAATAATTAACCTTACATTATTCAATATTCAAGACCCTGACACCGGGGGAAGTTTGGCAACGTCCCTACTCGGTCAGTTACAGTGGCTTCTATTTGACGTAGTGGGAGGGGAGCGCGGTGGAATGGTGTGACAACTGACGTCTACTTTTCGAAGAACGATGCCAGCGCTACAGGGCCACAGATCCGTTGGTCCGAGTATAAGACTATGCAAAGTACTTAGATGCGTTTCCTTTTACTTCATATGTTCCTCATTTTTGACTATGGGTCTCCTTTCTCTCTTCTGTCCATGGTGTTCCTGTTTTTTGTTGGATTTGTCCTCTTGGTCAACCTGCCACTTGTGTACCTTAATTCTAAAAAACGCCGTTTATGATATCTCTTGAATAATTCCTACCAATTTTAAATCCTTTTTTGCCAGTGTCCACCCGGCATCGTGAGGCATTTGGGTAGCTACAATATGTAGCGACTC
Organism: Diploptera punctata; assembly: GCA_030220185.1. NCBI lineage: Eukaryota > Metazoa > Arthropoda > Insecta > Blattodea > Blaberidae > Diploptera > Diploptera punctata. The sequence goes on from JASPKZ010007480.1 coordinate 554,103, forward strand.
CAGGTTGAGAATACCAGCTATAACGACTGGGGGATCCGACATGTTGACCACATGTCACCCCTACACTGGCTAGATGATCTTCTATATCTGTGATTAAAACATGTGGATGTGAGGCCAGCAGCCGGCTGGTCAGCCAAGGGCTTTCTTAGACCTGTCGCGCTTGAAGTTTTTTTTTTCTATCTTTTGATTAATATCCTAGTTCGATATACTCTGTATTTCTAACATTGAGCCCAGGTAACGAAAATTTTAGATTTTTTAAATATTTTTCCAACAATGTATAAAATATTTAAATAATTAATTTGATTTCTTAAATCTATAATGTGTTTAGTTTGCTTAGCTCTGGATTGAATCTAATTAATTCATTGTATAATTTGGGTCCTGGATGTCTACTAAATTAAAATTAGACTTTGCTATGTTATCATTTCCTGTTAGTTTAGTATACAGGCGGTATCAGTATTACTGCATTTCCGGTATTTAAAAATAAAAATTTAAACAATAAAACCGGCAAACTAACTTTTCGCTGTTTAATTAAAAGTTTGGTTTATTTATGGACAATACCGTTTAGCCATGAAGGTAAATTATTTTTGTAATGTGTAATTCTTAGCCCCGTTATGTAGACATTGTAAACATACAGAAACTTTTGAAGTCATCGCGATTGGAAGCGGGTTGAAGAAAAGCAGCTGTTCTGTATATTTCTCCCCTCCTTAGTTACTTGTATTGAGTCATCTCACAGATGTTTTTTCTCTCCTTTCCTCCCCCCCTTGCCTTCAGTATTCTTCTTAACAAAATGTCTTAAAAGTCTGACACTCGATTCTCCCTCCATTTGTACGTGTTGAATACACACATTAAGGGCAAGTTGTTTCCTAAAAACACATTATACCTGCGCACACTTTCTACAAAAATACGACGTTAAAATTTGAACAAACGCTTCAAGAATCTTCGTGTGTTCGTGAAGAAATTCAATGAAGTGTAGTTGTGGTTTATAATTTGAAGAATGTGTAATATGCGATAGTTTGACGTGAAATTTCCAGTGTTCTTATCTTTTGAATCAAAACAACGCATGTGTAGCGTGTGCGTGCATGCATATGTGTTTATATATAAAAATTCAGTCTGCGTATACTTGTACTCTCAAAACTCTACAAGTAGTGGTATGAAAATTTGAACATACAGGTTTTCAGGTAAGGAAAACTGTTTAGTCGCTATCTATTAAAAGTATTTATATTTCTTGAATATACACGCCGGAGCCGAGCGGTTAAGATAGGAAGCCTTGGCGCAGAGCTACGGAACTTGCGCTGGTTCGAGTCTCCATGGGGGAAGAAATTTTCTCATGGTATTTCGGCCAGTATGGGGCCGGTGCCCACCCAGCATCGTGAGGCAATTGGGTAGCGACAAGAAGTAGCGGCTCCAGGTTGAGGAACCAGCTATAACGGCTGGGGGACTCGACATGCTAACCACATGTCACCTCTACATTGTCTGTTGATCATCTACCTCTGTGATTGACACATGTGAATGTGAAGGGCCAGCAGCCGGCTGGTAAAAGGGCAACCGCTGAAAAGTGGAAAGACCCTCAATCGGAATATACACTAAATAAAATATTAAAAGGTTTTGGGATGAAAATTTTCAGTACAAAAGTAATGGCATTCTTAGGAGAAGATCCAATCAAAAATAAGATAATACACAATAACCAATGCCTACAAGTATAAAATTTCAACTATTTTGGTTGTGAAATATCTTATCAAAATTAAAAAGATGTGAACAAGAAAATCACCAAATTTACCCATATCTTAGGAATAATAAATAATACATTAAAAGCAAAATTAACACAAAAATAAACAAGAATAAAAATATATAATACAGCTTACCCTCCCTTTGATACAGAAGTGAGATTTGGAAATTAGAAAAAGAAACAGGAGCAGAATTAAAGCAACGGAAATAAAATTTCTCAGCAGGACAGCAGGATACACTGTTTTCGACCAAAAAACGAATGAAATTTTTAGAACAATTAGAAGTAGAATCAAGTAGAAGGGAAAAATCAACATATAAATTAAACTGACTAGATCATGTAAAAATATTGGATAAATTCCGATTGAGGGTCTTTCCACTTTTCAGCGGTTGCCCTTTTACCAGCCGGCTGCTGGCCCTTCACATCCACATGTGTTAATCACAGAGGTAGATGATCAACAGCCAGTGTAGGGGTGACATGTGGTTAGCATGTCGAGTCCCCCAGCCGTTATAGCTGGTTCCTCAACCTGGAACCGCTACTTATTGTAGCTACCCAATTGCCTCACGATGCTGGGTGGGCACCGGTCCCATACTGGCCGAAATACCATGAGAAAATTTTCTTCCCCCATGAGACTCGAACCAGCACCGGTCCCATACTGGCCGAAATACCATGAGAAAATTTCTTCCCCCATGAGACTCGAACCAGCGCAAGTCCCGTAGCTCTGCGCCAAGGCTTCCTACCTTAACCGCTCGGCTACGGCGCGGAAGAATCCCAAAAATGATTATGCATATAACACAGAATATTAACGGTCAGGAAGACTCTTAAAAGATGCCTAGATAGGGCCAAAACAGGTTTAGAAAGACCTAATTCGTGACTGACGATTTCTTGAATAGAAGCATGCCGTTGGCTATTGGTAGCGCTAGCTGTCTTTGAACGATTAGAGAATTGTATATGATGGAAGACATGTTAATGTTTGTATCGTGTCTTGTGAATGGTGTAAGGATTGCGTGCTGGTTCATAGAACCAGAGGTCTGGGGTTTAAGTCCAGGTTCATGTGTTCATTTTTTTTTCTTTTCAAAATAATATTGTCCAGTATTGGAAAGTATTAATATTTAAATATACCGGTAACATCAAACAATTATTTTTACTTATTAAAAGTCCAAGGTATATGAAATTATTTAATATCTTAAATGTATTATTCTGCATTATAATATATTGTTCAGTTTTTCTGTATTTACGATTTTTATTCGTCGTCATATATTTGATTTTCTCATCATTTATGTTTATATCAATATCATCTGCATATGTTAGTCATCATTATCATCATCCAGGGATTAAGCTTGTTGGCTCGTTCCGGTTTCATGAAAGCTAGAATTGTTAAAATTGTTCAGACAATCTTCTGTGTGGGCATCCAACATTTCTCCTTCCATGTGGTTTACAATTTAGCAATCATTTTGAAAATCTTTCTTCTAGCATTCTATCAATATGTTCTTTCCAGTCATTCCTATATTTAATTATTCAGTCTGTTTTGCATATGTTAGTCATCATTATCATCATCCAGGGATTAAGCTTGTTGGCTCGTTCCGGTTTCATGAAAGCTAGAATTGTTAAAATTGTTCAGACAATCTTCTGTGTGGGCATCCAACATTTCTCCTTCCGTGTGGTTTACAATTTAGCAATCATTTTGGAAATCTTTCTTCTGGCATTCTATCAATATGTTCTTTCCAGTCATTCCTATATTTAATTATTCGGTCTGTAAGTTTGAAAATATTTAGTTCCTTTCTTATATCTTCATTCCTTTTCTTATCCAGCAGAGTATATCCTGCTATATTTCTTAACAATCTCATCTCAGCTGCTTCCAATCTTTGTTCTTGTATTTTAGTGATTGTCCAACATTCAGATCCATACATCAATACAGGAACAGCCATTACTTTATAAAATTTCATTTTTGTTTCTTTTCTTGTGTTAGCATTAGTAGAAAATTAGAGATCAATGAACTTTTATAGAAAACTAAAGACAACTATAAAATAGAAATATAACCTGACAAAACCAAAGATTCTAGACACTATCACTTTAGATAATAAGAATCTATAAATAAGAACAAGTAATAAAATCTTTGTTGTGTCTTATGTTCGTAAATTATTCTTGAGGAACTAAAATTAAAAATAAAAACATAAAAATATTTATTTTTAATTGTTACAGATTGAAACAACCATGGAGTGACATACTGAAAAAATAATATTTAGTGACATGGCTGTGAGCAGGCTATGGCACCTGGGTGCCATTTTGGGGCTGGCCTTGGCACTGGTGGTGACTGTAACATTGCAATCAGAAGAAGATTTTGCCTTTGAGTCAGATCAACCGCAAGAAGTCACAAACAGGCCCATCAGCCATCCCACATCTCAACCCGTCCAGAGGCTGTGGGGAATCCCCGACATTGTTGCGTCCACAGGAAGACTCTTCCACATGGCTATCCCCAGAGATGCTTTCTCGGGAGATGTCAGTCACTATGAAGTAAGTAATGCTTATGTTATCTCTCTTATCATACAGGGTGTTTGGAAATTCATATTACAAACTTCTAAGGCTAGTAGAGAGGACTGAGTATTACACATCCAAGTTAACTGTTCACGGGCGGAGGGGAAGAGTTTTAGCGCTAGTGTCGCCGATCTACTGAATCTGTGGAAGGGATGTGGGAGAAAACTGTACATCCGATCACATATTGAAATTTTTCAACTTCAAATGTGGGGGGAGAATCTCTAAACACGTGTGAAAGATCTTGACATGGTTGTCAAATTAGTCATTTAAGCACTGAACGCTCAAGCGGTCGGATCATTTAAAATCACAGTATTTGTCGTCTCTCCGTTACCAATCTGACAATAAATCACAAGTGGCAACATGTAATGAGAAGGGCAAGGAAGGGACAGCTCATTCCTAGACGTAACCCCAAAAGTAACAGGGTTGTCAAGTTAGTCATTCTGCCACTGACTGCGCAGAACAACGGATCATTAAAATACATAGTATTTGTCAGCTCTCTACCTGCCAATCGGACAACATAATACAAACGACAGGAAGTGGCAACATAGTAAGGAATAGAAAGAGAAAGACAATTTGTTAGTTAACATATTTTCCGCCTGCACAAAACACTTGGATGGGTAATAGACAATATTTTGAATAGGATCCATATGTTGTAATTTTCTTTAAAAAATAAAAGTGTATTTTTCTCTTCAAATAAAATTTGTCATTCAGTGAGAAGTGATAAATTTAATATTTAAAATCTTACTTACTTGTTTCAATGTTTGTAGCATAATTCTATGCAATCTATGTTAACTTAGTTTTTCTTTTTCAGGCTCAAGGTCCTGCAGGTGCACAATTGCCATCGTGGTTGATGTTTGATAAAGAAAAAGGTTTATTTGAAGGAGTGCCAAGTTCTCAAGATCTTGGAGAAAATTATGTAACAGTGCGTGCTTTTGGGCAGTTTTCTCAAGACTGGGCCAAAGATGTGTTCTCTATAGAAGTGATAGAAAACTCAAGAAAGTCAGCATCCCTCAAAGAGCAACATCACAAGGTAAAGTGTTTCATGTCTAGAAAATAGCATTGTTGTAAAGTCAATCTTCATTACAGAGTGATTTAGAAATATGGCTATATGTTTATTCGCATTTTGCGACAAAAATATTATTATTAAAGGAAATATGATGTTATCATTGGAAAGGGAATCCTTCAAATTACAACAATAGAACAAAACAAATCACTGCTCATGTGCAGCTTTGTGGGTTGATTTTTATGGGCCAGTGTCGAACACCTCCACAATTCTCTTCATTGTTTCTGCAGCCGTGCTAATGCGAGGCCTTCCAGGAGGTTTGATTTTCTGCATCCTTCCCATTTCCAGCAGTCGTTTTCTCCACTTCCCCACAGTCGACGACTGCAATGCTACGTTAAACTCACATCTTGCCCGTCTTGCGGCCTCACGATCATTAGCATACCATATTGCCCATGCAGTAATTGTAATTTGCTGTTGCATATTCAATGCCATTTTGACTAATCACTAAGTTCTACACTATTTTGTTTTATTTCATTGTTGTAATTTGAATAATTGCCTTTCCAACGGTAATTTCATATTTCCTGTAATGGTAATATTTTCATCACACAACGCGATCAAACTTATAGCCTTATTTATGATTCATCCCATAGATAAACAAAAGGAACTCACGGTTTGGGAAAAAATCCACATTCAGAAAAACAAAGGAAAACTTATGAACTTCGAAATTCCTGCAAATTCTGACCTGATCCATAGGTTCATCGGTCCACCAACAGAGGGAAGAAGAAGAGTTTCTTCCGATCGACATAACATCAGTCGCCAAAATAGTACTGAAGATGAGACCGTTATGGTCACGAAATCGCAATCTACTTAGAAGATTTGTATGAGGAGAGGTAGTATTTAAATTAATATTGGGAAGTAAACATTATGAGGTTATATCATTAATAGTGAGTGGAGAACATGTTTTTAACGACTCACCTCATATAATTTCAAATTTCTTTGATACCGGTGGTTTCAGACAATATCTTGTCCCTCGTCAGTCATGGATTCCACTGATGAAATTCCGGTGGATAAAAATTCAATTACAAAGTTTATAATCCCAACCAAAGATGGCAGCATAGGAGGTGGTGTCCTTGGAGAGATCAACAACCAGAGAATTTCATCAGTGGAAGCCATGACTGAAGAGGGACAAGATATTGTCTGAAACCGCCGGTATCAAATAAATTTGAAATTATATGAGGTGAGTCGTTAAAAATATGTTCTCCACTCACTATTAAGGAAACATTTGATTTTACCATAAATTAAACCTCATAGTGATTAATTCCTGTAAAAGTTAAATAAAAAATATGAGGTATAATCATTCATCAGAGAACTTTTCTTTGACAACTCATCTCATAGAATGCATGTTTTTCTCGATACCATGGTTTCAAACGTAATCACATTCATCCTCAGTCACAACTCCGACTGATGAAATTCTTTGGCCGTCAACTCTTCTATATCACCACCTTCAGCACTGCCATCTATGGTTCAATTTATGAACTTCGAAATCAAATTTAGTTCATTAGGAATATCAAAATTCATTGATCTATATTTATTTTTCTGAATGTATATCTTCTCCCAAACTGTCAATTCTAAAGGTTTATCCACTTGTTTTAAAAGTTTTGCTTCTCTTCTATTTTAAGGTTTTTTCTAATAAACTAGGGGGGCACGCCGTAGCGTAGTGGTTAAGGCACTGAGCTACAAGCTGGAGGGTCGAGGGTTCAAGTCCCGTTGGGGTCACTATGGCCCTGGGGTCGACTCAGCCTCTAACTGAAATGAGTACCAGACGCTTGTTCTGGGGTAAAGGCGGCCGTCACGCAGGACTGACAACCCGGCTGACATAAAAGTGCCGATTGTCTAGAAAAAGTGGGAGCCTTAACATCCTACTACCCCAAGGGCCTCCTGAGGCCTGTTGTGGGATCACTTTACTTTATCTAATAAACTATGTGCAGCAATTGCAGATTTTTCAATTTCACTATTTTTAATATTTCTAAGATGTCCTTTTGTGAGTTCTATGAAGATCTGGTTTCATAGCCCCATGCAAATACATTAGTCTCTACTCAAATTACTTCCAATCACTGGTAAGCTGACTCGCCGTGAGCAAGTTCAAAAATCGAATTAGCTACCCACTAACTGGTCATGCATGAAAGTCATCATTTTCGTAATATTGGCAAGAAATTATCCAGAATTCTCAGCAATAAAACCATTTCCGTTATTTTCGTCTGCTAGAGGCACGCATTTACGCTTGCGTCCCGCAAATAATACCGTATACAACGAGTCTGCATCATGCAATATTATGCCAATTCTCCTGTTCTTCCAGTTGAATTCTTTGGTAGACTCTATGAAATTCCTCTTCTCTGCGTATACCGAAAACATGATCGAAGTCTTCAAGGTCCAACATCTTCGATAAAGCAGCAAGGTTTCAAACTGCATCGGTTCCCTTCGGGATTCTCACAATTTGTTTCTCTCTTAAGTTACCTCGTCAGGTAGCTTACGAATTTCAACAATTATCGCATGAACAGATTTATGAGTAAGCAAAATCATATTAGGATACAACTTTCTCAGCAGAGAATGCCTTTTACGGTCTAATGCATTCATAGATTCGACCCTAAAGGTCTGATGGCTTTTACATTTTTCTTTAATAACAAAGCTATATTTAAATATTTGGCACTAAAAGAATGCATACACTTACTTCATGAGCCAGTGCAACAGATGGCATAAAAAATCATTTTTTTAATGGCATTTAGCTGGTTGATGCATAACATTGTTCAATTAATAGTAGTCTTTTTTCTGCAGATAAAGTGTAATGTGGGAGAGGATGCAACTGTTCTTACCATTGTAATGGATGCCAGATTTGATCATCTGAAACCAAAACAACGAGTAGCGGCCATAAAGAATCTTTCTGGATTCCTTTCTCTTCATCATGTAAGTAAAATTGCTTAAGTAGCATAAAAATTCTCATAGAAACAGATAATACATTGTCTTGATATCTAATTAATGTCATTAGATTATTATCATTAATTTATATGTAAAATGAACATATACTTTTTATATTTGAAAAGAAAAATATACGCCTAGACTGGGGTTTGAACCCAGGACCGTTGACTTTCTACGTCAATGCTCTTCCATCTGAGCCACCTAGGCCTCCAATCTAAATGCGTATTTTTCTCGTACACATAGTTAATTCCCTAACCCCAAATGCTACGAGTCGTTGCTACGATTTTTTGGCAAATGGCAGCTTCTTTATTAAGAATAAGAAGACTTTATATTTTTCTTTTCAAATATAATTTGTCCATCATTAAGATGTTTAATAACGAATAATATTAACATATACTTTTTACTTCTAATTTATTATTAGTATAAACTTTCTTTAATAGTGAGTGGAGAACATATTTTAATCGACTCACCTCGTACATTTTCAAACTTCTTTGATACCGACGGTTTCAGATAAAATCATGTCCTTCTTCAGTCATGGATGCCATGACTGATGAAGGACATGATACTGTCTGAAACCGTCGGTATCAAAGAAGTTTGAAAATGTATGAGGTGAGTCGATTAAAATATGTTCTCCACTCACTATTAATGATATAACCTCATAATGTTTACTTCCCAATATTAATTTAAATATAAACTTTCTTCTTTAGAGGATTGCCACAAGAACAGTGATACAGGTAATTTTTTTTAACAATATTGAAATAAATTAATGAGTCATATTTTTACATCTTACCTCATATTTTATGTTTCTTTAAACACGTGAACTAGTTTCCAAGAGAAGGATCTCTCTCTTTTTTAACCCGCATTATGACTACTGGATTTTCGTTGGAGTCGTTGGAATCTCCATCAATAACATTGCCATCTGGTGTTGATTTGATGAACTTTGAGATGAGGTCACGTTCATCAGGAATCTCAAAATTCATGGATCTAAGAAGATACATATTCAGAAGAACAAATTTAGATCCATGAATTTCGAGATTCCTGATGAATGTGACCTCATCTCAAAGTTCATCAAATCAACACCAGATGGCAATGTTATTGATGGAGATTTCAACGAAAATGTGGTAGTCATAATGTTGGTTGAAAATGAGAGAGATCTTTCTCTTGAAAACTAGTTCCCGTGTTTGAAGAAACATGAGATATGAGGTAAGATGTAAAAAATATGACTCATTCATTTACGAATTAAGAATCTCATAATGTTTTTCCTTTTTTAACTATGAATATTGAAATAGATCATGTAAAATGTTAAAATTTCAAATTGTAGCTACATATACAGGGTGTCCCATTCAAACCTCCCACATTTTAATTAATCATAACTAACAAAGTATGCAGGATTATGAAATGAGGCCGGTATTAAACGAAACAGAAACTCAAAGAATTATCATTGCCACACATTAAAACACCTCTATATGTGCACCATTTCTTCAATCTTTTCTTCTGAAACATGTGTACGAGCACCTCCTGATTCTTTTTTAACGCTTCCAGTTGCAAGAAACTTCTCAAGCCATGCCTTAATGGTCTTCCCATCAGGTGCATTTCCTCCATATTCTCTCTGGTAATTTCTTTGCACTGTAATTATTGACTTTATTTCTGCATACCAGAAAACAGTTTGTGCTCACCATTTTGTTTTATGTCATTATTGTCCAACATGCGACAGATGAATTAACTGCAACAATGAAAACAAAAATTCTTTGAGTTTCTCTTTCTTTTAATACCAACCTCATTTCATAATTCCGCATACCTTGGGAGTTATGATTAATTACAATGTGGGAGGTTTGAATGGGACATGGTGTATATCCTACAAAAGATTACTTCTGAAAATGTGATTCCATTAAAAATAAATTGACCTTTGAATGGCAGTAATGGCAATTTTAGAAAGACATACTTTATTCAAATCTAAGTTTTAAGTGATACCATCTGGGCATCATACTTTAGACAGAAATTCTTCTCTCTTATATAATCAGGGGGAAAACTTCAGTTTGATTTCCACCATTAATTTTCTAAGTCCTACACAGAAACATTTATATAGAGTTGACCTTAAGTGAAACCACATATCTATGAAGTACTACAAAAAGTTTATAGAGTTGTCACTAGATGGAACCATGTAGCTGTGAAATCAATATGACCATTCTTCGCAATAAATTCCCAAATCTTTATTACAAATGGATGTACACTGACTTCTCTCTTCCTAAACTAACAAAATTAATTACATGCATATTATTTAATGAAATGTACACTAATCTGATGTACACTAAACTAACACTAACCTAACAAAATGAAGTTAAGAATCAAATGAATCATGAATTCTTCTTACCTCATACATCTATTTTTTTTTTAATACAGAACTGAAGTATTGGAAAAAAACATAGATGTATGAGGTAAGAAGAATTTATGATTCATCTTCTTCTTCTTCACTTCACGGGCTAGGCAAATTGCCTGCTCCGCCTCACAGTTGTTGTCCATTTTTTACTGGCCTTCCTACATTCCTTGAACCTCTTGGCTTGTAGTTGAATGCTGCTGTTGGTAATCTTGTTACATTCATTCTTTCCACATGTGTTTACAATTAATTTTATTCTTATTAAGAAATCTTCATAATGTAATAATTCCCAAATATATTAAAATTAAGTTAATTTCTTGAAATATGGTGTGGAATTATTTGCAAATGTTGGTAACACCGATTTCAGTGAATCTTGAGGCAGTTACATTAAGCATTTGTACATGTTGCACGTTCACACTGCTGTTCTGTAGAACTTTGAAGAATCATTGCATACATAGACAAATATTTAATAATTGTAAAAAAAAAATTATAGGTAACATTGTAAAATGTTTAAAATAGTACAAAATTTTAGTAAAGCAGGAAGAAGTACATAGAACAACAGAATTACAAGAATGTAGTATGAAATCAAGTGGAAATTATTCTAAAGATGAGCCTAATCGGGATTATTTAAGAAAGAGAGGAATTTCCATCTAAAGTGTGATGCCCAGGTAGCAAAAGCATTAGTACTGGGTTCAGATCCTAGTTTGGGCATAAATTTTTCTCTTCAAAAATAGTGGACACGACTGTCTGCTTTACTTGAATAGATGGTCAAATAAATAGATCTTGATGAGAGCTGATGATTGAAACTCGAACGAACATCTTAACTTCTACAAGTCAAAATTGATACTAAATGAAAATTATGTGATGCAGCGAAACAACCTCAAAATGGTGGCACTTCCCCTCAGCTGCGCGCAATGCATCACAGTCCACACTGATCTTTGATCCTTTATCTATCGAGTGGTGTAATTAAATTTTGAATGTAAATGATAGATATGTAGCTGCAAAGTCAAACTGCTTCCCCCAATTTTGTTATCATCAGTTTTCTGAATTAGCTTCCACTATGGATGTAAATGTCCACCACTGTGGTCTTGAGGTAGCGTGCTGCCTTGTCACGTAGCGGGCCCGGGTTCGATCCCCGGTCGGGGCAGTTTTTCTGGGTGAGGTTTTTATCTGGGTTTTTCCTCACCTGTAAGACAAATGTCAGGAAGACTTTAAGGCCCAAACGGTCCCCGAAATCATATGGCCATCATCATCATCCTTCACCGGTGTGGAAAGCAACGGGAAGCTATCACACCTACAATTCCCTAGTAAAGCTGCAAGCATAGCATGAAAATGCTGTGATTGCAGTGAAGGACCTGCCTTCGGGCAGAATTACTATGGATGGATGGATGTAAATTTAAAGAAGTATTCGCGTCAAAAATAATTTATCTTCCGTGTGAGGTGAGTGTATAAATCTACTTAAAACACTGGCAATGTAATTTTGTTGAGTTGTTTCTTGACTCACCTCATACTTCTTAACTCCCTCGCAGATCTGGATTTCGTCACTGTATTTGTGACATTCTCAGTGCTGTTCACGTTCACAACTGGCATCCAATGGTCCATCAGTTGTGAACGTGAACAGCATTGAGAATATCACAAATACAGTGATGAAATCCGTATCTGTGAGGGAGTTAAGAAGTATGAGGTGAGTCAAGAAACAACTCAACAAAATTAAAATAAACCTCATAGTGTTATTTCCTAACTTAACTGGCATTGTAATTTGTGTGTTGCAGGATTTGTTCCAGATACAGCCCTTGAATGGGCAAGATGATCTCCTTGGAGACACAGTTGTGCTGGCTGGTCCAGGCAATGTGAAGAAGAGAGTGAGCAAGTATTCTAGTGCCATACAGTGGCAGGTGGGATGTGACGGACATCTGTGGAAACAATATAACCAGCTGATAGATCAACTCAAGCATCAGGCACGTGATGGCACATTGTCAGAAGTGCTGCTTCAACCAGTCGTCGGCTGGCATGTTAAGACTGATTCACTCTCTGGGCAAAGGGAGCGCAGAGAGGTAATATATTTTATAAAAGTTTTTATGGTGAATGCAAATTAATACAAAAATTCTATGACCTTGGGCACACAATGAGTTACTAAAATAGCAGGTTGCAATGTTTTGTTTTACGAAAAGAGGATGATACTTTATGTAAAAAATGTTAAATTATTTTCTTTTTTTTTTTTTTTTTGCATAGTAGAAGCCACTGAGAATACGATTCAACAAACAATTGTACGACAAATACAATGAACCTGACCTTGTCACTTTTATTAAATTAAAGAAATCGGAATGGGCTGGCCATGTACGAAGGTTCTCAACAGACCGAGCCCCAAAAATGGTGGTGAAATTAAATGTTTCTTACCTCTCCTCATATATATCTTCTAAGTAGATCACAATTTCAAGACCATAATGGTCTCATCTTCAGTACTTCTTTGGCGACTGATGTTATGTCGATCGGAAAAAATTCTTCTTCTTCCCTCTGTTGGTGGACCGATGAACCTGTGGATCAGGTCAAAATTTGCGGGAATTTCAAAGTTCATAAGTTTTCCAGTTTAATATAAGATTAGCACCAAAGAATGAATACAGCCTTAATAGGATAATTAAAACCAATAAAAATGAAAGAATTGAAAATGAAAACAAATCAGGAATTTATCAGACCAAATGCAGGGATTGTGACAAAATTTATATTGGAAAAACGAAAAGAAATTTGAAAACAAGGGTGAAAGAACATCTTAGAAACATCAAAAATGGAGAAGTGGAAAAGTCAGCAGTAGCTGCTCATGCTTGGTCCGAAAAACATTTAATTGAATCAAAAGCCAAACTAATTAAACAAATAAACAAACAAAAGGAACTCACGGTTTGGGAAAAGATCCACATTCAGAAAAACAAACGAAAACTTATGAACTTTGAAATTCCCACAAATTTCGACCTGATCCAAAGGTTCATCGGTCCACCAACAGAGGGAAGAAGAAGAGTTTCTTCCGATCAACATATCAGTCGCCAAAGAAGTACTGAAGATGAGAGCGTTATGGTCTCGAAATCGAAATCTACATAGAAGATTTATATGAGGAGAGGTGAGAAACATTTAATTTCACCATAAATTAAACCTCATAATGATTAATTCCTATAAAAGTTAAGGTTAGACAATGTGTTAACACATTCAGTACCAGGCACTGAGCAGGGCATTTAAACCCACAGGCCAGCCATTTAAATACCCCAGCTACCCTTTTCGTGGCACTTCAGAAAATGGACCATTATTCACAAAATATTAGTCCTAAGAAAATTCAAATTTTGTACATACCTAAAGGAGATGTCCTAGTAGGATTAGATGGTGAAATAACTTGGGTGATTGACATCACATGGCATCGGCGTATCAAATTTCAGGAAGTGGAAGTTCATCTTCACTTTCACTTTGTGAGTCTTCTAATTCAGGAATCAGTTCATCACCTGCATCATCATTATACAAAATATTCACTAATTCTTTTTCAGTGAGATATTTTTCTTTTGCCGTGGTTTCACTCACGCACAAACAACAGCGCGATAACGAGAAACATATACGACTGCATTGGAGCCTGGAGGCAAGTTTGGGTGAACGAATTCCATGTGTTGTTTGTTTTAAAAATAAAAGGGGATTCACCAAGGTTAAACGTGTCAAACGGGAATAGGAAATGTACATTTACATGCCATCTATGATCTCCAAGACATACTAAGCCAACACAATATTTACGCGCCAAATATAAACGCGGTTTGTTCGCACCCGCTCTAAAACGAGTTAACTGACCGACGGCCCATACATGATAGTCTCTTTAAACGCCTTAACTGGTTTACAGTACTGAATGTGTTAAAATAAATGATAGACAATATTAAAATAAATGGTTTGTATGCGGATACAAAAGGAAGGCTGAGTCATGGAAAGAGTGGAGAATGCTGAGTTTGTACTGAAGACCTGCTCTTGGGCAGAACACTATATAACATTAATTTGAATATAAGCTAAATCTAGTGAAAAATATATGTGTTAATTAAAATATATATTTGAGAGGGATTGGGATTTGTTGCTGTTTCAGATTGGTTCTGGAGCCGGAGATTACGATGATGAAGCATTGGATGAAGATGAGACGGAAGGAGATGATGATGAAGAAGATATAGAGAGTGGGACAGAAGTGGTGCCAAGTGTGCATATCGTTCCAACGATGCCATCACCTGTGTTTCCTGAAGCTACGGCTTCCCACCCCCACAGACATCACCATGGAGAAGTGGAGCCTGGCTTGGATATAAGCATGATCCCGGAGCATGTGTCCAGTGTTGGATACCGGCTCCCTACCAGTCCAATTGTGTATGGAACTGTAGTACCAGTTCCAACACCAGTTCTTGTAAGTCAACTACCTGTTATTCTTTTCTTCTTCCTTCCAAGTATTAGGCCAAGGCCTGTTACGATCCTATAGAAAATATCTGGGAAATTCTCGTATAAGACTTGAAAGCATAATAAGTCCCTTCGATTGGTTGCTGGCCAAAGGAAGGCAAGACCAGTGATGGGGCTGCCATCTTATAGCCTCTGGTCAGGCTTTTCTGGAGAAGAAAAGGAAATAAAGGAAAGAAGAAATGGAAGAAAGGAAAGACTCCCTAGCCCTCGGATGCCCTAATAGCATCGGGGTCGAAAAAACAAGAGTTAACCAAGAGAGGTTAGATAGTAAAGTTAAAAGAGTGCAAAACACAAGTAAGTGGAAGAAATGTTTTGCTCAGCTTGGGCACCTTGTGGTCGCCATCCACATATCCCTAGATGAGGACCCCTGAGGGTACTAATAATTACAGTAAAACCTGTCTATGAAGGAACATGACGGTTCCTTAAATATATTCCATTTTGGCAGTTTTCCTTCTTATAAAGAGTTCCCAAATTACAAGCTTGGATTTTCTCATGCAGTGTAAGGGTTTTATATGCACACTTTAATCTACATAGATGGATCTACTATTGATAACAACTCAGCAGGAATTACATGTGCATTATTTTCATTTTATCAACCAGCAGGATACCACACAACAAATTTTGATGCGGAAGTAACGGCTATTCATATTTCACTCCAACAATTACTATACAGAATAAATAAATTTCAAAATGCTGTCATACTCTAAGGCAGCAATATATGCAATAAATTGACACAAAATGAAGTCAATACAAATTAAAGAGTGCTACAAAATGATTCAACAACTCCAAAAACTACAGAAAAGAATTCAATTGCAATGGATACCTGCGCATTGTGGAATTGCTGGAAATGACACTGCTGATTTTCTTGCCAAAAAAGGCTCCAATTTAATTCAGAATACTACTAAAAGCTTATCTTTCGCATCCATAAATAGAATAATTAAAAACAAATATAAAATCAAACAAAACCAAGACCTATGCAATAAAGCCAAAGACAAAAAATGGAATATTTTAGTAAAGAAGCTAGATATTATTCCAGAAATTCCACGTAAAACTACGGTAGCAAAATTTAGACTGCTTACAGAACATGACTATTTGGCCAAACATTTATATAAAATAGGAATCTACACTAATCCAAATTGTCCTCTTTGCAACAAAGGCGAAGAAATGAACAAAGAACACCTACAAACCTGTGAAATATTACCTGTTGGATCCACCATAGAGAAATATTGGAGAGCAAGAACGCTAATGGCTTCGTTGCCAAGGCCCAGCATTTGAAAACAACAACATATGCACGCTTTAAAAACATAATGTATTGAACTGAAATACAGACAAATAGTGTATGTAACACAGATAGTTTGCACAGCAATATATCATCATCATCATGATCCATGCAAGTATTAGGCCATGTGGCCTGTTACGGGCTCAAAGAGGAATTTTCCATCCAGCGCTTTTTTGGACGTCCCAGCGATCTTTTGGCTTGGGGACAGTAGCGAAATATGGCTTTTGGAATTCTATGAGACGGCATTCGTTGAAGATGGGCTTTCCAGTTCTGATAGTTTTGTATATGGTAAAGAATGGGTTCTACATCCAACTCTTCCATAATTTCCTCATTTCTTTTATGGTCCCACTTTGTGTAGCTTGCTGTACGGCGCATAAATCACATCTCATTTGCTGTTATCCGGCTTTCATCTCTTCTTCATATTGTCCATATGTTAATACTGGTCTTGCGAAAACTTTATAAAGCCATAATCTTGTGTTCTTAAGCAATGACTTATAAAGATTTGCAATTTCTTTCCAATTTGTTTTGTAGCCTTCCATCTGGTGCAGGTTTGATGAAATTCTATATCAAATCTTGCTCGGTGAAAACTTCAAAGGTGATTTGATCTCAAAGTTCATCAAACCTGCACCAGATGACAGTTAGAAAGTTGTGATTATGGCAATATTTTGACAGTTGGAATTTGAGCTAAAGATGAAGGAAATGAGTGCACTTTCAAACTGATCCAATGGAAATAGCAGATTATTATGAGGTGAGATGTAAAAATAATATCTGATTGATTTATATGAATTGTCATTTACCTCATAATGTAACTCCAGTGTAATTTTTATTGGAATTTATAGCATGATGATTGCATTGCAGGTACCAGGTCGTCCGACTCATTTAGTGAGCAGCGATGTATTGGTAGAACCTAGTCGTGCATATGAAAATTTTGCAGAAATAACTCCTTCAGCAACTCCAGTGTTTATTTCAGAAGTGGAACCCTCTGTTACTACAGATGTGCCTACCTCACAGGTAAGTTGCACATTTAATTTTTATTCATTATTATTTTGTTTGTTTGTTTATCTAAATGAATATTTCATTATTAAAACATTTAGGTTTAACAGTCTCATATTCTGAATACAGCAAATATTGATTTGATTTTTTAGGAAGTAACATTATCAGGTATACATTAAACGAGATGGAATTCACTAAGTAGAGTAAATTTGAAGCAGCAATATGGCATCCTGATGTACAAAACTAGCCTGACGTGCCTTTGTTCATGCCAAGAGTTATAATTAGAGTCCAGATATTAGGCACTTAAAAAGTTCAAAATAGGCAGGCAAGAAAGGCACTAAAAAAGTCAAAATAGGCTCTTACAAAAAATGAACATGAAATTTTACAGCCTTTCTTAAAGATTATAAACATAGGCCTATGCTATCAATAGCATACGGATATATCAGAGATGGTTTTGGAACTTGTTTTGCCTTTTTACAAAGAGCATACTTATGTTTTGCAGTGCTTACGTGCTGCGAAACATGGCACTTCTTCACACAATTCACTGAAATTTTACACACTTTGCTAAACAATGTCACTTGAGAATATTTCCGCACCAAATTCTTTCACAAAATTGGTCATTTTGTCTTTTACTGTTTTACTCTTGTCCGTTCTTTAGGCATCGTGAAACAACTGTTCTGAAGGTGGTCACACAACTTTCTCTTTGAAGCACCTGTCTGTGAACGAGGACTACAGACTGAATTCAGTGTTACCAACATCAAAAACAATATTGCCAGTCAATTAAAGGTTCCATGCAATGATATGTGTCATGAAGTTTGTCCATTTCAATTAATTTCATTCAAATACTAAGTTAATTTTTAAAAAATGGCAAATAGGCATTTATAGGCATTGTAAGCTGAAATAGGCATTTATAGGCAAAATTAACTTCATCGAAAACAGCTCTAGGACCGTCGGTATGAACTTATATGAAGTCACTTTTACAATATCTATAATAAATAACTATAGGCATTTTCCCTAACATCCGGTCTCTAGTTGTAATTAATGTTTAATCTTTTGAAAACAAAAAGTGAATGAATGTCATGATTTATGCAGGTAACAGAGCCACTTCCCTCCAGTAGCAGTCCAAGTCCCAGTCCAGTAGCAGCTCTGGTACCAGTGGTAGCAGCACTAGTGAATCTACGGAGACATCTCCTCTTACAGAGGAGTCTACACCATCCTCTACTCCATTGTTTGTAACAGAAGAGCGAAGCACAACTGAGAAATCAACCACAGAACAAACATCGACGTCGAGTACAACTGAAAGTATTGAGTTTGAAGTTAAGAACATTCAGCCTACTATAGACCACCGTTTGCCCAAGCAAGCAGCTACAGCAGGAAAGGCCTTCAGGTAAACTTTAATTTTTTTAATAGTAAAATATATTGATGTATTTATTGTTAATCAATTGAGTTGGTGTTTACTTGATGAAAATCCATAATTATTAATTAAATAAAAATAAAACTTAGTTTTATTTGATTTTCATATTTATTAAGATATAATTCAGTGACAGCTGTTTCGGTACACTGTACCTTCTTCAGACATGCAACAAATTATGAATTGTGTTCCAACTGATCTAAGCAACAATACAACAATATTCATTTAAATTTTTTAATTTAACAAAGGTGATTCATTCATATCAAGTTGAGAATTTAACAGTTTATTACTATTTTATTAGGTTATGTAGATAGGAAATAACACTATGAGGTTTTTTAATATTGTTTATTTTTTATTTCACTCATGGAGTATGAAGTATGAGGTGAGTGAAATAAAAAATAAACAATAGTTTATTACTACTTTTCAATTTATTTATTTCTACAGCCTCCAAAAGGTCCAACTTCTTACCCTTATCACAAACATGTAAAATTTCAAAATTTGGATCGAAACAATGATTAAATTGGAATAGGTGGTTAATTAAGGTAGAATATTTTTATCACTCACCTCATATTGTTCTTCTTATTTGATTATAAACTAGTTTCGGAACATAGTTTCTGTTCCATCCTCAGTATCATCACGACCGTTGTTCTGTCGTCTTGAAGAGTTGTCCTTCTCTCCTTCCATTGGCTGACTGAAAAACCTCGAAACCAGGTTATTCTCACTGGGAATTTCAAAGTTCATTAATTTCTTCTTTTCGCTCTTTTGAATGTAGATCTTTTCCCAAACAGTAAGTTCTTTTGGTTTTTCTATTTGTTTTAATAATTTTGCTTCTTTCTCGATAAGATGTTTTTCAGACCATGCATGGGCAGCCACTGCAGATTTTTCTACTTCCCCTTTCTTGACATTCCTGAGATGTTCTTTTACTCTAGTTTTCAAATTTCTTTTTCTTTTTCTGGTTAATGTATTTTGAATATTCTAAATTTCTGTTATATGCTAACCACCTATTCCAATTTAACCCATCAGCGTGGAATGACGTGCAGTGCCCGCATAAAATAAACACTACTTCTCTGTGGAGTGCTGATTGAGCATATTCAACATGCACCACGTTTGTTTTATTATGATTCTTAATGAAAATATACCAAGAAAACAGGCTTTATGAACTGCCATCTCATAGAGCAGATATTAAAATTTCCTTCTTCTTCTTCTTCCTTCCAAGTATTAGGCCAAGGCCTGTTACGATCCTATAGAAATTTTTCCCTCCAGCGTTTGAGGGAAATTCTCGTATAAGACTTGAAAGCATAATAATAGTCCCTTCGATTGGTTGCTGGTCAAAGGAAGGCAAGACCAGTGATGGGGCTGCCATCTTATGGCCTCTGGTCAGGCTTTTCTGGAGAAGAAAAGAAAATAAAGGAAAGAAGAAATGGAAGAAAGGAAAGACTCCCTAGCCCTCGGATGCCCTAATAGCGTTGGGGTCGAAAAAACAAGAGTTAACGAAGAGAGGTTTGATAGTAAAGTTAAAAGAGTGCAAAACGCAAGTAAGTGGAAGAAATGTTTTGCGCAGCTTGGGCACCTTGTGCAAAACATTTCTTTTAACATAGAATATATATTTAAATGCTCCCACGCTGATGGGTTAATCATTGTTTCGATCCAAATTTTGAAATTTTACATGTTTGTGATAAGGGTAAGAAGTTGGACCTTTTGGAGGCTGTAGAAATAAATAAATTGAAAAGTAGTAATAAACTGTTAAATTCTCAACTTGATTTGAATGAATCCCCTTTGTTAAATTAAAAAAATTAAATAAATAATGTTGTATTGTTGCTTAGATCAGTTGATATGTACTATAATAGCACAATTCATAATTTGTTTATATGTCTGAAGATGGTACAGTGTACCGAAACAGCTGTCACTGAATTATATCTTAATAAATTTGAAAATCAAATAAAACCTAGTTTTATTTTTATTTAATTAATATTTATTATTAATTTAACACTTCTTGTCTTGTAAGCCCATGTTTCCCTTAACAGAGATTTAGGCGCTCTCCCCCTACAGGGAAGAATTTGAACCATACTAATTTACATTTGTTTTCATATAGATGTCATTTGAGTGGTCCGTGGTCAGCGTTCCGCCTCATACTGACATCTAGGAAACCAAGGTAGTACTAGGACGGGAAAATTTGGTAAATTTTGCTTAGAGGCCTTTCATTCAGGCTTAAGGATCTTTTACGAGCCTGAAAATCTTCAGACTCGGGATGCATGGCTTGAAGTCCCTCCCGGAGGACTTGCTCCTTGGATTTTTCCGTCCTAAAAAATCCATCGACCCCGGCCGGGTTTGAACCCGCGACTCTCGGGACCAGAGGCAAGGAGCATAACCACTAGTCCACCGCGGCTGACTATTTAACACTTCTCACTGAACTATAAATTATATTTGAAGAGAAAAATTTTTTCCCAGACCAAGACCCGAATCCAGGACCTTTTGGCTTTCTAGGCCAATGCTCTACCATCTGAGCTATCGGGGCGAGTTCTGATCTAGACACAAATTTTTCTCTTATATATTGTAATTCCGGTCTCGGTCTGGGCAAAAATTTTTCTCTTCAAATATAATTTATCCTTCAATGAGACGTGTTAAATTAATAATAAAAACATCAATAGAAGCCCTACTGGCTTTATAAAGTAGTGTTTAAATTCCTGATAAGTGTCTTCTTAACTAAGAAGCTGCCATTTGCAGCAAAGTATTTGAATGCTGTTTACTTTCCTTTCAAGGTCTAAATTCGAAACAAATATTAATAAAATTATATTAGGCTTTTCTAATGCTATTGTAAAATCACTTAGGAAAGTTCAAGAATTTATCTCAATTAGTTTTTGAGAATTTTTTCTGAATATGATGATTCATCTAGGAGTGAAATATATACTTGTTTAACAGCGGGTATCTCCAGTATGGTAAATATGAGGAGCCTAATATATTTTTTTATCTCGTACCCATCTACTATCACTGTCATTGCTTATCTTGATTTAACATGGAATGAGTCAATTTGCAACTAGAATGGTAACAGATTTACTAATTTAAAATTACATATTACAGATTTTTGATTCCTGAGAATTCATTTTCTGACCTTGAAGATGGTAACACCAGGAACTTGCGTCTCATTTTCAAAACAATTGAAGGTACATCTGTGCCTCCCAACTCATGGCTACAGTTTGACCCAGAGAGTCAAGAAGTTTATGGCCTGTAAGTACATATTTATTATATTTTTGTGAAATTATATAGAAATATATATACATTTTATAAATGACTCGGTTTAATTCTTTTTTCTCCCACCTCATAAAGTTCCATGCTTTCACTAATGAGTCAAAATTTGACAGAAGATGGAGGCAAAGGCCTTTGAAACCAGTCTCGTGAAAACATAAAACTCTGTGAGTGAGATGAAAAAACATTAAACTGACTGAGTTCATGACATCCCAGGTTCGATTCCCAGTCAAACCATGGGAGTTTTTCCTTAAAGGGCATTATTCATGTGGTTGCCCATGGTCTGGAATTTAGGTTAAGTTTAGGTTAAGAATGCTCCTGGCACTTCATTATCATTTATCACCTATCATATCATCAGGATAACGTAACTCAGCCTTCCAGGTTCCCCAACCAAATAAATTGATTACAGTTCTGCCAATGCCAGAGGAGAAAACCAGATATGTCATAAAAGACCTTAGAAAAAAATGCATGTTAACTCATAGTTGACTTTCTAGGAAGTAACACTGTGAGATATAATTCATTTTTATTTCTTTATAAGAAGGATATGAGTTCAGATGATATCATTTTTCTTAAATTGCTTGATAGTGTTACTTCCCATGTAATTTTGATTATATCTTAATATATAAAAATTTTGTGTCACATTGTTTGTCCGTGATGGAATCCTAAACTACTGAACCGATTTTAATAAAATTTTGCACACTGTGTGCAGTTTGATCCAACTTGAGACTTAGGATAGTTTATAACTAAATTTATAGTGCATAATTTTTAATTGCAAATTATTTGTTTATTATTTAACAAAGAGTTATAATTATCTGTGAGTTCCATACAACTCTAACAGATGGCGGTGTAATTATCTGTGAGTTCCATACGATTCTAACAGATGGCGGTGTAAGGTAATTTGGTAACGTAATTGGTTTATTATTTAACAAAGAGAGATCCAGATGGCTGTGCTTTTTGTTGCAACCGCAAATTTCAATTGAATTATAAATATTGATTATTTCATAATTTAAGTGTGTTCAGTGTTTATTTTATTGTCAATATTATTAATTTTATGTGTAAGTATTAGTTTTAAGTAATCTGACTGAAAGACAGCAACTTAATTTATATTTTTATCGTATACCTTAGCCACAGCAACGCGTGGCCGGGACTTCTAGTATATATACATATATATATATATATAATGCCTATACCTCAGGCAATATAGTGTCTAAAATTTAAAAGAAGTGACGCCATGAGATTTATTTTAAATCGTTGGAGTTAGATATGCACGACTCACCTCATATTTGTAGATTTCTTGAAGACTCGAGTTTCAGTGCTTTAAGCATCATTATCAATTCTTTATAACTGTTGACTTGGTGGTTGGAGATCCTGTAAGTTGATTTTTGCTCCCTCTGTTGGCTGACCGATGATGTACCAAATTAATTTTTTTTCTGCGAAGATAAAAATTTGATTTGGAATTTCATCAGTCAGCCAACAGATGGAGCAGAAATCAACCTAAAGGATCACCAACTGCTGATTTGACTGTTAGGAAGAACTGACAATGAAACTTAATGTATTGAAACTCGAGTCTTCAAGAAATATAGAAATATGAGGTGAGTCATGCATATCTAACTCCTATTATTATGAGATATTGGCTAGACAATATAAAGTTGACAATGGAAAGAAATAAAAATTGTAATTATTATAATAATAACCTATAATAATTCTTCTTCTTTTCCTTCTTCTTCTTTTTCTTCTTCTTCTTCATTTTCTTCTTTTTCTTCTTCTTCTTGACAAGTATTAGGCTACGGTTTATTATACAGCGTGTCGCGCCCTACGTGACGCGAATTCGCGTTTCGCTCGGCGTGATGCTGGTTTAGCATGGAGCGCATACGTTACAGCGCATATGTTTATGGAATTGTCGCCAGATGGCAAAACATATATGCAAAATCAAAATGACCAACGTTCATAATAAATTTCCAAATGTGTTTACCAAAATTAATGTATACAAATCTGTCCCTGCATAACCTAATAAAATAAATTACATACATACTATTTAGTAAACTATAAACTAATCTGATGTACACTTACCTGACTCGGAACCTAACAAAATGAAGTGATTGAACATTTATTTCTTAAAATATGGTTGGGAATTAAATGCAAATGTTGGTCATTCACACATATGTCCTGCCATCTGGTGGATATTTAATTTTATGAGCGTTCACGTATGCCAACTTCAATTCGTAATAAAGAACTTTGAAAATAAATTGAGAGGGGAAAAAGTCATAATTTGTGTACATAGATTAAAACATATTAAAATCTCTTCATTAAAAAAGTTTTAAGAGGTCGTTGCAAAACGATTAAAATTAGTGTCGAAATATTAGTAAAGACAGAAAACGTACCTAGAGCAACAGCAAATCATATGAAAGTTGTATGGAAAATTATAGAATAAATGATTCTGTTAGTTCTTAAATAAACAGATGGTTGATGAATATACCAAATGGGAGGAAATACTTCAGATTTTCGCCCCTGCCCCCCCTTTCCCCCTCTCCTCCCCCCCCCCCTCTTCCCCTTTCCTTCCCTGAGCAGTTTATCAGGTTTTGAATTAAAAGAAGATTGAATGAAACTTTATGCAGCACATCCATATCCCCGAAGATACACTATTTACAGCTTTTAGTTATCTCTTGACTAAGTTCAAAGCCACAATAACTTTTTTCTGTACATATCTGTACTCCTTCATGCTCATATTGTATAAAACATGTATAGAAACTCGATGATTTTGCTTTGCCAACAAAACTATCTAACTTTCGTCGGTTTTTTTTAAAATTGGAAAGTTATAAAACAAGTACTGTATTTGTGACTTTTGTTATAAAATCTTAGTTTGTTTTGAGCAATTACACCAATGAGTACGGGTAATATCTTCTATATTCTCTTGGTTTGCGCAGGCGCGAGGCAAATTGCGTCCTGGAATCAAGAGATTCCAAAAACACGACACGACATGTCAGCGCAATTTTTTTTGAGCCAGCAATTTGCGTTGTAGATAAACCACATCCATTTTTTTAAATTAATGGGGAGCCAATTTTGCGCTGGCACGTTGCATCGTAGATAAACCACAGTATTAGGCCACAAGGCCTGTTATGGTCTCACATAAAATTTTCACACCATCTCTTAGCTCGACGGTCTACAGATCTTTGACCGTGTGGTACATATTTATAAATTGCCTTTGGGATTCTAGTATTACTCATTCTTTCCAAAAATTGTTTCCAATCCAACCTATAACTTGATTAAGTAATTGGCTTGGTAAAACATCAGCATAGAGAGCTGAAGTTTCTAAGTTCAATTCCCAATTCAGCCAGATATTTTTCTATTTACTATAAATTGTTATGGCTGTTTCATAATTATCAGAGGAAGATGGTGAACAAACTACAATGCCCATGGTCAGTCAACAACATTCTTATTTTATATACTCCTTAGTTGCTTTTACACTGTTTGTGAATTAAAGAACTTTTCTTTAGTGGATTCATAATGAACCTGGTTTTTGTTACAGGCCACTTGAAGAACATGTTTCAAAGTGGGAATTTATTGTTGAAGCAATGGACAAAGAAGGGAAATCAGTATCAGATACTCTAGATGTCCTGGTTCAACATCACAAAGGACGCCGTACTGTGAATCACGAATTCTCGCTTCAACTTCGTATTGAAAAGAAATTTGATTTTGCTTCTTCTGTGGACTGGCAGCTCAAGATTTTGGATGGATTAGCAAGACTTTATGGAGACCCAGACACTAGCAATATTATAGTCCGCAGCATAAATGAAGATGGTCCAGTTACGTTTGTATGGACAAATGAAACTCTACCTCGCAATCACTGTCCCAAAGAAGAAATTAATAAACTTTATAAGGTAATTTAATATAATAAGGTTGAGAATTTTTACATTATGAGGTTTTCTCAATTAAAATCAAATAAATCATGAACTCTGCTTACCTCATACATCTATGTTTTTTAACACAGAATTACTATATCGGGAAACATCATTCCCATCCTCAGCTGTTTTCACAACTGTCAATTCTTCATTATGCCGGTCATTTTCTAAAACTGCCATCCGGTGTTGATTTGAAGAAACTTTGTAATGCAAATTTGGTTCATCCCCCAAAACGCAAAAGGAAGGGGGATGCGTATTTTGTTTTTTAATGTATAGTATTTCCCAGAATGGTAATTCCAAAGATGTAGAGTAGATGTTTCAAAGAATTAAAAAAGACAACTAAACTTTGGAAACATGCCTATCCTTTGAAAATTAAATTAATTAACAGTCTGGAAAAATATTTACATTTCAAAAAACCATACGAGAACCATGAATTTTGAGTTTTGTGACGAACCAAATTTGATTACAAAGTTTTTCAAATCAACACCAGATGCTAGTTTAGAAAATGACCAGCATAATGAAGAATTGAGAATTGTATATTATACTTTTTTTTTAATTATTTTTCACTGAGAGTAATTAATATTATAATTACAAAGAAATAAACGTTATCTCAGTCAAAACATAAATTTATTGTGTTGACATTTCAATCTCCTTATGTGACATCATTTTCAAGACATGGTTGTTTATAAATTTATTGTACATAGTTACCATCACCAAGACAGTTTTATTATTTTTTTTTAATACATGTATACAAATTTAAATGAATAAATGTAAAAATTCCAATTTATAATTAAAAATATTTTAGAAAGGAATCAAGCTAATCAATCGACAGCTCAGTGGTAGTAGTGTAGAGCATTTGGCCTGGCATAAGAGAAGGGTCCGGGTTCGTTCGAGTCTCGGTCTAGGCGGAAGAAAATTTTTCTCTTCAAATATAATTTATCTTTTAAGTGAGACAGAATTTAAATCAATAAATAAAACATCAGTAGAAGCCCTTACTAGCTTTTTAAAGTAAAATGTTAAAAATCCCAATAAATGTCTTCTTAACTAAGAAGCTGCCATTTGCAAAGATAGAAGCAATGGTTTCAAAAGCATTTGGCGAGAGGGAATTGCAACGTATATAAGAGAAAAATTTGCATCTAGATCATAACTCGCCTCCATAGCTCAGTTGGTAGAGCATTTGGCCCGGCAAGCCAAAGGTCCCGCGTTCGAGTCTCGGTCTAGGCGAAAATTTTTCTCTTCAAATATAAGGAATCGTATGTTCCACACCATTCATTTAAATATTTTTGTTTATTTATTGCATTACTTTGTATGGGGTCCTTCCCATGAAATGCCATAATTTTAGTTTTGTTAATTGATATTTCCATATTAAATTTGGCAGCTATTTTTTGTAAATTATAAATTGATCGTTGCAAATAATTTTTGGAAAGTGCCAGAAGAGCTAAATCATCTGCAATACATTCGTCTGTATATACATTCATAACTAAATAAGTAATCGCTCACTATCACTATCAAACACAAAGGTTCGGCTAATGATTTCCAATCATCATCCTTATAATTTACCTCCTCAAATCTTGATTAATGTTATTCTCCAATTTTAATCTTGGCTTACCTACTGGGTGCTTTCCCTCTGGTTTTCCTACAAGGATTTTCTTTCTTGGAATCAGATTATAGGGTAGTGTATTCATTTAATCTTTTTTTGTTGTTTGAATTTCTTTAATTAATCTATTACTATTATAGTAATATAATGTACGGTTAAAAACTATAAAATAATTACCTTGTAGGTCCGTCTCCTCAACTTAAGTTCTTTTAAAACTCTGTAGGCCTTTCGGGACTAGTCCCATCATCAGCAGAATGCATTAGGTCCGTTCTTGTTGACCCTTGTTGAAGCACTGACTTGGTTGTGAGAATTTTGTACAGAGGATTGTGTGGATTAGGTGTGTATTCATTGAGAATCAGGTTGTTGTTGATTTCTCTTAGGATTGCGATTTCCTCCAGTATATTTATTCTCGTTGGAATGTTTTCTCTATGTACTATTGTGAGGGTGTTAACGATATTATGCATATGATGTCCAGCCTGAATTACATGTTTTACGTAACTTGATTTTCCTCCATTATAAATGAAATCTCTGAAATGTTCCTTGAATCTAATGTTGAAGCTTCTGTTAGTTTTCCCAATGTAGAATTTATTGCAGTCTGTACATGTTAATTTGTATATGCCTTTATTGTTGAATTCATCTATTTCTTCAATGTTGTTGTTTATTAAGTTGTTTAATTTGTTATCAGTTCTGTAGGATATATTAATATTCTTATCGAGCTTTTTTAGTGTGTTGGCCAATTTTAATGTTTCTTTACCAGTGTACGTGAGAGTTATCCATTTCTTTGTTTATTTTTTATTTCACTGACCTCATACTTCATAACTCCTAGCAAGCATACCCAGGGTTTCGTCACATCCTTTGTGACACAGCATTGAGAATGTCACAAAGGATGTGACGAAACCCTGGGTATGCTTGCTAGGAGTTATGAAGTATGAGGTGAGTGAAATAAAAAATAAACAATATTAAAAAACCTCATAGTGTTATTTCCTATCTACATAACTTATCCATTTCTTTTATTTTCATTGGATTCTTTTTCAAGTTTGTTTATGTTGGTAATGTTGTTTTTTTTCTTTTTTGTTTGTTTAGGATTTTATTTATTATTTGCTTGTTGTAGCTGTTAATTTTTGCCATGTGTTTGATATAATTTAATTCCTTACTATAATTGTCTTTATTTAAAGGGAATGAATTTTACTAGTATCTATTACTATTATTTCTTTCCAAAATCTGTTCTCTGAGTATTATGTTATCATGATGTATATTTGCTTTTCAGATGTTGGTGCTGAATGATGATGGGGATCCATCAACTGCTTTGAAAGACATTCTCTCACCATCTTTAAAACCTAAAAAAGTAACACAGAAAGGTCTACACCATTGTGAGCCAGTCATTGGGAAACCTCATTTACCACCTCCGCCACCTAAAGTACCTCATGAGAACTTTCCACCGAGCCTACGAAATCAAGTGGATCATATCAATGCAACAGTTGGCAAACTTCTTGTATTTAAAGTGCCAGAGGTAACTTTTTGTTCATAATTGTAGCATTTTTATATTATTGTGACCTTACCTCTATATATATTATTCTTCTGTACGCATGTTTGTCACTCTACTCCTCCTAAATGACTGGATTGATTTTGATGAAATTCTTTGTGTGTCTGATTGGGTCCCTCAATGGTTTAGAATCAAAATTGGGCCCTCTAAAACCATTAGGTGTAGGAGTTCACCTGAAGTGAAAATTTAAAAATTGCTCTAGCAGTCACATTTTTTGATTTAATTATTTTTAGTCTAATAATTAAATGAATCGTGATTTATTCTTACCTCATACATCTATGTTTCTTTAAACACAGCACTGCAGTATCGGCGACACTTTGTCGTCATCGTCAGCTGTTTTCACGACTCCCAAATTTAATATATTTTTAGTCAGTTCATCTTACCTCAATATTAATGTTGATTTGTTCTTGAACATGTTTCAATTATATCATAATCATCATCAGCATCTTGCCCAGACTTGTTAGATTTATGTTGCACACCCTGGATGTCGATGTCAGCTCCAAGGTTCTTTGGCCAACCACAGGATGGAGCTGACATCAACATCCAGGGTGTGCAACATAAATCTAACCAGTCTGGGCAACATGCTGACGATGATTATGATATAATTGAAACATGTCCAAGAACAAATCAACATTAATATTGAGGTAAGATGAACAGACTAAAAATAATTTAATTAAAATAACCTAAAATATCACTTCCTAAAATAAAAGATTACATTTTTTTATGTTTTACAATGAAACTCAGTATATCCTTTTTTATTTAACTTTCACAGGGAAAGAACACTATGAGGTTTAATTTAATAATTAAATTAATGTTTTTATTACCTCACCTCATATCCTTTTTCTTCTATACTGCAGTTTCGGAGCTTATCTCCATCATCAGTAGCCTCTAGTCGACCGGTGTTATGTCGTTTCTTGGCAGTTTCCTTCGTACTTCTATCGGTGGACCGATGAACCTCTGGATCAGGTCAAAATTTGCGGGAGTTTCAAAATTCATGAGTTTGTCTTTTTTGTTTTTTTGGATATGGATTTTTTCCCGGACTGTGAGTTCCTTTAGTTTATCTGTTTGTTTGATTAGGCTAGCTTCTGTATCAATTAAATGTTTTTCAGACCAAGCATGGGCTGCTACTGCTGACTTGTCCACTTCACCCTTTTTTACATTTCTAAGGTGTTCCTTCAATCTAATTTTTAAATTTCTTTTTGTTTTTCCTATATAGAATTTGTCGCAATCTTGACATTTGATCTGATATATTCCTGATTTATATTCTTCTCCAATTTTTTCATTTTTGTTGGTTTTAATTATCTTGTTTAGGCTGTATTCATTCTTTGGGGCCAATCGAATGTTAAACTTATTGAAAATTTTCTGGAACTTGTGGTGTTTTACAGGATGGTAAGTATATCCTATTAAAATAAACCAAGGTAGGTATTTTGTAAAAATGAGCAAAATCTAACAATTAGAAGTGGAGGTTTACCTGAAATCCAAAATTAAAAACTGCCTAAATGACTGGACTGATTTTGATGAAACCTAAATGGTTTAGATTCACAATTAGATCCTCTAAAACTATTAGGTGTAGGAGTTCACCAGAAGTGAAAATTTAAAAATCACTGTAGCAGTCACAATTTTCAGTGTTTCACAACGAAACTCGGTGTATCCTAATTAATTCTGAATTTTTTGACTCACCTCATTTTTCTTGACTTGTTGTGAGCTTGGTTGTTGTGTTGTGAACTTGATTTTGCATCGAGAATGTCACAAAAGCAGTGACGAAACCCTGAGTCTGCATGGAAGTCAAGAAATATGAGGTGAGTCAAAAAACAATTCAGAATTAATTAAAACAAACGTCATAGTGTTATTTCCTACTACATAACTTAATCAGTATATCCTATTAAAATAAACTGAGGTAGGTATTATGCAAAAATGAGCAAAATCTGACAATTAGAAATGGAGGTTTACCTGAAATCCAAAAACCGCCTTGTTTGGTTCATCTCAGTGTATACCATACAATTTCTTTAATATTTAATTTATTTAGGCATAACAACGCACACCGGGTATTAGCTAGTATTTATATAAATTGTAACAAAATTTAATACTTATGGAAAACTTAGAAATAGCAATATACATTCTGTAGTTCCTCTTAGAAGCATAGGGCCATGATAGTTTGCCAACACACTTAGGGTCGAATCTTTGAATGCATTAGACCGTAAAAGGCGTTCTCTGCTGAGGAAGTTTTATCCTAATACGATTTTGCTTACTCAGAAATCTATTCATGCGATAATAATTGTTGAAATTCGTAAACCACCTGACGAGGTAACTTAAGAGAGAAACTTATCGTGAGAATCCCAAAGGGAAACCTGCCGCATACCTTGCTGCTTTATCCAAGATGTCGAACCTTGAAGATTTCGATCACTTTTTCGGTATACGCAGAGGAGAGGAATTTGATAGAATCTACCAAAGAATTCAACTGGAAGAACAGGAGAATCGGCGTAATATTGCACGATACAGACGTCGTTGTATACGGTATTATTTGCGGGACGCAAGCGTAAATACATTCCTCTATCCATCCATAGTAATTCTGCCCGAGAGCAGGTCCTTCACTGCAATCATAGCATTTTCATGCTATGGTTGCAGATTTACTAGGGAATTGTAGGTGTGGTAGCTTCCTGTTGCTTTCCACACATTCCTCTATAGCAGACGAAAATAACGGAAGTGGTTTTATCGCTGAGAATACTGGGTAATTTCTTGCCAATATTACAAAAACGACGACTTTCATGCATGACCAGTTTGTGGGTAGCTAATTCGATCTTTGCACTTGCTCACGGTGAGTCTGCTCACCAGTTATTGGAAGTAATTTGAGTAGAGACTAATGTATTTGCATGCGACCCTTAATTTGTAACAATGGGTTGACCTCATTGTCAGCCTCAGTGGTCTAGGGTTATGTTCTTTCCCTATGGTTGTGGGTTTGAAACCTGGCTGGGGTCAATTGATTTTTAGATGGTAACTTTAAATTACACATTTTTATTGTTTGGTTGTTTCTGCAGAAAAAAGAAATGTGGCATATTCTGTTAGTGTTTTCTTATTTGGTTCATAGATGGGATAAAAAGTGAGTGTGGTGTTTTGGATCTTTTTTTTAGGAAATGGAGGGATATTTGAGGAACAATAATATAGAATTAATTCATAATATTTCAAATTTGAGGGTTGGTTCCATTTTGCAGAATGTGACCTATTTAATAATTAATTTCAGAATGTTTATATAATAAATTTGGGAATTTTTAACATTATGAGGTTCAATTCATAAGAATTAAATGAATCGTGATTTCTTCTTACCTCATACTTCTATGTTTTTTTAAACATAGCACTGCAGTATCAGCAACCATTGTTACCATCGTGAGCTGTTTTCAGCGACTGTCAATTTTTTTCTTTTGCTGGTAATTATCATAGTTTATTAGAGCATCATAGAATTGAAAAAGAAGCAAAACTTTTGAAACATCTATCCAAACCTTTGGATTTAACAGTTTGGGAAAAAATATATATTTAAAAAAAAACCCATACTAGAACCATGAACTTCGAGATTCCAGACGAACCGAGCTTGATTACAAAGTTCTTCAAAAATACAACAGATGGCAGTTTAGAAAATGATTCATTCAAAAAAACACCAGATGGCAGTTTAGAAAATAATTCCTTCAAAAGAACACCAGATGGCAGTTTGGATAATTACTGGCAAAAGGAAAAATTGACAGTCGTGAAAACAGCTGAGAATGGTGACAATGGTTGCTGATACTGCAATGCTGTGTTTAAAAAACATAGAAGTATGAGGTAAGAAGAAATCACGATTCATTTAATTCTTATCTTCAGAATGTTTATTAAGAAATATTTGCTTTGGTCTTTTCTATTATTTTTCAAATTTTGAATATTGAATTTTGTTACTTTTTAAACTTGTCTATATTGTAGGAAACCAGAATGTTGATTTTATATATTGTTTGTGTTGTTGACTTACAGGATACATTTTATGACCCAGAAGATGGCAGCACTCGCAGTATGAAGCTGACATTATTGACAATTGATAGAGCACCAATTTCATTGGCAAATTGGTTACAGTTTGATATTAAAAATCAGGAATTTTATGGAATTCCTATGCAGCAAGATGATGGCCGTAAGGAATATCAATTGGTAGGTCCACTACACTTAAGAACTTATATATATATATATATATATATATATATATATATATATATACGAGGGCGGATCGGAAGGTAACGCACAATAATTTTTTTCTGCCTTGGTATTGCAGCTAGAATGTTGAAATTCCACAGAGATATAGCTTGAAGTTTTCAGTACAGATGGTATTTTTTTCTCAGGTGCACCTCTTGCGAGAGAAGCTTGAACTATGCAACAAAAATGGCGTGCATGCTACAGTCTGTGAGGATCGGAAAGTAACGCACAATAATTTTTTTTTAAAAAGTTTAATAGTAAAAAAAAGGAAAAAAATCACAAATGAACTTACATCTTTTACCTACTTTTCGACATAGTCACCAACTTTCTCAACACATTTTTCCCATCGTGTTGCGGGATTGCTGCTGTTGTCGGCCGGCCGGAGCGTGGCGAATCACTAAGGTTCACGCGTCCCTCTTGGAAGAATGTGCACCACCTGGGGACATTGCTACGGTCCATACAATCATCCCCATACACGCCACGTATGTCCCTGTGAATTTCACTGGGTTTATGCCCTTTGGCCCACAAAAATTGAACAAAACGTCTCTGTTCCTCACAGGTGGACGACTGTAGCATGCGCGCCATTTTTGTTGCATAGTTCAAGCTTCTTTTGCAAGAGGTGCACCTGAGAAAAAAATACCATCTGTAGTGAACACTTCAAACTATATCTCTGTGAAATTTCAACATTCTAGCTGCAATACCAAGGCAGAAAAAAATTATTGTGCGTTACTTTCCGATCCGCCCTCGTATATACACAGGGTGTTACAAAATTTGATCAAAAAACTTTTAAGTATTGTAGAGAGGTGCTATACAAACAATTTGAGATGAGGAAGTCATGGTGTACAAGTTGAAACTTGCATGCTATAGACCAAAATTAAGTAACAGCCAGTACGCCACTGAAAATTTTAAAGTTTTATTACTGGAGTATTTCACTAATAATAATATTCAATTTGTATAGAATTCTATTTAACAAAACTTTTTTCATGGGTGGCCAGTTTTCTTAAATGAGAGCACAAATTAATATCTCAAATGATATTAAATTATTCAGTTCAAATCGGATCTCCAAAGCTGTTTATAATTATATACCAAGAGGAAGAAGATCACTGGGCCGTCCTATGAAACGCTGGAGGGAAAATTCTCTATAGGATCGTAACAGGCCTTGGCCTAATACTTGGAAGGAAGAAGAAGAAGATATTAAATTAATGTTGGGAAGTAAGTATTATGAGGTATAATCATAAGTAATGCCACGAGTGATTTCCAAATTATCGATAAATTCACGACTCACGAAGTGAGGAGTGAATTTATCTAGATAATTTGGAAATCAAGAGTGGCATTTGTTAGGACTATTTAACGAATAAAATTAAGCTGTTTACTCACAAATCATTATTTAACTATAGTTATTTTAAAATATTTATATATTTAAAGTAAACGGCGATGTTTGGAAACAAATGAGAAACGATAGGTACGCTTCTACGGCTTCTTTTGTTTATCACTGCAACCAGATCATACTATTTATTGCCAAAGGAACGCAATATTGTAAGAATGCTCTCTAGTGGAGAAAAAATGACACATCAAACTGTATATTAATTCATTTCTGATGTCGTATGATGTAAATATGACAATTATATTTTTCTGGATTGTTACCTGGGAAAAAATACATTTAAGAAAGTGCAAACAGTGGTTTCTTTTTTTGGTGGTATAATCAATTGCTACAAATGTTTTATATTAACTCCCGTTTGCGGCACTATATATAAAATCTGGTAGCCGTATTTCTCACGGGCTCAATCACTGCAAAATAATGGTAAGACCTGTTCAGAATATTAAAAAAGGAGGAGCTTTATTTAATATGGTAATTATAACACTGATAAATATTTCGTGAAACACGACTCTGATTGATTGTAAAACAGAAATCATTGAAACGTGATTGGCCATTGAGTCCCATTTGGGGCATGAGTTAAATAGTCATTTAAATTCATCTGAGAACATTTTTTTAAACAACTCACCTCATAGAATTAATGTTTTCCACAATACCGCAGTTTCAAACATAATTGTCTTCATCCTCAGCCATAACTCCAATTGAAATTGTTCGGCCATCAACTGTTCTATTGTCACCATCTTCAGCACTGCCATCTATGGTTGAATTTATGAACTTCAAAATCAAATTTATTTTGTTAGGAATATATACATTAGGAATAATATATACATTTAGAAAAATAAAGACATCAATAAAGTTTGATATTTTTTTTCAGAGGTTAGAAACTTAATTGTTGTATTTTGTAGAAAAGTGGAGTAAAGAACAATTTTTACTTTGGAGTATCTTTCAGATGTCTCTACTAAAATAAAATTTAATTTGATATCTGGTAGGACCTACGTTTGATAGTCACTTAGGGTCGAATTTATAAATGCATTAGACTGTAAAAGGCGTTCTCTGCTGAGAAAGTTTTATCCTAATACATTTTGCTTACTCAGAAATCTATTCATGCGATAATAATTGTAAGCTACCTGACGAGGTAACTTAAGATCATAGCTCAAGATAGAAACTTATCGTGAAAATCCCGAAGGGAACCGATGTAGTTTGAAACCTTTGCAGCTTTATCCAAGATGTCGGACCTTGAAGATTTCGATCATGTTTTCGGTATACGTGGAGAAGAGGAATTTGATAGAGTCTACCAAAGAATTCAACTGGAAGAACAGGAGAATCGGCGTAATATTGCGCGACGCACACGTCATAGTATACGGTATTATTTGCAGGACGCAATCGTGAATGTGTTCCTCTATAGCAGACGAAAATAACAGAAGTGGTTTCATCGCTGAGAATTCTGGGTAATTCGTTGCCAATATTACAAAAACGTCAACTTTCATGCATGACCGGTAAGTCGGCTGTTAATTCGATCTCAGCAATTGCTCACGGTGAGTCAGCTCACCAGTGATTGGAAGTAATTTGAGTAGAGACTAATGTAACTTTATGTTTGGTCTGAAAAACATAATATAAATTCAGACACTAAATTATTAAAACAGTTAGAAAATACAAAAGAGCTGACTATTTGGGAAAAAATTTATATTCAGAAGAACAGAAACAGAGTTATGAATTTTGATATTCCGATGGAGGGTGATCTTGTTTGGAGGTTCTTTGGCCTACCACAGGATGGAGCTGACAT
The DNA here is from genome assembly GCA_030220185.1 of Diploptera punctata. Lineage (NCBI taxonomy): Eukaryota > Metazoa > Arthropoda > Insecta > Blattodea > Blaberidae > Diploptera > Diploptera punctata. The sequence continues at coordinate 590,495 of JASPKZ010007480.1, forward strand.
CGACATCCAGGTTGTGCAACATAATGTAACATAAATAAAACCAGTCTGGGAAAGCTGACGATAAAACAGAAGTGTTTTGAAACATGTCCAAGAACAAATCAACATTAATATTGAGGTAAGATGTCCAGACTAAAAAATAATATAAGAGACTAATATATTTGCATGCAGCCCTTATTTCAGTACACAAATCTTTATTATATGTTTTTAGCCTAAATATATTATACTAAGAATAATCACAACTCCATCATAAGGGATTATGCTATGATGGAATTTTTCACACCATTTATGTTTTATTTTACTTTATTTTTTTCAAAGACCCCAAAGAGCAATATTGCTCATATTAAGGGGCAATATACAAAAAAATAATGGCCATGAAATAATTAACAATAAAAACAAGAAAACAAAATCAGGCAAAAGTTTAAGTAATACAAACTACTATAGATGCATAATATATATATATATATATATACACACACATATAAATACAATATTTAAACAGGATAATAATTAAATTAACAAAATTAACTAAGATAGCAATGAGAAAAAAGATTTTTTAATACAATTAGAAAAATATTTAACATTCGTGAAATGTTGATATGCAATAGGTAAGTTATTGTAATGGTTTATTAATGCATAATGAATCCCTTTTATACCATATTTTGTTGAGAAACTAGTATCTTTGTGTAATAAATTAAAAATATTATTTATTTAATAAATGGAACTGTCAACATTTTATATAATTTTCATAAATATTTATTTTATTTAACATTTGTAACAGCTATATCAAGAAGATACAGTGTAATATTTAAATTAAAATTCTTTATACCTCAACTCATATCCAGTCATCTAATTAAACTGGTTTCCAAACCTAATTGGTTTCATCTTCTTTAATATATCAATGGTGTTATGTCATTCAGGAGAACCGCTTCTTACTCCATCTGTTGGACATGTATTGAAACAGCTGTTACAAATATTAAATTAAATAAATATTTATGAAAATCATATAACATTTTGATAAATAGTGAGTGGAGAACATATTTGTATCAACTCACCTCACAGAATTTCAAATTTCTTTGATGCCGATGGTTTTAGACATCTTGTCCCTCTTCAGTCATGACTTCCACTCAAGAGAGATAAGATGTCTGAAACCGTCGGTATCAAAGAAATTTGAAATTGTATGAGGTGAGTCGTTAAAAATATGTTCTCCACTCACTATTAATGATATAACCTCATAATGTTTACTTCCCAACATTAATTTAAATATTTCTTCTTCTTCCTTCCAAGTATTAGGCCAAGGCCTGTTATGATCCTATACAAAATTTTCCCTCCAGCGTTTCATAGGACGGCCCAATGATCTTCGTCCTCTTTGTATATTTAAATATTTTTTAAAAAATTTTTATAGTTTCATCGTGGATTTTCATTAAGTAAACACCTCCTTCTTCTTCTTCTTCTTCCTTCCAAGTATTAGGCCAAGACCTGTTATGATCCTATAGAAAATTTTCCCTCCAGCGTTTCATAGGACGGCCCAGAGATCTTCATCCTCTAGTCTAATTATAAACAGCTTTGGGGATCTGATTTGAACTCATTCTTTCTAGATGGTGTTTCCAATTTAGTTGGTACTGTTTAATATATTCCAAAATTGGCGTAAACACCAAATCAATTAATATTGAGTGGAGAACATATTTTTAATAACTCACCTCATACAAATTGAAATTTATTTGATTTAATACCATTGGTTTCGAATGAATTTTTCATTCATCTTCAGTTTATTTTCATGAAAATAATTATTGAGTGGAGAACATGTTTTTAATAATTCACCTCATACAAATACAAATTTATTTGATTTAATGCCATTGGTTTCGAATGAATTTTTCATTCATCTTCAGTTTATACATGAAAATAAACTGAAGATGAATTAAAAATTCATTCGAAACCTATGGTATTAAATCAAATAAATTTGTATTTGTATGAGGTGAATTATTAAAAACATGTTCTCCACTCAATATTAATAATATGACCTCATAATGTTTACTTCCCAACATTAATTTAAATAACAAATCAATTATATTATTTTTAGTCTATTCATCTTACCTCAATATTAATGTTGATTTGTTCTTATTGTTTCAAAAAATTCTGTTTTATCATCAGCTTGTCCAGTCTTACCTCTATATTAATGTTGATTTGTTCTTATTGTTTCAAAACAATTCGGTTTTATCATCAGCTTGTCCATTGTTTTGAAACAATAAGAACAAATCAACATTAATATTGAGGTAAGATGAATAGACTAAAAATAATATAATTAAATACCAAATCAATTGATTATTAAAAATATTATTGGTTTCTTTTATTTGGCAGGTTTGTGAAGACAGTGGAGGTCTGACAGCGAATGATGGGTTAGTCGTAGTTGTCCATGCTGCTCCTAGAACACTGTATAATGTGAAGTTTGGCATGATACTAGACACGCCGTTTGAATCTTTTGTTAGCAGTGCCTCGATGAAGCGAAAATTTGTTGAAAAACTAAAACTATTATTTTGGAGATTATAGTACGAATGCAGTATCCATCAGTAGCATCACTGAAGGCTCGACTATAGTGACATGGTATAACAGAACATTGCCTACGGACATATGCCCAGAAGAAGACATAAGTCGCTTGAGAAAAGTTCTTGTAAACGATGATCAGAGCATCTCGGATAGAGTGAGAGAAAGAATGAGCCCAGAATTCAATGTACAGGCAATTAAATTAACCCCAACAGGCAAATGTCAAGGGGAACTTACAGAAATACATATTCCAGACTCTCCAGGAATACCTCTTGATGATACGCAACAGATTGGAAGTTCTGACGAGTATTTAGTAACATTTGTGGTACCAAGCGGTAATAATAACAGCTATGTTGATACTTGCCGGAATCGTAGCTTGTGTACTTTATAGACGAAGAAGAACAGGCAAGATGAACGTGGGTGATGAAGACGAGAGACAGAGTTTCCGTAATAAGGGAATACCTGTAATATTCCAAGATGAACTTGAAGAGCGTCCAGATCCTGGCAATAAGAGTCCAGTGATCATGAAGGAAGAGAAACCTCCACTGCCACCTCCTGAATATCAACGTGGAGAACCAGAACACCCTACGTCTCCTCCCACTGCAGCACATCCTCTCCTGGGTGAAACCACTACTTCCGAAGATCCTCCTTATCAGCCTCCACCTCCTTTTACCAGTAGCCGTGATACGGGAAGACAGAATCGTCCCAAACCCACTCCGACATACCGTAAACCTCCGCCATATGTGCCTCCTTAACGGGAAATTCCTCCACCTTTTAAAACGTGACCCATGCACATACTCAACTTAATTTGGATGAAGATGAACAATGATCACCTGGTGCCTTCCACGTACCACAGCATGGCTCCTGTAATAGTGTACCCTGACAATACGCAATAACAGACTAATTAAAGAAAAATGTTGTTTCATTCCATGGTAGTCTGGAAAAAAATATGTGTTTTAATGTTTAAAACATGTGCGTGGACTCATAACACATCATAGTCCATTTTATTTGTGTGTTTAGTCATTACGTTGAGTGAATTCGGTACATGTTAATGAGTGCATTGACTGGGCATTCCATATTTTATGTTTCAGTGCTGCACCGGCACAACTTTTAAATAGTATGTTTCATTAGTTGGCTTGTGTTTAAAGTACCCGTGTCAAGACTTGTTTTAAAAGTTACCAGGAAAGACTGCAATTAGAAAACTTTTATACTCAAGAGCATCATTCTTGGTTTGGAATATGTGTAACAATAGATGCCAATAGGCTTATCTCATGAAAGGCAGTTTAAAACTTCCTCAAAACATGGATATGCTTTACAACATATGACGTGAAACATTTTTCTAAGTTCCAACCATAATACACCATGCGCATGCACCAACAAACGTGAATGAAATTCTGAAGTATATGTGTACAATTAATTAGTACATATTTAAATTAATATTGGGAAGTAAACATTATGAGGTTATATCATTAATAGTGAGTGGAGAACATATTTTTAATGACTCACCTCATATAATTTCAAATTTCTTTGATACCGGCAGTTTCAGACAATATCTTGCCATGACTGAAGAGGGACAAAATATTGTCTGAAACCGCCGGTATCAAAGAAATTTGAAATGATATGAGGTGAGTCGTTAAAAATATGTTCTCCACTCGCTTATTATTTAGTACATACTCTATGTTGGCTGCACTGGAACTCATCTTTGTTGTTGCATAGAATAAGATAAAAGCTTAAAATATGTATCTTTTTTGCAGGTGCCGTCGTCCTCAACTATGTTAAAATATTATATTTAAAATATAGTTGAGGATGACGGCACCTGCCAAAAAGATCATATTTTAAGTTTTTATCGTATGACTATTCACCTCAACGGAATTTGATATGAATTTTATTAGTGTTGCATAGAATATTTGTTAAAATCAATATCGCTGCCACACCTTCATGCTACGTTTGTAGTTAAATATCATAGAAAAATATATTGAAATATTCGTTAGAAAAAATCTAAAATTCATTGTAAATGGTGGGAAATAATTTGAAAAATGAAACCATAACAATAAAATTTGACAGGAGTTCATGAAGTAATTAAAAAAGTCGGGCCACAGGCTGTATAAAGTTTGGTCTTTTCTTTTTAATAAATGCCATCAGATTGTCATTATGACATTTCTGGTATCTCTCCTGGCATAGCTTATTTGTAACCCACTTCTGAGGTTGGGGCACCTGGAAGGTTATGCTGACCTGATGATATGAGAGGTAAAAATGTGCCAGGTGAGGCCTTAAACTAAACTTAATCTAATGAGGTGAATATGATAATGTTGGCCAGATGGTGTTCGGGGACCATTTGGACATTAATGTTTCCTAATATTTGTCATTACACCGTAAGAATTACACTGAGCAACAAAAAAGAAACTTTTTTTTTGTCTCAGAAAGAAAAATATGTGATTCTGATTTTTTTTTTTTCCTGAATTAAAATATGATGTCGGTTTTTCTCCATCACGCAAGGTTTCCGAGACATGGGCATTTATAAATTCAAACACTTTAATATTTTCTACATTCGTAACTACATAATATTCGAACATTAGGACTCACCTAGAAAGTAAGAAATGATTTTCTGCTATATTTCGCCTGTGGAGCATCCCTCTTGATGGTCCAACAATAATCGGCCAGCATATTAGGATTCCATTTGCCTTGATATCTCTTTTCCATAGCTGAAATCTCCTCGTGCTCATCGCTAACTGCGCCAAGATTTTCCGGGAAGAAATCTAGGTTTATTAAAAAAATAATTATTTAAATCCATTAATTGAAATTGAAATTAAAAAAAAACTGTGGGTGATGGAGAAATTCCGAATACATATTTGAAAACATGATAAAAAACTGCATTAAGTACAACTATTGGTACTCATGAGAAAAATCATGTTGACCAGTGTTATCAAATGTCATATTTTGTAGTTATATATCCTCAATTTTTCTCTTTGTATTCAATTTTTAATTATTTTTGCAATCAAATCCTTATTTTTTATTAGTTTTGCATGATTAGGACAATAATGAAATTTTGTTCATGAGTATTTTTACCAATATTTTATCAGCAAATCACGGCTGTGGTATTTATTTTTTTATTTTTATTTTATACTGAAAAAATGGAATCAATTTATTATTTTTACAAATTTCTTGAGTTATTTAGAAATGGAAGAGATATCTGGCATCATAATTAGGGACATTAGTATTCTCATAATTTTGAGAAAATGATGGAATTATATATTGCTCACCAGTAAAAAAAAGACAGATCTCAAAATTTGTCTCTATGTATTCTACATATTTTGTTTCTTGTGGTTTTACAATTTGATGTATGCTTTTACAGTTGCATTCAGAGCTAAGTGCTAAAGAGCATACATAAAGACAAAGTGATCCCACTATAGCCCTCAGGAGGCCCATGGAGTAGTAAGAAGTTATGGCTCCCACCTTTGTTGACAGTTGACTCGAGATGTTAGCCAGGTTTTCAACCCTGTATGATGGCCATCTTTATCCCCAGAACAAGTGCTGGTACTGTTTCCATTAGATGCTGAGTCGATCCCAAGACCTTGGTGCCACCAGAAGATTTAGGGCTTCTTCTTCTTCTTCATAATTTGTAGGATTTTCATCCTGTTTATTTCCAAAATCACTCTTCCCAGGAAGACATATTGGATGTGCATTCATTGAACTTCCGTCTTTGATCCGAGGCTTGATCCTTGGGACTGTGAGCAATGTATAAGATACACTTGAAGTGGGTTGTTAGCCCATTTTCATGGTGAGTTTATTATTCGGGGTTTCCTCCCTAGGTCGATCTAATAACATCTGAGATTTAAAGTTTTCTTGTATAGTTGTCTCAATTCTTCATTTCTTATCCATCCATAGTAATTCTGCCTGAGGATAGGTCTTTCACTGCAATCATAGCATTTTCATGATATGCTTTGCAGCTTTACTAGGGAATTATAAGTGTGGTAGCTTCCTGTTGCTTTCCACACCGGTGAAGGATGTTGATGTCATTTCTTACTATTCTCCAAATTCCCTGATTGTTAATTGGGTTGTAGATCCCCCTGAACATCTTCCCTTCGAATACCTCTATTAATTTGGTACCATTTTGTCAAAGAGTCTAGGTTTCACTCTATATATATATATATATATATATATATATATATATATAAGTGTAGGTTAATATTTAATTTTAGGAAGTGATATTTTGAGGTTATTTTAATTATATTATTTTTAGTCTGATCATCTTACCTCAATATTAATGTTGATTTGTTCTTGGGCATGTTTCAAAACAATTCTGTTTTACGTCAGCTTGCCCAGACTGGTTTGATTTATGTTGCATTATGTTACACACCCTGGATGTTGATGTCATCTCCATCCTGTGGTTGGCATAAATAAATCAAACCAGTCTGGACAAGCTGTCGATAAAACAAAATTATTTTGAAACATGTCCAAGAACAAATCAACATTAATATTGAGGTAAGATGATCAGACTAAAAATAATATAATTAGTGTAGGTTGTTTTAATAAATAAGGTGAATCTGGGGCATCTTACCTCTTAAATATTTATGTTTCATTTGACATGTTTGATATGTTGTCCATACCATCGTTAGTTTGTCCAGACTATTGATTTTTATGTTGTTGGCCCTGGATATAGACTCCCACTCCATCTTTTGTCTGACCAAAGAACTTGTAAATCAAATCTTTTTCTCTGGGAATTTTAAAATTCATAATCCTATTGTAATCAATGGTAAACAGAAATCAAACCACGAACCTTCATCTTTATGTGCTGAAGGTTCAGGGTTCGATTCCCAGTTCAGGCAACAAAAAAAATTTCTTTACTATTGATTATAATAATTTAGTCGTGTACATTAATTTACTACTAAAGTCTCTCTGGTTTAACTTTACGAGAAATTTGTAGAAAGAGACAACTGTACTCACTTCTCTCACTCGCACCAGTGTTGTCGGTATTTCTTCACCAGATGTTAATAGGGGAAGAGGAAACTGACAACAGGATGGGTTCTTTCTTTTGTATCTGGACTAAAGAGGTCAACGATCTATCCTTGTATCTCCATCTCTCTCTCTCTCTGCCAAGTTAAGCCAGCTATACAATAGAAATACATCATATAATGGAAATGGACAGCTAATGACAAATGAGGGAAATTTTGAGGAAGTGGCTGAATTCAAATACCTAGGAACAATAATCACAAATAGGAATGAGATGCACAAAGAAATTAAACATAGGCTCAATTCTGGAAATGCGTGCTATTATGCATTACAGGGACTCTTGAGGGCCCAACTCCTTTGAAAAAAAACGTTAAACTGAAAATATATAAAACTATCATCCCACCAGTTATATTATATGGATGCGAAACATGGACTCTTACTTTAAGGGAGAAAACGATATTATGAATATTCAAGAATAAAGTTCTTAGGACAATTTTTGACCAAAGAGAGATGAACAGACAGGTGAATGGAGAAGACTACATAATAATGAACTATGTGGTCTTTATAGGAAGCCAAATATAATGAGAACAGATAAGTCTCATAGACTGCAATGGGCAGGACATGTGGCACAAATGGGGAATGAAAGACATGCATGGAAGCTTCTTGTAGCTAAAACCAGAGGGAAAACACACAGTTGGTAGACCAAGAATGAGGTGGGAGAATAACATTAAATATGATTTGAGGGAAGTAGATTATACAGGGGATGATTGGAAAAACATTAGCTCAGGATAGGGATGAATGGAGAGCTTATGTCCACGTGGCCATGAACCTCTGGGTCCGATAGTGCCAGTGAGTTAGTTATATTCTCTCATTTATATTATATACTTGTAATTCATCTGTAATGTAAAAAAAAAAAAAGAATTCAAGCACGACAGGCCTAGAAGGCCCTTGGCCTGCCAGTCGGCTGCTGGCTTCACATCCACATGTGTTAATCACAGAGGTAAACGATCATAAGCCAGTGTAGGGGTGACATGTGGTCAGCATGTTGGGTCCCCCAGTTGTTATAGCTGGTCTTCTCAACCTGGAGGTGCTACTTATTGTAGCTACCCAAATGCCTCACAATGCTGGATGGGCACCAGTCCCAAACTGGCCAAAATTTCTTCCCCCATGAAGACTCGAACCACCGCAAGTCCCCTAGCTCTGCACCAAGGCATCTTGCCTTAACCACTTGGCTACGGCGAAGGATCTCTGATGTAAAGTAATATTAAATTTCTGTTAAAAGTCTTTTTAAATAAGAAGTCACCATTCACGTATCAAGCAATGGTTCGCAATCCTTTATGGGAATTGAAATGTATAAGAGAAAAATTTATATTTAGATTGGAGCCTAAGATAGCTCAATGGGAGAGCATTAGCATATAAAGCTAAAGGTCCTAGGTTGAAACCCCAGTCTAGAGGTATATTTTTCTCTTCAAATATAATTTGATCTTCAATGAGAAATGTTAAATTTATAATTAAAACATAAGATATAAAAGTTAAAAATTAAATTGTACCTGTTGGTATGTGCCGTCGTCCTCAACTTTGTTAAAATATTGTATATAAAATTAACTGAAAACTCAACCTGCCGAAGATGGAAGATAACTTCCGAAAGTTCTCCAGTTAATTTTATATACAATATTTTAACAAAGTTGAGGACGACGGCACCTACCAACAGGTACAATTTAATTTTTATCTTTCATCATATGACTTCACCTCAACGGAATTTGATATGAATTTTACTAGTATTAATAAGATATAAAATTTAAGATTTAATTGAAAATGTTTAATACCTCACCTCATATCCAGTCTTCTAATTATACCGGTTTCAAAGCTTAGGCAGCTTCATCTTCAGTAATTTCTTGTCGACTGATTTTATATCGATCAGGAGAACTGCTTCTTCCTCCCTCTGTTGGTGGACCGATTAACCTCTGGATCAAATCATAATCCCCAGGAATTTCCTATAAAAGTTCAATTAAAACATTCTAAAATCTGGTTAAGAAAACTGAAACTCTAATCATGTGACTGTTTGTATTATCACCTGCTAGTCAGCAACGGCAATCACTTCAGTTGGCAGCCTTGGCTATTTTAAATATGACAGACTGATTGATGCACTTGGGTTTTAGTGTTTATGTACGTGTGTATGTATGAAAGACGGGAGTGATTGAATAAGTGCACCATATCAGCTGTGGAATGCTGCTTATTTCTATTTAATTTGTACTAAATGAGCAATGTAACTTGCGACATTGCTAACGGCTGCTCCTGTCCACTGTATATCTAAATATGTAGGTGACTAATGAAGTGTTGTAGGTGAAGACAGGAGAAGAGATGATAGTCTTTTGTATTTCATTTTTACTGTCACATAGATCTGATTATGAGAGTGTAAGTAAATAAGGAAATAAAGTATGGAACTCTTTTAAATGTGTTGTTTCAGAGAATTATTTATATTAGTAATTTGATCAAATATTGTTTAGTTGTTTCTTCATTCACCTAATACTTCTGAACTTCCAAGCAGACTCAAGTTTCTTCAATTCATTTGTGACATTCTCAATGCTGTATTACGTTCACAACTGATATCCTGCAGGATAGAAAGCCGTTGGACATCAGTGTGAACATAATACAGCATTTGAGAATGTCACAAATGAAGTGAAGAAACTCGAGTCTGCTTGGGAGTTAAGAAATATGAGGTGAGTGAAGAAACAACTAAACAAGATTATAACCCTCATCGTGTTATTTCCTATCCACATAACTTAATATATTTGATCTAAGTTTGCATCAGGATAAATTTGCGACTACAGGAGGGATTGTATTAATAAATTAATGAGTCATTTTAACATCTTACCTCATTAATTTATTAATTAAGAACCTCATAATGTGTTTCCCAATTTTAACTTTGAAGGGATTGTATTGTTTATTTGTTTAGAGACTATTGTCTAATGTAGGGACATCTCAAGAATTTTATTTGGGGAGGAGCAAAATAAACCTCACTATCAAAGCTTTTAAATAACAATCAATTCTTATCTTACCTCATCTAATATATAAAAAGCAATGTTTGTTTGTTTGTTCGTATTCTATGCGCGACCATACCGTTGATCCGATTTTGATGGGGTTTTTTACAAAATATTCAGGAGATTCCCAGGATGAACATAGGCTATAAGAGAGTTGTGATATTCACCCCTAAAAATCACCCTTTGTAGTGTAAAACGTGAAATACAGTCCCTATTTTGATGCTTAAATGGCTTACACTGCCTAAACCATAACAAATACACCAAATTAATGTACACAGAATTGAATATCTCACAAAAGTCTACAAAAAAGTCTGCGACAGCATATGTTCATCTTTTATGGATAACTCACAATAACCATTTTTGTCTTTCTTTTGATACCAACAAGATCGGGATAAGTAGATTCCCGGGCAAGCGTGCTCTACCATACCGTTCATCCGATTGAGATGGGGCTTTTTGAAAAACGTTCAGGAGATTCCGGGGATGAACATAGGCTATAAGAGAGTTGTAATACTCAACCCTTTCACCCCTTAAAATCACCTTTTATAGTGAAAAACGTGAAATAAAGTCCCTATTTTCATTCTTAAATGGATTATGCTGCCTAAACCATAACAAATACACCAAATTGATGTACACAGAATTGAACATCTCAATAAACTCTACATAAAAGTCTGCGACAGCATATGTTTAACTTCTCTGGATAACTCACAATAACCATTTTTGTCTTTCATTGATGACACGGGCAAGTATAACAGCGCATGGCTGGTGGTAAAAATACATTAACATTTATTTAGGAATAGCAACGCACGCTGGGTATTAGCTAATACTTCATGTTTTTTAACACTGGAACTGCAGTTTTCAAGAGGTGTCCCTCCCATTGATTATATGTGTGCGAAATAACACTAAGTTTTAAATTAACACATTCCAGAATTGGAAATTGTTTTATTTTAGAAAGAAAAATTAACGCTCGGACCAGGATTCAAACCCCAGATCTCTGACTTAAATTTTTCTTCCTAAAAAAACTATTTCCAATTCTGCAACATGTTAATTTAAAATATAACATCAAAATATGAAGCTTTACCCCTTAAAAGTAATGTATAAATTCTCAATAAAATTACTTGAAATAAAAGTCATCAGATGGCATTGTTGGTAGCAATGGCTACCGGCCTAATGATGAAAGAGAATTGTATATGTGGAAAGAATTGTTTATGTTCATATCGGAGTTAGGATTCAACCCTGTTTCACACAAAATGGCAGTCTTCAACAGCCTAGCACATAGATTGGTAAATATACCCCTAACAGAAAAAAGTATGAGTTAGAGAAAAAACACAATTGAAGTGGCAAAAGAAAATGGTTTTGAGGAGAAAATGATACACAAAAAAATTAAGTGCATAAAAAAAAATTGAGGAATGAAAGCCCTCTTTAGATAGAAAATTCAAAAGAAAAGAAATACAGGAAATTCACATATCACCCTTGGGCAGACAATAAATTCCAAATTAAAAAAAAATGAATATCAGATTAGCACCAAAAATGATTATAGCCTAAATAAACCAAAATTAAAGGATTGAAGATAGCAAAAAAATCAGGAATATACCAAATAAAATGTGCAGATTGTGATAAGATATACAAAGGGAAAACAAAAAGAAATTTAACCCTCTGCATGCCACTGGTAAAACTTCTTGTGCCAGAGATTTAAATCGCGCCCGCCGATGTGATCGGCTTTGCAAGTAGTTTAAGTATATTGTCTGGCAGGCAATGGACAGGAGCACCAGAGTCGATCTAATCGGCTCATGACATCTAAAGGGTTAACCATTAGAACCAAAGAACACACAAAAAATGTAAAAAAAAAAAGAAAGGTTGAAAAATCAGCAGTGGCTGCTCACGTCTGATCAGAAAAACATAAGATAGATGTAAACACAAAATTATTAAAACATTAGAAAACACAAATGAACTCATATGGAGAAAAATTTACATACAGAAGAACAAGAAGAGAATTACGAATTTTGAAATTCCCAGGGAAAGGAGCCTAATAAACAAGTTCTTTGTAACATAAAAAGAGGGAACAGGAGTCAAGATCCAGAGCTGGCAACATAAAGTAGAACAATCTATACCAACTGATGAAGCACAGAAGCTTTGAAACATGTCTTACAAAAAACAACAATTTATGAGGTAAGGTAAATACTGACCAAACTTAATGAGAGAACCTCATAATGTTACTTCTTAATATATTTTCATAATGCTGTTTTTGTCTTATCATGTAGAAAGTGGTAACTGATAATTTAATTCACCTCCAATACAGTGAAGTGAATGGTTTATTGTAATTTAATGCAGTCTCTGATAGTGATTGTCTTATGGTAAAATAGTAAAATACCTACTTATTTTAGGAATTCTCACTATGAGGTATATTCATTAAGGTAGAATTTTTTATCACTCACCTCATATTGTTCTTCTTATTTGACTATAAACTAGTTTCGGAACATAGTTTCTGTTCCATCCTCAGTATCGTCATGACCGTTGTTCTGTCGTCTTGAAGAGCTGTCCTCTGCTCCTTCCATTGGCTGATTGAAAAACCTCGAAACCAGGTCAAATTCCCGGTGAGAATGACCTGGTTTCGAGGTTTTTCAGTCAGCCAATGGAAGGAGTGAAGGACAGCTCTTCAAGACGACAGAACGGTCGTGACAATACTGAGGATGGAACAGAAACTATGTTCCAAAACTAGTTTATAATCAAATAAGAAGAACAATATGAGGTGAGTGATAAAAAATTCTACTTTAATTAGTAAAATACCTATAATTATGAAGGAACGTTTTTTAGGATGCAGATTTTGTTGGGATACTATGTACATTAAAATTATTCAAAAAGTAAATTAAATGGTAAAACAAATTAATTTTATAAGGTCATTGACAAGACTTACAGATGAATTCTGAGGGCAGAATAGGCTAATGATAGACTAAATCCTTGGATGCTCGATGATGTACATATATAATAAATAAGTTTGGTCTGTCTTCGTCTTTCCTCATAATTTGTTGTTTCTTGTAAGACATGTGTTTCAAAGCTTCTTACCTTCATCATCAGTTGGTACAGACTGATCTTCTTAAGTTGCTCGCCCTGGATCTCCACTCCTGCTCCCTCTTTTTGAGGTCCAAAGAACTTGCTTATTAAGTTCATACTTTCATAATGTATAATATATACCTCCATTTTTTTCCCCTTTACATGTTTGATTGTATCTTTTTTATTTATTTTTTATTTTTTGCAATCTCAATCCATCAATTCTTCTATAATTACTAAAATTCTCTATTTTATTATATATGTTCATATGTCTAAAATACAAATAAATAATTATTTCTTTTCTCTCTTTTGATTTGAACCTTTCCTTCAGAATCAAGGTTAAACTTTTTTTTTAAGAAAATGTTATCCAGATGATATGAGTAATAATGTTATTTCTATGAAAATGTTGAAAAATCCATTAACTTGAATGAATTCAATTGCATTATAAAACATTCTTCCAGTTTTCTAAGACCCATCAACTGTTTACTAATGTCGTCTTCACTTCCTGGTTTAGGCAAGAGTTGCCTGTTTCGTTTCCAAGTTCCCACTTTAATCCGATCCTTTATACCAAATTGTTTGTCCTTAATTCTACGCTGAGGCCATCTTTGGTTAAGTCCGTCCAAGTTTCCATTGTGAAGAATAATCTGATCGCAGTACCAACGCTATGCAGAGTAGACCATTGGTGGGGCTGCCACCTCGAAGCTTTAGGTCCAGCTCCTGGATGTACTAACCCCATCTAGAGAGTTGCCACTTCCGCCAACCTATTAAAAATTAGTTGTCGTGGACTTTACTCTTGTTTCCCCGAGCATGGGTCTCTTATCATCCCAGAGAAAGGACCCCCTCTTCCCATCAGTTCTCCGACCCAAATCGCCGAAGGGATTCTATACCACAACCTTGATTTGGGTTACTCGGATTAGCAGGTCCGCCTCATGCAGGTTGGGAGAGGAATTGATATGCAGAGGCTGTGTGTTTGCAATGCAAACTATATTGTGCATGCATACCCTTGGACCCGTTTTCTAATGTTAGGAATATATTTCTTGCATTGGTTAAAAAATGTAATTTGATGGGTCTTGGAGATTGAGAAGATGGGAGATGCCTTGAAAATTTATAGGAAATAACACTATGAGGTATTAATAACGAATTATTTATTTTAGGAAGTAAACCGCTGTGGTCTCAAGGTAGCGTGCTGCCTTGTCACGCAACAGGCCCGGGTTCGATCCCCGGTCAGGACAGTTTTTCTGGGTGAGGTTTTTATCGGGGTTTTTCCTCACCTGTAAGACAAATGCCAAGAAAACTTTAAGGCCCAAATGGTCCCCAAAATCATATGGCCATCGCAATCATCATCATTCATATTCATCTTAGATTAGGCTTAGGATTAGGGACTCTCCTGGTGCACCACTATCATCCATCATATCATCGGGACAACGTAACCCCGCCTTCCAGGTGCCCCAACTTCAGAAGTGGGTTAGAAATACGCCATGCCAGGAGAGAAACCAGGAATGTCGAAAGACAACCTGGGGCATTTGCAAAAAAAAAAATATTTTGAGATTCTTTTTATCAAGTTTTTTTTAATCAAAAAAACTTGATTAATAATTAATATTAATAAAAATAGCAACTACCTCATTTTTTTCTTCTTTTTTTAGACTGGTTTAGGAGAAATTAATACTCCATCATCAGTTTTTACTGGACCGTTGTTCTGCCATTGGAGGAAACAAGAATCATCACAACAGAACAGTGGTCAAGTAAAAACTGAAGATGGAGTATTAGTTTCTCTGAAACTGGTGAGAAGTTATTTTTATTAATAATCAAATAGTTTTGGGGGGAACTGTTTGAATTCTTGTAAATGCCAGAAATTGCTACTGAACCACTGATATTAAGATATATTAATTTTTTATAGCCCAATAGATGGCATTAATAATTTTTATTGATAACACAGTAGTAAGCTGTAATTTGACTTTATAGGAATTAACACTATGAGCACAGAGCATTAATCCTTGCTAAGAGATATTATTTATTTAAGCAAAATTGTTTCACCTCATCTCATATTCTTGTTCTACTTGAACCGGTTTCGGGACTTAATCGGTTCCATCCTCAGTATTTTCACGACCATTGTTATGTCAGTATCCTGGAGAAGAAGGAGAATATGAAGTGAGGTCATACAATTTTACTTAAATAAGCTGTAATTTGTTCTTCCTGACGATCGCTTGAGATCTCTGGGATCTAGACATCATTGTCAACTTCATTGACTTATATTCTACAATGTCGAATATAGAGCTCAATGGTCAATATTATCGTCGGCAATCTCTTTTGTGGGTTATCGCTGGGCTGAACCCCATTAGCCCTTAATGACGTCCTACCCCTGCAGTTTAAATAAGTTGAAACTAACAAAGAAACTCAACTTTTACAAGCTGAAATCTACCTTAAAATTTCTTCCAGAGAAGCATTGTAACGTGCAAACGCCGTGTCCAAAAAATTATCTGCCGTTTTTAACTGCAAGTCACTAAAATCCAGCGCTGAATCTCTCATTTAAACTACAGGGAATTAATGTAACACCTGAATTGGTAGAGCGGATAACCATCACTAACTGCCCTTCGCGCCGCGTCCCGCCTCAGTTCATTCCGCTCTTACTAATGCAGGGAGACCATCTCTTCGTACAGCGTGTTACCATTGCTGGATTGTGGCTTCGATATCTGTGCCTTGCAATTAAGAACGGCAGATTTTTTGACACGGCCTTGGTACATCACATTGATACTCTGGAAGACATTTCAAGATAGGTTCTCTTGTATGTTTATAAGCCAGAAGATAATTTTATCTAAAGAGAAACATATACATTTATCGTCTTATTTTTATTCAATATACCAGGACTATACAACATTTTGATCGGACAAAATAAAGCTGTGGCCGGCCACATTTTATCTTCTATGATGCAGTGGGTTCTCGCTGGCTGTGGCTATAGATTCGATCAGGATTCTATGTTCTCCTTGATCTGTAATCGCTGCTTTTGACGCATGATAGGCTGACCTGACGTAAGACTCACAATTTGATGAAACACTGTTTGTAGAATGAGAAAGGTCACATAAAAATAATCTATAGTACAGATCCGTGATTAGTGAATATAGTAATTGCATTAACTTGTGCGTGAAGTGTGCATTTATATTTGACGTTCATAGCAAATAAACTGCAAATATGAGTTTTTTGGCTAAAGTGTTCGGTGGAAAGAAAGGCGATAAGCCTCCAACGACTGGCGAGGCCATTCAAAAGTTAAGAGAAACTGAGGAAATGCTTATAAAGAAACAAGATTTTTTAGAGAAAAAAATAGAACAAGAAATTGCCGTAGCGAGAAAAAATGGAACAAAAAATAAAAGAGGTATTTAAAACATTAACCTCACCTTTCAACATTATTTGTTAAATTTTCATGCCTTAGGTTAATTTTTTTTAAGTAAATAGGCCTATAGTGGAGGTTAATGTTTTTTAAGTAAAAAGGCCTATAGTGGCCGAACTTTAGTTTATGACTCATCCTATACCATAAAACATTCAAATTACACCATTTACTTTTTGCATTTCTACTGACATTTCCTACCGCTTTAATGTTTTGTAATGATTCCTAAAACATTTTTACAATTCTTAAATATTTATCTATACGTATGCAAAATCCCTCAATCATTTCCTCTAAGTTCTAAAGAACCACAGGGAAAAAACTTTAGAATAACTTACTGAATTAATTTTTCTAAGTTCTACAGAATAGCAGTGCACATGTAGAAACATTTATGAAATTGTTGCCAGATCGTCATCAATTTCAGCTCTATGGTCTATTGAGAACCATGTTCTTGTTGACTACTTGTTTCTGCCATTCAAGCTGCTAGGTCTCTGGTTTCTTTCATTAATCAAAATTTTTGTAGCTGTGTTTTATTATTTTTTCCCCCCATAGCGTAGTGCTAACCCAAAGTGCAGCCAACATGGAGTTTCCCTTTATAGCCAGTTGACCTGTCAGGGAAGGTCCCTAGCCTTCAAGAATCCCTTCTCAAACCACAAGGCAGTGAATTCCATTGTTTACCTCAGTAGTAAGGTTGCCTCCTCTGCCATTGTGATGATTGTTTACCTAAGTAGTAAGGTTGCCTCCTCTGCCATTGTGATGATTGTTTACCTAAGTAGTAAGGTTGCCTCCTCTGCCATTGTGATGAATATCATCTCCACCTTCGATGCCATTGAGATCTTCACCATAACCCTGGTAAAGGACGCACACAAGTTACTACCATCTGAGCCAGATTGACCAAGGTTTATTAATGAGATGTTACCCCTCCCCCTCCTCATTTCTCAACCGTCCTACAAGAAACAAGCAATATGAGGTAAGATGATAGCAGACTCTACTTATTTATTAAGTAGAAACTCATAATGTTACTTTTGGATAAGGTGTATAAACTATCGCACATGAATTCTTCTAAGTTCTATAGAACCGCAGTGCGCATGTGTGAGTTGCAGGAGTTGCTGTAATGGTTAATGTAGCTTCCAGTAGATGGCTCTGAAGTCGGCATTACCGACTTTGGGAATAAATTCACAAAACAGCTTATATGCATATTATTTATTTCCAACCACAAAAAAAACAGATGTATAAACCAACTTCCCATTTTTTAATCTAACAAAACAATTTACATGCATATTATTTAACAAACTATAAACTAATTTTATGTACACTAACACTAAATATGGTTTCGAATTATTTTCAAATGTTGGTAACTGTGATGTGAGGGTTTGCATAGCGGATGTTACATGAAGCATTTCCGCACCTGTAGAACTCGATGTACAATATTCGCATAATTTAAAAAATATTTAATTGTAAGAAATGTTTATAAAATGGTTCCAAAATGTTTAAAATAGTACCAAACGTTATTATAAATGATTGAAAAGTGTTTAGTGCATCAGTGGCATAAGAATATTAGATGGAAAATTGTGTGCGACGGTTTATACACCACAGCCGTTACTTTCTATTATATTTTCATAACATGTTATAATAACGAATGGACATCAATGCTGGAATTAAAGTTAATCAAAATATGCAGAAACCCAAAACAGCGATAAAAAATCATAGACTAAGTAATATACTCTGTGGAGTTAGCATCACAATATTGTCTAACAGTGTCATAATATTGTGATTTGCATATTTAAATAAATACTTCAAAATTGTCTAATAATGTTATAAAAATTAATTAAATAAAAATAAAACTTAGTTTATTTTTATTTAATTAATTAATATGGATTTTCATCAAGTAAACACTAACTCAATTGGTTATAAAATTATTTGAAAAAGTTTAATAAAATATTAAATAATGTTAGTAAATATAGAAGAAGAGCTATAGTTTACAACAATATAACTGAAAAATCAAGCGCTAGTAGAAGTGCAATTGAGCCTTTTGAAATAATTTAGTCTGAAAGATAAAGAGTTAAGAAAAATACTTGATCTTCTGTGAAATGTGCTGGTTTTGTGAGAGATATCACATCGTGTAGTACCCTAACAGAGGAAAAATCTATTTTGGAATACTGTATACCAAACACCTTTCTCATAATTAGTTGTTTCTTATAAGACATATGTTCCAAAGCTTCTTAGCTTCATCATCGGTTGGTACAGACTGATCTTTAAGTTATTGGCCCGGATCTCGACTCCTGCTCCCAATTTTTGTGATCCGAAGAATCTGGTTATTAAATTTCTCTTGAGATCCAGGCCCAACAACTTAAACAAGAATAGTCTACAAACTGATGATAAAGCTAAGAAGCTTTGAAATACATGTCTTACAAGAAACAACAAATTATAAGGTAAGATGAAGACAGACCAAACTTATTTATTAAGTAAAATCTTGTAATGTTACTTCCTATAACACCACCAAGTTAACTTGCATGGATGGAGGGGAAGAGTTTTAGCGCTAGTGTCGCCAAACTACTGAATTTGTGGAAGGGATGTAGGAGAACACTACATCTGATCACGTACTGAAATGGTTCAATTTTAAGTGTGGGCGGAGAATCCCTAAACACGTGTGAAAGATCTTAACGTGGTTGTCAAATTAGTCATTTAAGTACGGAACGCTCAAGCAGTCGGATCATTTAAAATCACAGTATTTGTCGTCTCTCCGTTACCAGCCTCACAATAAATCACAAGTGGCAACATGTAATGAGAAGTGACAGCCCATTCCTACACATAACACCAATAGTAACAAGGTTGTCAAATTAGACATTTTGCCAGTGACCGCCTAGAAGGACGGACTATTAAAATCCATAGTGAAATTAAATGTTTCTTACCTCTCCTCATATAAATCTTCTAAGTAGATCGCGATTTTGAGACCATAATGGTCTCATCCTCAGTACAATCTTGGCGACTGATGTTATGTCAATCGGAAGAAACTCTTCTTCTTCCCTCTGTTGCTGGACTGATGAACTTCTGGATCGAAATCAAGATCTACTTAGAAGATTTATATGAGGAGAGGTAAGAAACATTTAATTTCACCATAAATTAAACTCTTCTTCTTCCTTCCAAGTATTAGGCCAAGGCCTGTTACGAACTCATAGTGATTAATTCCTATAAAAGTTTTTAAAAAATCCGTAGTATTTGTCAGGTCTCTACCTGCCAGACAAAGAACATATACAGAGGACAGAAAATGGCAACATAGTAAGGAAGAGAGAGACAGCATGTTAGTTAACATATTTTCTGCCTGCACAGACTACTTGGTGATGTAATATTGCATTTTTAAATAACTTAAATGCCTTCTCAGGGTTCATCTTTCTCCTTTATAGAGATAGATTTGGGAATAGAGTTGATTAACCCATTGCCTTATTAATATTTCTTCCATAGTTGCACCCATATTTGCCATTTAATTTTAAGAAAATTAGCATAACCGAAAAACAATGGCTTATAACTCGCGATCTATCGAGAGAAATCGAGTATGTTGTACACCATTGAATAGACCGTTCTCTCAGCTTTCCAACGGTATATAACATGTCATGCCATCTATTGACAAAACTAAAGAAATACTAAAAAGAAGCTACAGCTGCTCAACCGGCTCACAGCCATCTGTGTAAGAATGAGCTTCACTTGATCAGCCGGCTGGGAGCCATCTGTGAAAGAATGAGTTTCACTTGATCAGCCAGCTGGGAGCAATCTGTGAAAGAGTGAGCTTCACTTGATCAGCCGGCTGGGAGCCATCTGTGAAAGAATGAGCTTCACTTGATCAGCCGGCTGGGAGCCATCTGTGAAAGAATGAGTTTCACTTGATCAGCCGGCTGGGAGCCATCTGGTGAAAGAATGAGCTTCACTTGATCAGCCGGCTGGGAGCCATCTGTGAAAGAATGAGTTTCACTTGATCAGCCGGCTGGGAGCCATCTGTGAAAGAATGAGCTTCACTTGATCAGCCGGCTGGGAGCCATCTGTGAAAGAATTAGCTTCACTTGATCAGCCGGCTGGGAGCCATCTGTGAAAGAATGAGCTTCACTTGATCAGCAGGCTGGGAGCCATCTGTGAAAGAATGAGCTTCACTTGATCAGCTGGCTGGGAGCCATCTGTGAAAGAATGAGCTTCACTTGATCAGCCGGCTGGGAGCCATCTGTGAAAGAATGAGCTTCACTTGATCAGCTGGCTGGGAGCCATCTGTGAAAGAATGAGCTTCACTTGATCAGCCGGCTGGGAGCCATCTGTGAAAGAATGAGCTTCACTTGATCAGCCGGCTGGGAGCCATCTGTGAAAGAATGAGCTTCACTTGATCAGCCGGCTGGGAGCCATCTGTGAAAGAATGAGCTTCACTTGATCAGCCGGCTGGGAGCCATCTGTGAAAGAATGAGCTTCACTTGATCAGCTGGCTGAGAGCCATCTGTGAAAGATGAGCTTCACTTGATCAGCTGGCTGGGAACCATCTGTGAAAGAATGAGCTTCACTTGATCAGCTGGCTGAGAGCCATCTGTGAAAGATGAAATTCACTTGATCAGCCGGCTGGGAGCCGTCTGTGTAAGCCAATGGGTTAATAAGATTGCAAAGCAGAAAGAAAGAGAAACATCTGATAAAGAATAGTATAAATGTGATACAGGATTTACTTGTTCAATTGAACGATTCAGAGTCTTCTTGATATTAAACAAAATTACTTCTATGGTAATAAAAGATTCCGGGCTATGTGGCCGTGGTCTATAACTGGCGTTTCTTCCAGACGTTTCTCCCTCAACTGCGGAGGGCATCTTCAGTGGCGAGCGCTTCCAGCTGTTGTTTCCCTGTCGTAGACTCGACTGCGAATGAACAGCAGAAAGCTGGACGCTCTTTTTTATACTAGTGCTGACGTCACGTGAGTTGCAGCTGTTTGTATCGACATCATCATACTGGCTTCTGATATTGGTTCGGAACTCTCTCCTTGTTTAACCGTCTATTGCCTAATGTGTGATACCAGGCTTTGGCTAGTTTTATTCCTTCATCTTTTCTATTGAAATTGTCCTTGTGTTTATAAATTTCTATGGCCTCTCTGTATAATCTTGGGAAATAATACGGTGTTGTAGCTAGAACTTGTGTTTCATCGTAGAGAATGTGATGTCCGTTTTCAGTAATAACGTGTTCTGCTACGGCCGATTTTTCTATTTGTCCTTCTCTGCAGTTTCTTCTATGTTCAGTCAAACGGGTGGCCATGCTTCTTTTTGTGGTTCCTATGTAAGATCTTCCACAAGAACACGGAAGCCGGTATACACCGCAAGTGGAGAGTGGTGGTCGAGGATCCTTTGATGAGCGAAGGCAGTTTTCTATTTTTCTTGTAGGTCTATAAATTGTTCTAATATTGTGCTTTTTTAGTTCTTTGCCGATCCGATCTGTGACCCGTTGTATATATGGTAAGAAAGCTGTGCTGACTGTTGATGTATTATCCATTTTGCATTGTTGTTTACGTGGATTTATTGATTGTTTTATTTCTTTGGCTGTATATCCATTCTTCTTGAAACAGTCGAACAGATGGTGCTGCTCCTGGTTAAGATATTGTGGCTGGTATATCTTCTTCGCTCTGTCAAACAGTGTCTTTATGACGCCTCGTTTTTGTCTAGGGTGGTGATTGGAATTCTTGTGTAGATACCGGTCCGTGTGTGTGGGTTTTCTGTAGACAGTATGTTGAATTTCTCCGTTGTCTTTCTTATTATCTGAATATCCAGGAACGGGAGTTTACCGTTATTTTCTTTTTCTATGGTGAACTGTATTTTGGTGTTTTCGGCCATTGAGATGTTGTAGGAATCGCTCTAATTCCTCGTTACCGTGTCTCCAAACTACAACGTGTCTCCAAACTACAAACGTGTCATCCACATAACGAAACCAATATTCACGGGACTTAGGAGCTGTTTTCAATGCTTCCTCTTCGAATTTCTCCATGAAAAAATTTGCTATTACCGGACTTAGCGGATTACCCATTGCTACTCCGTCGATCTGTTCGTAATAGCTGTTGTCCCATTGGAAGTATGTTGTTGTCAATACATGTCTGAATAGCTTTGTGATGTCTTCTGTGAAGATCTGTCCAATGTAGGTCATGGTTTCGTTGATAGGCACCATAGTAAACAGGGAAACTACATCGAAGCTGACCAGTATATCGTTAGATGTCATTTTTATGTTTCGCAGTTTCTCAATGAAGTGCGTCGAGTCTTTGATGTAGCTGTCCGATTTTCCAATGAATGGTTTAAGAAGTGCAGTAAGGTGTTTTGCGAGTGTGTAGGTCGGAGAGCCAATGGCACTAACAATTGGCCGGAGTGGAATGCCATTCTTGTGTATCTTGGGAAGACCGTAGAGTCGTGGTGGTTGAGCTTCAGAGACACGTAACTTGTTCTTTGTTTCTTACCAGAAGATGTAGTTTCCCTGTTTACTATGGTGCCTATCAACGAAACCATGACCTACATTGGACAGATCTTCACAGAAGACATCACAAAGCTATTCAGACATGTATTGACAACAACATACTTCCAATGGGACAACAGCTATTACGAACAGATCGACGGAGTAGCAATGGGTAATCCGCTAAGTCCGGTAATAGCGAATTTTTTCATGGAGAAATTATTGGTTTCGTTATGTGGATGACACGTTTGTAGTTTGGAGACACGGTAACGAGGAATTAGAGCGATTCCTACAACATCTCAATGGCCAAAACAGCAAAATACAGTTCACCATAGAAAAAGAAAATAACGGTAAACTCCCGTTCCTGGATATTCAGATAATAAGAAAAGACAACGGAGAAATTCAACATACAGTCTACAGAAAACCCACACACACGGACCGGTATCTACACAAGAATTCCAATCACCACCCTAGACAAAAACGAGGCGTCATAAAGACACTGTTTGACAGAGCAAAGAAGATATGCCAGCCACAATATCTTAACCAGGAGCAGCACCATCTGTTCGACTGTTTCAAGAAGAATGGATATACAGCCAAAGAAATAAAACAATCAATAAATCCACGTAAACAACAATGCAAAATGGATAATACATCAACAGTCAGCACAGCTTTCTTACCATATATACAACGGGTCACAGATCGGATCGGCAAAGAACTAAAAAAGCACAATATTAGAACAATTTATAGACCTACAAGAAAAATAGAAAACTGCCTTCGCTCATCAAAGGATCCTCGACCACCACTCTCCACTTGCGGTGTATACCGGCTTCCGTGTTCTTGTGGAAGATCTTACATAGAAGAAACTGCAGACTAGGACAAATAGAAAAATCGGCCGTAGCAGAACATGTTATTACTGAAAATGGACATCACATTCTCTACGATGAAACACAAGTTCTAGCTACAACACCGTATTATTTCCCAAGATTATACAGAGAGGCCATAGAAATTTATAAACACAAGGACAATTTCAATAGAAAAGATGAAGGAATAAAACTAGCCAAAGCCTGGTATCACACATTAGACAATAGACGGTTAAACAAGGAGAGAGTTCCGAACCAATCAGAAGCCAGTATGATGACGTCGATACAAACAGCTGCGACTCACGTGACGTCAGTACTAGTATAAAAAGAGCGTCCAGCTTTCTGCTGTTCATTCGCAGTCGAGTCTACGACAGGGAAACAACAGCTGGAAGCGCTCGCCACTGAAGATGCCCTCCGCAGTTGAGGGAGAAATGTCTGGAAGAAACGCCAGTTATAGACCACGGCCACATAGCCCGGAATCTTTTATTACCATGATTACCGGCCGTGAAAGCCTGCATTCCAAAATTACTTCTAGTTCTAATTGGCTTATATAAAAATAGTACAAGCTGTTTTATAATTTTTTAGCTGCAATTCAAGCTCTGAAAAGAAAGAAGCGTTATGAGAAACAATTGCAGCAGATTGATGGTACATTGTCGACAATTGAAATGCAAAGAGAGGCTTTGGAAGGAGCGAACACGAATACTGCAGTGCTTCAAACAATGAAGAATGCAGCAGATGCTTTGAAGGCAGCTCACCAACATATGTGAGTAATTTCAGATGGTATAATTAAAACATTTCGTCTGTTCATTCGTACCTCTTAGAGTTGTTTTTGTCGAACATACGTTTCAGAGCTTCTTAGCCCCATCGTCAGCAATTACAGACAAAATTCTCTCATGTTGTCGGCCCTGATTCTTGATTCCTGCTCTCTTTGCCTCTGGTCCAATGAATTTACTAATGAGGTTCCTTTCTGCAGGAATTTCAAAGTTCATAATTCTTTCCTTGTTCTTCTGTTATATAGAATTTTTCCCATATGGTGGGTTCATTTTTTGTTTTCTAACTGTTTTAATAATTTTGTATTTACATCTATTTTGTGTTTTTCTGACCAAACATGAACAGCCACTGCAGATTTTTCTACTTCCCCTTTTTTTACACTCCTTATGTGTTCTTTAGTTAAATTTAATCATTAGAACTAAAGAACACATAAGGAATGTAAAAAAATTAAGTCCATTTTTACTTCACCAATCTATTTTATAGTATCCATTTGTACTTTACTTCTATTTTCGTAGAATTCTAATATTTGTTTTGAAAGTCTATGTGAGTGCATTCGTTTAATATGTCCATAAAATTTGAACCTTTGTTTTCTAATATCACTATGAATGATAAAATCAAATGTTTCCTACTCTCCTCATATAAATCTTCTAAGTAGATTGCAATTTCGAGACCATAATGGTCTCATCTTTAGTACAATCTTGGCAACTGATGTTATATAATTAAAACATTTTGTCTGTTCATTCTTGCCTCTTAGGGTCGTATGCAAATACATTAGTCTCTACTCAAATTACTTCTAATCACAGGTGAGCTGAGATCGAATTAACGGCCGCCTTATCGGTCATGCATGAATGTTGACGTTTTCGTAATATTGGCAACGAATTACACAGAATTCTCAGCGATAAAACCACTTCCGTTATTTTCATCTGCTATAGAGGAATGCATATATGCTTGCATCCCGCAAATAATACCGTATACAAACACGTCTGCGACGCGCAATATTACGCCGATTCTCCTGTTCTTCCAGTTGAATTCTTTGGTAGACTCTATCAAATTCCTCTTCTCTGCGTATACCGAAAACATGATCGAAGTCTTCAAGGTCCGACATCTTGGATAAGTTTCGAACTACATCGGTTACCATCGGTTCCCATCGGGATTTTCACATAAGTTTATATCTTGAGCTACGATCTTAAGGTACCTTGTCAGGTAGCTTACAATTATTACCGCGTGAATAGATTTCTGAGTAAGAAAAATGTGTTTGGATAAAACTTTATCAGCAGAGAATGCCTTTTACTGTCTAATGCGTTCAAACATTCGACCCTTAGAGTTGTTAGAGGTAAGAATGAACAGACAAAATGTTTTAATTATTAAACAAACCTCTTAATGTTACTTCCTATTGTATTTTAAAATAGACTGATGTTATGCCGATCGGAAGAAACACTTCTTCCCTCTGTTGGTCGACCGATGAACCTTTGGATCAGGTCAGGATTTGCGGAATTTCGAAGTTCATAAGTTTTCCTTTGTTTTTCTGAATGTGGATTTTTTCTCAAACCATGAGTTCCTTTTGTTTATCTATATTTGTTTAATTAGACTGGCTTTTGATTCAATTAAATGTTTTTCGGACCAAGCATGAGCAGCTACTGCTGACTTTTCCACTTCTCCATTTTTGACATTTCTAATATGTTCTTTCACCCTAGTTTTCAAATTTCTTTTTTGTTTTTCCAATATAAATTTTGTCAATTAGCGGTGGACTAGTGGTTTTGCTCCTTGCCTCTTGTCCCGAAGGTCGCAGGTTCAAACCTAGCCGAGCTTGATGAATGTTTTTAGGATGGAAAAATCTAAGGAGCAAGTACTCTGGGAGGGACTTTAAGCCGTGGGTCCCGAATCTGAAGATTTTCAGGCTCGTAAAAGTTCCTTAAACCTGAATGAAAAGGCCTCTAAGCAAAATTTACCGAATTTTCCTGTCCTAGTATAACCTTGGTTTCCTAAATGTCAGTATGAGGCGGAACGCTAACCATGGACCACTCAAATGACATCTATACAAAAACAAGTGTAACTAAATTAGTATGGTTCAAATTCTTCCCTGTAGGGGGAGAGTGCCTAAATCTCTGTTAAGGGAAACATGGGTTTACAAGTATAAGTACTATGAATGTCTGTATATAATTTTATTTCCTTTTTTACTTTTGAGTCTATGTGCTTCACCTATGACTTGAGAACCTAAAATGTTTCTTATAATTTTGTATTTTAATGTTTGTTTTGTTTTTATAGGGATGTGGATCAAGTACATGATATGATGGATGACATTGCTGAACAGCAGGATGTAGCCAAAGAAATATCTGAAGCAATTTCTAATCCTGTCGCTTTTGGACATGACATTGATGAGGTTAGTTTGGTCGATTTTATAATTTTACAATTAAATGTTACATGAAGGAAAATCTGGTAAAACCAAATGAGGAAATTGAATTTACATATCATTATAATCAACTGGCAAATGGTAAAAGATGGGCAGACATTGGAAAAACTTGGAAGAATACTCCCAGAAACCAAGAAAAGAAGTTGTTAGACTCAACACAGGCCATTGACTACCTTCTTGCACACCTACGCAAGATGAAAATAACCGGAAGTGAAGAATGCACTTTACGCTGTCAACCAAATTCAAGAATGGATCAGGAATATCTGCTACATTGTGCAAAACTGTCCAGAACTCTTCAACTATCCAACAACCTAAGTGGATTAAGTTATGTAGGTAGGAAATAACACTATGAGGTTTATTTTAATTTTGTTTAGTTGTTTCTTGACTCACCTCATACTTCTTAACTCCCTCGCAGATCTAGATTTCGTCATTCTCAATGCTGTTCACGTTCACAACATGGTTTTTCTCCATCATGCAAGGTTTCCGAGAGACAGGCATTTATAATTTCAAACACTTTAATATTTTCTACATTCGTAACTACACAATATTCGAACATTCGGACTCACCTAGAAAGTAAGAAATGACGATTTTCTGCTATATTTTGCCTGTGGAGCATCCCTCTTGATGGTCCAACAATAATCGTCCAGCATATTAGGATTCCATTTGCCTTGATATTTCTTTTCCATAGCTGAAATCTCCTGAGTTAGCTCATTTGGTTTTATTTTACAATGGACAAATGGACGAAGAAACATTTATTAGAAAAATAATTATTTAAATCCATTAATTGAAATTAAAATAAAAAAACTGTGGGTGATGGAGAAATTCCGAATACATATTTGAAAACACGATAAAAAACTGCATTAAGTACAACTATTGGTACTCTTTCTTCTTCTTCTTCTTCCTTTCAAGTATTAGGCCAAGGCCTGTTACGATCCTACAGAAAATTTTCCCTCCTGTGTACTTCTGGGAAATTCTCATATAAGACTTGATAGCATAATGATAGTCCCTTCGATTGGTTGCTGGCCAAAGGAAGGCAAGACCAGTGATGGGGCTGCCATCTTATAGCCTCTGGTCAGGCTTTTCTGGAGAAGAAAAGAAAATAAAGGAAAGATGAAATGGAAGAAAGGAAAGACTCCCTAGCCCTCGGATTCCCTAATAGCGTCGGGATCGGAAAAAAAAAAGAGTTAACCAAGGGAGGTTAGATAGTAAAGTTAAAAGAGTCTGGTATAAGTAAGTGGAAGAAAGGAAGAAATACCAGATCGGTTAAAGATAGAAGTAAGGAGCAAAACATAAGTGGAAACAATGTTTTGCTCAGCTTGGGCACCTTGTGGTCGCCATCCACGTATCCTCTAGGTGAGGACCCCTGAGGGTATTCATGAGATAAAAATCATGTTGATCAGTGTATCCGGTTCCCAAAAAATCCACCCGATTATTTCCTTCCCACCTATACCTAGAGCTAACTAATGGTTAAGTTATGTATATAGGAAATAACACTATGAGGTTTTTTAGTATTGTTTATTTTTTATTATTTCACTCACCTCATACTTCATAACTTCTTGCAGACCTAGGTTTCATCACACCATTTGTGACATTCTCAATGCTGTGAGGTTCACAACTGACGTCCAACGGCCTTCTATCCTGCAGACTGACCTCCGTGCCATCTGATGGCTGACCGACGAATTTCCTAATCAGTCCTTAAACAATTGGAAAAACCGAAGGAACTCACAATTTGGGAAAAAATTTACATATGCAAGAATGAAAATACAACTATGAATTTTGAAATACCCGGTTATAAGGAGAGAGGACTGATTAGGAAATTCGTCGGTCAGCCATCAGATGGCACGGACGTCAGTTGTGAACGTGACACAGCATTGAGAATGTCACAAATGGTGTGATGAAACCTAGGTCTGCAAGAAGTTATGAAGTATGAGGTGAGTGAAATAATAAAAAATAAACTCACTAATGGTCTTTTCTCGAAAGGTTTTCCAGTAACAATTTTGAAAGCATTTACACTGTCACCCATGTGAGCTATGTGACCTGTCCCTTTCAATCTCCTATCGCTGACAATATTAAGACAATGTTATAAATTAGGGTGCTCATCATTGTTTAGTTGCAATTCTCATATCTATTGTTCTAGAATTTCAATATCTATTTTTTAAGGTGGGTGATGGGTGAAATTTTCGACATTTTTGGTCAAATTTAGCATTTTTTTTGTTTTTTGTATTAAAAAATACTATGTACCTTAAAGTATAAGTTGGCAAAGTTTCAGTGTCCTATGGCGCTTGTAAGTCTCCCGAATGACTGTAGGAGGGAATGTATGCTACATTCTAATTTTAACTGCATGCAAATTTTCAAATTGGTTTTTCCACACTTTTATTTTCATTGCATTTCAATACATCCGATTGAGGGTCTTTCCACTTTTCAGCGGTTGCCCTTTTACCAGCCGGCTGCTGGCCTTTCACATCCACATGTGTCAATCACAGAGGTAGATGATCAACAGCCAGTGTAGGGGTGACATGTGGTTAGCATGTCGAGTCCCCCAGCCGTTATAGCTGGTTCCTCAACCTGGAGCCGCTACTTATTGTAGCTACCCAATTGCCTCACGATGCTGGGTGGGCACCGGTCCCATACTGGCGGAAATACCATGAGAAAATTTCTTCCCCCATGGAGACTCGAACCAGCGCAAGTCCCGTAGCTCTGCGCCAAGGCTTCCTACCTTAACCGCTCGGCTACGGCGCGGGACGCATTTCAATACATTCAAATCAAAATAGCATTGACAAATTTAATGACAGAAGCATGAAATTTTAACTGCATGTCCCACACTCTATGGCTAACAATCCTATGCATGGATTTTGAAACAACATTGACAGTTTTTTAAATAAAAAAATAAAATATGTGTAGTAATTAAAAAAAATTCATATGCAGAGGATGTATATATTTTTTTCTTCCTTTATTATAATGATATAGAAAAGTTAATGCACAGTGTTGTTCTAAATAAGTCAGTGGTCGTGTAGAAAAAAATTAAGAAATTTTACTAAAAAATTATGGGACTTATTAAAAATTTGAATATGCAAATTTTTAAATGCATTTTCTTCAATAACTCAAAAACCATTAAGCCTAGAAGGATGAAACTTTAATATAATATTACCTATTATGGCATGAATGTGTGTACAAAAAATCAAGTATATAGCTTAAAAAATGTAGAAAATAGAAATTTCACCCATCACCCCCCTTAAGTTGTTTTAATTTTAATGAAGTTTCTTTATAGAAAAGGTTTGTACTGTTCGATGGTTCACAGATTCTTGTTTTGTTGCAGGATGACTTGGAACGTGAACTGGAGGAACTGGAACAGGAAGAATTAGACAAAGAATTGTTGGGTGTTGGACCATCACCAGAAGAATTACCTAATGTGCCTACAACAGAAATTGCCAAGCCAACGCCAACGAAGTCCAAAGCCAGTAAGTAGATTTATTTTATTCAGTAGGTCCAAGTCTCAGTGGTATTGAAAATTATAATAAAAAAACACTTAAACTTCAGGGTTTGAAGGGATGACAGTATACAGTTTTAACTGCAAAGAAAGTCTGTCACAAAAGAACTTGATAAACTAAGCAAATTTCTCATTAAGTCAAATTTATGCTCCTATTTTGCTGGTTTACGGAGTATATATTTCTTTTCTTAAACTAGAGAAGTTAAATTTATATATTAAATTTGGGAATTTTTAACATTATGAGGTTCAAATTCATAAGAATTAAATTAATCGTGATTATTTCATACCTCATACTTCTATATTTCTTTAAATACAGCACTGCAGTATCGGCAATTTCTTATCACCATCATCAGCTGTTTTCAATCGTGAAAACAGCTGATGATGGTGATAAGAAATTGCCGATACTGCAGTGCTGTATTTAAAGAAATATAGAAGTATGAGGTATGAAATAATCACGATTAATTTAATTCTTATAGAGAAGTTAAATTTATGATTTTTTTTATGTCATGAGTAGAGACCGGATGTTTGGGAAAATGCCTATGTTATTTATTATAGATATTGTAAAAGTGGCTACATATAAGTTCGTACCGACAACCCTAGAGTTGATCTTGAAGAAGATTTTCGGGCTGTAGGCCGTGGTCGTGAGGCTTGTAGTTCCCCGACATTTCGCCAGAGACTGCATCTGGCATCCTCAAGGGTTGTCTTGAGACTGGCAATTCTGTCCGCTGTCTGTCTTATTTATACGTTCACCGCGATGTGTTCGTAAGTTGTATCTGCCTTCTGATTGGTCAGCGGTAGGGACTTCCATTGCTCCAATGAGATTGCTGTTTGATGGTCTAGTCGACTGTACGTTATATCTGTCTTCTGATTGGTCAGCGGTAGGGACTTCAATTATTCCACTGAGATTGTTGTTTGATTGTCTAGTCGACTGTGCTTGTAGAGGTTTACATTTTGTGTTTTTTAGAACCGGTATCCATACTTTGTTGACTTTTAATGATTCTTCTTTTCTGTTGAAACTGTTTTTATGTTTGAATATTTCGATGGCTTCTCGTTGTAGACGGGTAAAATAGTGTGTGCAGTTAGATAATATGTCTGTATTCTGGTATTGTACCTTGTGGCCATCAAGTAAAGAGTAAATTAAATTTGAAGAGTAAATATTCAAACATAAAAACAGTTTCAACAGAAAAGAAGAATCATTAAAAGACCAGACATCTAGCCCCCAGTTGTATGAACCCCAAATGGAGGGCTGCCTCTTCTGCTCCTATGGACTATTGAGGACTTCCCCCTTGTTACCCTGGGAATGGGTCTCCAAATTTTTCCCCTAGAGAAAGGGTGCCTTCTCTGCACATTTATTTTGACCTTTGAGGTCTTCACACATTACCCTGTGCAAGGAACCCTTCGATCAGGTACTACACATTGGGCCAGTGTGACTTGAAGCTTGCGAGGGAAGGAATGTTAAACTCTTTGATGAGACTGCCTCATAGAGGGTTCTCATCTGCTACCCATACAAACCAAAAGGAGACAGGAATATTGGCAGACCGAAAAAGAATTTTTTTTTTTTTGCAAATGCCCCAGGTTGTCTCTCGACATTCCTAGTGTTCTCTCCTGGCATGGCGTACTTCTAATCCACTTCTGAGATTGGGACGCCTGGAAGGCGGGGTTACGTTGCCCCGATGATATGATGGGTGATGATGTTGATAGTGGTGCGCCAGGAGAGTCCCTAATCCTAAGCTTAACCCATTGGCTTACACAGACGGCTCCCAGCCAGCTGATCAAGTGAAGCCCATTCTTACACAGACGGCTGTGAGCCAGACTGAGCAGCTGTAGCTTCTTAGTGTTTCTTTAGTTTCGTCAATAGATGGCATAACATGGTTATATACTGTTGGAAAGCTGAGAGAACAATCTATTCAATGATGTTCAACAAAGTCAATTTCTATATTAAATTTGGGAATTTTTAACATTATGAGGTTCAATTAATAATAATTAAATGAATCGTGATTTTTTCTTACCTCATACATCTATGTTTCTTTAAACACAGCACTGTAGTATCGGCGACACTTTGTCGTCATCGTCAGCTGTTTTCACGACTGTCAATTTTTTTCTCCTTTTTGCCGGTAATTATCTAGACTGCCATCTGGTGTTCTTTTGAAGGAATTCCTCTTCAAACTGCCATCTGGTGTTATTTTGAATGAATCATTTCCATTTCCATTTAGGAAGTTTAGGCAGTTTGAAGAGGAATTCCTTCAAAAGAACACCAGATGGCAGTCTGGATAATTACCGGCAAAAAGGAGAAAAAATTGACAGTCGTGAAAACAGCTGACGATGACGACAAAGTGTCGCCGATACTGCAGTGCTGTGTTTAAAGAAACATAGATGTATGAGGTAAGAAAAAATCACGATTCATTTAATTATTAAAGTCAATTTCTCCCAATAGATCACGAGTTATAAGCCATTGTTTTTCGGAGAAGTTAATTTTCTTAAAATTAAATGGTAAATATGGGTGCAACAATGGAGGAAAATATTAATAAGCCAATGGGTTATTCTAAGATGAATATGAATGATGATGATTGCGATGGCCATATGATTTTAGGGACTGTTTGGGCCTTAAAGTTTTCCTGACATTTGTCTTACAGGTGAGGAAAAACCCTGATAAAACCTCACCCAGAAAAACTGTCCTGACTGGGGATCAAACCGGGCCTGCTGCGTGACAAGGCAGCACACTACCTCGAGACCACAGCGGTGGAATGGATTCAACTTTTTGAATGAGAATCTATGAGACCGGAACAAGCCACGTGGGATTAATCCGTGAATGTTGATGTGACTAATTTTTGTTGCAGATGTTCGGGCTGTGGATGAGGATGACCCAGATATGAAAGAATTGCTACAGTGGGCTACGTAAATATCAGCTTGTTTCTGATGAGATAATGAGCATTCTACATGAGTTAGTAGGTCATGCTCCACTAAATGCTTCTATCAGCTAATCTACTGCAAGAAAGTGACCCACTGTACATATTTATTCTCTACATAACATAGTACAGCTACTTTTAATTTCTTCTTGTGGTATTTTGCTTATTTTAATTGTAAGAGTGAAATATTGTCCATTAGCTGATGTTAAATAATTAAGAATATGTTTTTCTTTATTTCGTGTAAAATGGTTACAAAAATGCCTTAAGTGGAGGAAAGTTATTTATGACATTTTAGTGATAAAATGCTTTTTTTTTTACTATCATAGTATTTACCAATCTTTGTTATGAAATGATTTTATAATTATTATTTTGTATTATCCAAGTTAAGTCTGCATGCAGAAAATATATTAAGAATTTCTAGGTTAGAAATGAGGCATGATTTTGCACCCTCTTAAATTGAAATATAGCCACTGCCATCCCTAGGCTAGGATATGCATGGGACCCTAAAATTTGCACACCGAAAAATCTATTTCTAATAAATTCTCAATGAAAAACTCCATTATTAAATTTATAAATTGAGTCAGAGAAATCTTTTTACATCTCACCCCATAAAACTCTGTGATTTTCACAGGACTGGTTTCATGGGCTATTGCCCATCCTTAGCCAAAACTAAGGCTGTTAAAAATCTGCTGTTATCAAGTTCTGAACTGCTATCTGGTGCTGATTTTATGAGCTCTGAGATTGAATTTTACTAGCCAGAACTTAAAAATTCATGGATCTATATTTGCTCTTCTGAATGTATGTCTTTTCCCAAACTGTTAATTTCAATGACTTCTCTAAATTAAGGTAGAATTTTTATCACTCGCCTCATATTGTTCTTCTTATTTGACTATAAACTAGTTTCGGAACATAGTTTCTGTTCCATCCTCAGTATCTTCACGACCATTGTTCTGTCGTCTTGAAGAGCTGTCTTTCGCTCCTTCCATTGAAAACTCCTGGCGCGACAGGCCTACAAGGCCCTTAGCCTACCAGCCGGCTGCTGGCCTCACATCCACATGTATTAATCACAGAGGTAGATGATAATCAGCCAGTGTAGGGGTGACATGTGGTCAACATGTCGAGTCCCCCAGCCATTATAGCTGGTTTTCTTAACCTGGAGCCGCTACTTATTGTAGCTACTCAAACGCATCACGATGCTGGGTGGGCACCGGTCCCATACTGACCGAAATACCATGAGAAAATTTCTTCCCCCATGGAGACCCGAACCAGCGCAAGTCTCGTAGCTCTGCGCCAAGGCTTCCTGCCTTAACCACTCGGCTACAGCGCAGGACAGCTCCTTCCATTGGCTGACTGAAAAACCTCGAAACCAGGTCATTGTCACCGGGAATTTTGAAGTTCGTCAATTTCTTCTTTTTGCTCTTTTGAAAAGAGGTTTTTCAGTCAGCCAATGGAAGGAGCGAAGGACAGCTCTTCAAGACGACAGAACAACGGTTGTGGCGATACTGAGGATGGAACAGAAACTATGCTCCGAAACTAGTTTATAGTCAAATAAGAACAACAATATGAGGTGAGTGATAAAAATTCTACCTCAATGAATATACCTCATAGTGAGAATTCCTAAAATAAATAACTTCTCTAAATGTTTCAAAAGTTTAGTTTAACACCTCACAGTGATACTTCCCATCATAATCTTTATTAAAATTCCATTATTGACCCGCCTCATGGGCTAGTGATCAGCGTTCCTACCGTTCATGAGGTCCCGGGTTCGATTCCTGGTCAGACTATAGGAATTTTTCTTTAAAGGGAATTGTTCCTGTGGGTACCCATGGTCTGGAATTTAGGTTAAGTTTAGGTTAAGGACTCTCCTGGCATTTCATTACCATTTATCATCGATCATATCATCGGGGTAATGTAACTCCACTTTTCAGGAGCCCCAACCTAAGAAATGGATTACATTTCCACCAATGCCAGGGGAGAAAGTCAGAAATGCATAAAAGACAACTTGGTGGCATTGGACAAAAAAAAATTATTTTGCTAATCCTGATTGGGCATTTACACTGAAATAATAGTAATAATAATAATTGAGTCAGAATTTAACACCTCACTTCATAATTGTAGATTATCAAGGACATGTTTCAATACTTTTGCATAATATCTTTAGTTCCATGTAACTATATTATTTTTAGTCTGAACATCTTACCTCAATATTAATGTTGATTTGTTCTTGAACATGTTTCAAAACAATATGTTTTCCAGTCTGTAAAAGCTGACGATAAAACAGAATTGTTTTGAAACATGTTATAAGACAGAATTGTTTTGAAACATGTTCAAGAACAAATCAACATTAATATTGAGGTAAGATGTTCAGACTAAAAATAATATAATTAAAATAACCTCAAAATATAACTTCCATTTAACTGTTGAATTGGTGATTGGCAATCCTGTAGGTTGCTTTCTATTCCTCCTGGTGGCGGTGATGAACTTCCAAATTAAATCCATTTCCTCGAGAAACCTACAATTATGAGGTGATATTTTAAATTCTATCTCAATTATCAATTAAAATAAACCTCAGTGTCACTTCCTTTAAATAATAATGAAAATAATAATATATTTTTTTTGCAATGAAAGGATCTTATATATATTTTTTCCTTATTCCCAAATGCAAATAAATATTCAATGAATGAATGAGTCACTTCTTATCTTACCTCATAGTTTGTTTTTTATAAAACATAAAATATGAGGTAAGATAAGAAGTGACTCATTCATTTATTGAATTAAGAACCTCATAATGATATTTCCCATATTTAACTATGAACAAATAAATATATTTATCAATTAATGTTTTTATTATTAATTTCATACATCTCAATGATGGATAAATCATATTTGAAGAGAAAAATTATACGCTCAGATGGGGACTTGAACCCGGGACCCTTGGTTCTCTAGACCAAGTGCTCTACCACCTGAGCAAGTACTGATCTAAACGCAAATTTTTCTCCATATACGTTGTAATTCCTGCCCACCAAATGCTACGAAGCCTTTGCAAATGGCAGCTCCTATATTAAGAATACATATTTGAGAATTAATCATTACATTATAAATGCCAATATGGCTTTCTTCAATGTTTTTGTTATTAATTTCATACATCTCAATGATGGATAAATCATATTTGAAGAGAAAAATTTGCATTTAGATCGGTACTTGCTCAGGTAGCTCAGGTGGTAGAGCACTTGGTTTAGAGAACCAAGGGTCCCAGGGTTCAAGTCCCGGTCTGAGCATATAATTTTTCTCTTCAAATATGATTTATCCATCATTGAGATGTATGAAATTAATAATAAAAACATTGGAAAAAGAAAAGCCATACTGGCATTTATAATGTAATGTATAATTCCCAAATATGTCTTTTTTTAACAAAGGAGCCGCCATTTGCAAAGATAGAAGAAAAGGCTTCATAGCATTTGGTGGGCGGGAATTACAATGTATATAGAGAAAAATTTGTGTTTAGATTGGTACTTGCTCAGGTAGCTCAGGTGGTAGAGCACAGCAGACATGAAGGGGAATTAAGGATTTTAATCTATTTAATAATCCGTGTAATTGAAATTATATTGTTATCTGTCTCCACTTAATTATAAACCGGACCTTGACCTAAAATAGGAAATGATGGTCAAGGCAGCCGTTCATAGTTAAATATGGGAAATAACATGAGGTTCTTAATTCAAAGTCATAATGTTGGCTGAAGACAAGAGGGACTCCTCTTG
The DNA here is from genome assembly GCA_030220185.1 of Diploptera punctata. NCBI lineage: Eukaryota > Metazoa > Arthropoda > Insecta > Blattodea > Blaberidae > Diploptera > Diploptera punctata. Next base: position 628,084 of record JASPKZ010007480.1, read on the forward strand.
AAAACTGCAGTTCTCGTGTTTAAAAAAACATTAAATATGAGGTAAGATATGAAGAAAGGCAGTCGTTGTCCAGACATAACATGAAATAGAGCTGCCATCTCCTATGTTATGAAGTTTATATCAATTTTTTATATTTTTAGTAATATCAAGAATTACACTAGTTTTTTTATGGTTCTTTACCATTATTTACGATGAAGTTCAGGATTTCTTTCCCGCCCCTTTTTTTAATACAATAGTAATTATTTCTTTCCCTTGTTTTACAAAGAAATACAGGGTGTCCCATTCAAACCTCCCACATTTTAATTAATCATAACTCTCAAAGTATACGGAATTATAAAATGAGGTTGGTATTAAAAGAAAGAGAAACTCAAAGAATTTTTGTTTTCATTGTTGCAGTTAATTCATCTGTCGCATGTTGGACAATAATGACATAAAACAAAATGGCGACTCCTCAGCGATGAGGACAAACTGTTTTCTGGTATGCAGAGATGAAGTCAATAATTACAGTGCAAAGAAATTACCGGAGAGAATATGGAGGAAATGCACCTGATGGGAAGACCATTAAGCCATGGCTTGAGAAGTTTCTGGCAACTGGAAGCGTTAAAAAGGAATCAGGAGGTGCTCGTACATGTGTTTCAGAAAAAAAGATTGAAGAAATTAGAGCAGGATTTCAGAGAAGTCCACAAAAATCAATTCACCAAGCTTGCAATAGTACTAATGGACATGTTGGACAGAATGGGGCACGAAATCGAATACAGACTTGATATTGTTCATGCTACTAATGGTACACATATAGAGGTGTTTTAGTGTGTGGCAATGAAAATTCTTTGAGTTTCTGTTTCGTTTAATACCGGCCTCATTTCATAATTCCACATACTTTGTTAGTTATGATTAATTAAAATGTGGGAGGTTTGAATGGGACACCCTGTATAATGGAATACAAAACAAAGCAAGTTGTTTAAATGTAACATATAGCTTGTTTAGTTTACTGAAATAGTTTAAATATTAAGGGAGGGTAATATGTGCTATATAGTTTAATGATTAAACCTCAAGGGTGAAAATATGAGAGCAGAGGAATTATATGTTGATAAAAGGTGGTTTTCACATATTTAATTAATGTTGGGAAGTAATTATGAGGTATAATCATTAAAAATCATCGGAGAACATATTGTTTAAATAACTCACCTCATAGGATTCATGCTTCCATGATATCGCGATTTCAAACATTATCATGTTCATCGTCAGCCATAACTCCGACTGTTGAAATTCTTCGGCCGTCAACTATTCTATTGTCACCATCTTCAGTGCTGCTATCTATGGTTGAATTTATGAACTTCGAAATCAATGTAGAATTTCAACAGTCGGAGTTATGGCTGACGATGAACATGATTATGTTTGAAATCGCGATATCATGGAAGCATGAATCCTATGAGGTGAGTTATTTAAACAATATGTTCTCCGATGATTTTTAGTGGTTTTCACAATTTGAGGTTTCTAAAAAAACTTCCTTCAGTTTATACTAAAAGTGTAATCGCTACCATGCTCACCTCCGGATTAAGGAAACTTCTCTATTTACAACTTTGAAGGTTATTAGTTTAATTTAAACTTAAAATCTTAGGTAGAATTCAAATGAGGAAAAGTAAGCTAAATCAAGCTAATGGGTTCATACCCCATTTATAGAGGGAAAAACCTCTCTAATCTCTAATAATTCTACTAAAATCCACAATTGAAAAATCAGGATGTCCAGCAGTCGGGAATAAGTCAGGAATTTGAAAGCAACCAGGAAATAGATGGGGATTCGTAAAGTGACTTGCATCTGTCTTGTATTCAAATCAAAAGAGTTGCAATTGTTAAACCACATTCTAAAAATGTTTACAGATATTGGAATATTTCTTGGAAGAAATGTTTATGAAACTATAGCATATGTTTGGTGGAGTCAAGCTTCCGCCGCTAAAAAAATGCCAACCCTTGCCAAGTATCTTTTGCGTTTCATATACACTTGACCAATTTTTCCTAGTAATATTTTATTGAAATCTGTAAAAAATGAACTAACGACTAAAAAAATAAGATGAATAAAGTAATTTTAACGTGAGATTGTTTGCAATGTTTTATGGTAACATAGTTTATGTACAGATAATAAAAATTAATAAATTATTTTGCTATTCTTATTTAGCTGAATTCAAATACCTAGGAACAATAATCACAAACAGGAATGAGATACACAAAGAAATTAAACATAGGCTCAATTCTGGAAATGCATCTTATTATGCATTACAGAGACTCTTGACTTCCCAACTCCTTTCAAAAAACGTTAAACTGAAAATATATAAAACTATTATTCTACCAGTTATATTATATGGGTGCGAAACATGGACTCTTACTTTAAGGGAGGAAAGAAGATTACGAGTATTTGAGAATAAAGTTCTTAGGAAAATTTTTGGACCAAAGAGAGATGAACAGACAGGTGAATGGAGAAGACTGTATAACAGTGAATTACATGGTCTTTATAGGAAGCCAGATATAATGAAAACAGTTAAGTCTCGTAGACTGCGATGGGCAGGACATGTGGCACGAATGGGGGAATGAAAGACGTGCATGGAAGCTTCTTGTAGGAAAACCAGAAGGAAAACGCCCAGTAGGTAGACCAAGAATGAGGTGGGAGAATAACATTGATTATGATTTGAGGGAAGTAGATTATACAGGGAATGATTGGAAAGCATTAGCTCAGGATAGGGATGCATGGAGAGCTTATGTCCTTGTGGCCATGAATCTACGGGTTCGATAGTGCCAGTGAGTAAGTAAGTTATCACACATATGAAAAAAATAATTATACAAAATTAGCTTTAACTAGAATTAAATCAATATAGCACTAAAAAGCTCAAGAATTATTTTTTGATGCCATGAAAAACTGGGAAATATTCGGAAATTTCATATTTGTAATTTGCTGGTCACCCTGATAATATAAATTGAATACTTATTCATTTTGGTAAATATCCTAGGAAGGGAGGCAGACTGAGGGTTTTGGAATAGAAATAAAGTCATAGATTTATAGGACATAAAGAGCCTAAATCCTGAAAAGGAGGTCTCTGACCAAGAATTGTCTGCTCTTTCACACTTTAGATTTGAATTATGGTGGTAATGACTTATGAAGGAGCATTGTAAAAAATACTACATGCCATTGCAACATTTGTTTTTTGCATAATGAAACAATGCATTGACAAATTATATATATATATTGACGATTTTTATTATTAATTTAACACTTCTCATAGAAGGATAAATTATATTTGAAGAGAAAAATTTTCGCCTAGACCGGGACTCGAACCCGGGACCCTTGGCTTTCCGGGCCAAGTGCTCTACCAACTGAGCTAAATAAATATAATTTATCCTTCTATGAGAAGTGTTAAATTAATAATAAAAATCGTCAATAGAAGCCCTACTGGCTATAAAGTAGTGTTAAATTCCCAATAAATGTCTTCTTAACTAAGAAGCCGCCATTTGCAAAGATAGAAGCTATGGTTTCAAGCATTTGGTGCGAGGGAATTATAACGTACATAAGAGAAAAATTTGCGTCTAGATCGTAACTCGCCTCGGTAGCTCAGTTGGTAGAGCACTTGGCCCGGAAAGCCAAGGGTCCCGGGTTCGAGTCCCGGTCTAGGCGAAAATTTTTCTCTTCAAATATATATATATATATATTTTTTTAAATCTTGAACTGGATATCGAACCCTGGACCTCTGACTCTGCACCATACAAGACCCGATACAAACACCAATATTCTTTCCACTTATACAATTCTCTTATGTCCAAAGGCAGATAGAACGCTATTAAGAACGCCATCAGACTTCTATTCAAAGAATTTTTAACGATTACTTTACATTGCTTTTATGCGGTAAAGTTTAATATTAATGTTAACATCATCAGACAACTTCTATTCGAAGTATATTTAACGAGAATTTTACATTACTTGTAAGTAATAAAGTTTAATATTAATAGCTTAGCTATCTGCTTTCGGACATATAATTGTATAAGTGGAAAGGAAAATTTGGCATTTGTATCAGGTCTTGAAGGTGATGCAAGCTGTTAGACGCACACCTCTTACCACTGGGGTCCCAAGATCGAGTCTTGATCACTCCAATGTGGATGTGGGTTTTGTGGCAGACAAAACGGAATTGCGACTCCAACACCTTCTCCTTAGAGGTGTTGGTTTTAGGCCGAGAACTCTTGAATGTGGACACGAAATAGATAGGGAGGACAAGTCTGGGACTTGAGAGTATGGTCTTTTGACCGAGGTATCCCAAGGGGTGGAGGCATGGGCCTAGATAGACAAAACAGAGCCTGGACAAGTTTTTCTCGGGGTTTCTCCTGTTTTCCCCTGCCATAAATTTCATTTCTCCATACTCATTTGATTCATCCGCCCCTGTGATAGTGTGTCAGGAGTGGTTGGCCAGCACCCTTGTCGTTCTCAGATCTCTATAAATATAGGTGCTACATCTCAACTCATTCCTCGACCCAACCTTGAATTGGACACGAGTTGAGGATATTTATTTGTATTGAGTCTTGAATTTTGTAATGGACTCATGCTGACGCACAGAATTGGAGGTCCACGATTCAATTTCCAGTTCAAGCTTTAATTTTTCTTTTCAAAAAATAAATTTGTTCAGGAGTGGAAAATGTTAAACCAAATATATCAAAATAATTTCTTCTTCATCATTTCATGTTATAGACCTATTAGTGGGCTGTTACATCAGTCACATTTTATTTGAAAGATGGTATATTTATTAAATGATCTGATACTTTTCAGAATAATTAATTCCATTGATGACAGTGGAACATATGCAGTACAGATTTAACTTGGATATTATTTGAATCGTACAGAATCACTAAATATTCCTTCTCAGTTATTAATTGTATTGGTCATTGTTAAAATGGAGAATGCTACAATATCACTATTAATCATTATTAAAGTGTTGAAAGCAAAAACTGAGAATCCAGAAATCATATTCAGACATAATAAATTATGTATATGATTAAATTATGGAAAGTTTTACATGCAGTAACAATAAATAAAAACAGTATCCAGGCAATAAAAGAGATTAATAGTGAGTGGAGAACATATTTTAATCGACTCACCTCATACTTTTCAAACTTCTTTAATACCGACGGTTTCAGACAATATCATGTCCTTCTTCAGTCATGGCTTCCACTGATGAAATTCCATGATTGTTGATTTCTTTAGTGACATCACTTCCTTTCGTGACTGAAGAAGGACATGATATTGTCTGAAACCGTCGGTATCAAAGAAGTTTGAAAATGTATGAGGTGAGTTGATTAAAATATGTTCTCCACTCACTATTAATGATATAACCTCATAATGTTTACTTCCCAATATTAATTTAAATATAATAAAAGATATGTTGATAGCGATGGCTATCGGCCTTCGGATGAAATGAGAATTAATTGTATAAGTAGAAAGAAATTTGACGTTCCTATCGGAAGTTCAAATGGCATAATGGTTACCACACTGACCTACAGTGTCAGAGGTCCGGGGTTCGACTCCCGGTTTGAACGTAATTTTTCTTTATAAAATAAAAATAAAAGAGAATTTAACACCTCACCTTATAATTGCAGATTTCTTGAAGACTAGTTTTGATACTTCTGTATATCGTCTTCAGCTCTATCTAAGTGTTGAATTGGTTGTTGGTGAACCTGTAAGTTGCTTCCTGCTTAATTAAAATAAACCTCATAGTGTCACTTCCTTTATTATTAATGAAAATAAAATAGTTGTATAATGAATCTATCTGTAGAGTAAAACTGGGTAAAAATATTACATCAGGTTTTGGAGTTTGTATAGGATATATACTATTTTCTGTCTAATCTTCGAAAGACACTTCAGGAAAATAAATGGGCCGGTAATCCACGAAGCACATGACTGCTGCAGTTACTGCGATTCGTTCATGACCAAAGCACAGTTCAGCGGAAGCGAAAAAATAGATCATGTACTCGATTAATAAGTAAAGTAAAGTAATCCCACTACAGGCCTCGGGAGGTCCTTGGGGTAGTAGGAGGTTAAGGCTCCCACTTTTCTGGACAATCAGCACTTGATGTCAGCGGGTTGTCAGCCCTGCGTGACGGCAACCTTTACCCCAGAACAAGCATCTGGTATTCATTTCCATTAGAGGCTGAGTCGACCTCAGGGTCATAGTGCCGCCAGAAGGTTTGGGTCAGTTTAAAAATCCTGACCCCACCAGGACTTGAACCCTTGACCTTCCAGCTTGTAGCGCAGTGCCTTAACCACTATGCTACGGCGTGCCCCACTCAATTAATACAATTACGTATTTAAAGGTATTTATGTTAACATAGTTGATCAGAATACGGTATATACCTATATTAAGTTATGTAGGTAGGAAATAACACTATGAGGTTTATTTTAATTTTGTTTAGTTGTTTCTTGACTCACCTCATACTTCTTAACTCCCTTGCATATCTAGATTTCGTCACTGTATTTGTGACATTCTCAATGCTGTTCACGTTCACAACTTAGTTGAGAATGTCACAAATACAGTGACGAAATCTAGATATTCAAGGGAGTTAAGAAGTATGAGGTGAGTCAAGAAACAACTAAACAAAAATATACTTAATATTTAATTTTAGGAAGTTATATTTTGAGGTTATTTTAATTATATTATTTTTGGTCTGGACATCTTACCTCAATATTAATGTTGATTTGTTCTTGGACATGTTTCAAAACTATTCTCTGTTTTATCTTCAGCTTTCCCAGCTGAAGATAAAACAGAGAATTGTTTTGAAACATGTCCAAGAACAAATCAACATTAATATTGAGGTAAGATGTCCAGACCAAAAATAATATAATTAAAAATATACTTGCATTGACGATTTTATTATTAATTTAACACTTCTCATTGAAGGATAAATTATATTTGAAGAGAAAAATTTTTTCGCCTAGACCGGGACTCGAACCCGGGACCCTTGGCTTTCCAGGCCAAGTGCTCTACCAACTGAGCTACCGAGGCGAGTTACGGTCTAGGCGAAAAAATTTTTCTCTTCAAATATAATTTATCCTTCAATGAGAAGTGTTAAATTAATAATAAAATCGTCAATAGAAGCCCTACTGGCTATAAAGTAGTGTTAAATTCCCAAAAAATGTCTTCTTAACTAAGAAGCCACCATTTGCAAAGATAGAAGCTATGGTTTCAAGCATTTGGCGCGAGGGAATTACAACGTACATAAGAGAAAAATTTGCGTCTAGATCGTAACTCGCCTCGGTAGCTCAGTTGGTAGAGCACTTGGCCCGGAAAGCCAAGGGTCCCGGGTTCGAGTCCCGGTCTAGGCGAAAAAATTTTTCTCTTCAAATATACTTACATATTTCTTCGAAGGTCGGAGACTAACTAAACATTCGCATTTGTTTGAAACTGAACGATTCTTTGCGAGGAAGTTTATCAGTTACAAATATGGCGGCTGTCAGGTAGTTTATATATGTTAGCTTAACTCGGTGATAAAATGTGTGATGAAAATTATTAGAAGCACAAAGGGAAACTGTTAAAGAGTGGTGAAAAACGGTGTTAAATGCATTAGTTTTCGACATACCATTGTAAATGTTAATACAACATTAAAATTTAAAACTTTTGTTGTGCATTAATTTATTCGCTGGTAACACACAGCTGACAGAGTTCGCCTGCACTTATACATGTGCTATGTGGAGAAATACATTTGGAAGTTAAATGTCAAAGTGTGCTTCTTATGTTGGACAGAATATAGGATGTTGTTTATCACTGACTTATTCAAAATATATCTACAGACACCTTAACACAGTGGAAAACAAATGTTCACCTATGGGAATGAAAATAGAAGAAGGTACAATTTATCCATTGCTACTGATCAGCTACTGAAGGCAGAACATTATGTATGAAATTTAGTGTACATAACAAGAAAACTGAAGGAGGAATGTGAAAACTGGAGATTAAAACGAAGTATATGGTAATAGGAGATAAATTAAAAGATCTGTAATTAATAAATTATAAATTTCAAAATATATTTGAGAAGTTTAATATTAAATTAGGACCAAAAAATAACTACAGTTTAAATAAACTAATAAAAACCAACAAAAATGAAAAAAACTGATAAAAATAAAAAGTTAGGAATATATCAAATTGAATGCATGGGTTGTGAAAATATATATATAGGGAAAACAAAAAGAAACCTAAAAATTAGAACCAAAGAACACATAGGAAATATTAAAAATGGAGAAATTAAAAAATCTGCAGTTGCTGCTCATGTTTGGTCTGAAAAACACAATATAAATTCAGACACTAAATTATTAAAACAGTTAGAGAATACAAAAGAGCTGACTATTTGGGAAAAAATTTATATTCAGAAGAACAGAAACAGAGTTATGAATTTTGATATTCCGATGGAGAGTGACCTTGTTTGGAGGTTCTTTGGCCAACCACAGGATGGAGCTGACATTGACATCCAGGTTGTGCAACATAATACAACATAAATAAAACCAGTCTGGGAAAGCTGATGATAAAACAGAATTGTTTTGAAACATGTCCAAGAACAAATCAACATTAATATTGAGGTAAGATGTTCAGACTAAAAATAATATAATTAAAAGATCTGTTTTAGAAGACAGAGATGGAAAACTAAAAGCTTGTGACGAATATGTGTATTTGGGGACAAAAATTAGTGCAGATGGAAGTCATGACGCTGAAATTAATGTGAGAATAAATAAGGGTAAATCTGCAATTTGAAAATTAATTGGTGTTTTATGCTAAAGTGATGGCCTTTTGTGGGAAATACCCAATACCTAGCAAAATTGTTTTGGATGATGAAATTCTAGAACGAGTAAACAAATTTAATTATTTGGGTTATAATTTAACATTTCAAGATGAAACTGATATATCAAAGAAAATCACAAATTTTACAAAAACAACGGGGATAATTAACAGTATAATGAAACCATCTTTAGTATAGAAGAACACAAGATTACGACTTTATAAGGTTCTCACAAGACCAGTATTAAGATATGGTAGTGAAGCATGAACAATACGAAGAAGAGATGAAAACCGAATAACACCAAATGAGATGCGATTTATGCGCCATACAAAGTGGGACCATAAAAAAATGAGGAAATTATGGAAAAGTTGGATGTAGAACCCATTCTTCACCATATACAAAACTACCAGAACAACTGGAAAGCCCATCTTCAACGAATTCCGTCTCATAGAATTCCAAAAGCCATACTTCGCTACTGCCCCCAAGGCAAAAGATCGCTGGGACGTCCAAAAAAGTGCTGGATGGAAAATTCCTCTTTGAGACCGTAACAGGCCACATGGTCTAATACTTGCATAGATGATGATGATGATGAATTGGTGTTTTATGGGATTAGGATCATCATCATTCTCTTATCGTGTCCTCCTTTTGGAAGGTCGATTCAGGAATAGAATATATGTTCTAAAACAAACAAAAAAACACAGAAGACAGCTTTCCAGGAAGAGTATTAGAAAGGGTGCCACCTGATAGAAGAAGAAGGCAGCCCAAAATAACATGGATTGATGATGTTTTGATCAGCATGACAGAAAAAGGATTGAATTGTACAGATTTGAATGGCAGACATAAGGAGGTGAATGATAGTAGATTAATTGGGTATAGGAAGATGTGAAATATTTATATAAACTTATTCTATTGAATAACTGATGTATTTTGCAAAAATATGCATTAGTGTAATGTCTCTCTAGTAAATGCCATTTGTTTTTAAATTATTTTGTACATGGTTATATGTTTATTTTTGGTACCTGGGTAGAGCACTTGGCCCGGAAAGCCAAGGGTCCTGGGTTCGAGTCTCGGTTTAGGCGAAAATTTTTCTCTTCAAATATAATTTATCACACTTCTTCTTTGTTCCTTTTTCTACCTCCCTGAGCACTTCAACGTTTTTTTTTTGCTAATGTTAAACTGGTGTACTCTCCATGTTTCGACATTGTGAATCGAGTCACTTAACACATTCATACTGAGTTAAGTTTTTTAACTGTACTATATGTGTACCTGTACTGTAAAAGTAAGGGAGGGTACATACGTTATTCTCAGTTCTTGTGCTATGATTGAGGGATGGGTGTCTATGTATTGTACCCGACATAACAAAGCGCTGGACAATACAGTCCAGTTCGCTTGCCATGTAACGGGACTTTAACAATAAGCAACTAGGAATGCGGGTACTTGGAATTTTTCAACTTTTATAGAATTCAGATTACTTTTTTCATTATCAATAATTGAATTATGGCTTTGAATTATCCAAATGTTGGCTTCAAAATGTCGAATTAAACATGGATTTTTAACATTATTTTAAATAGGACCTTCAAGGGGATTGTATTTATATTTGAATTACTCAATTATTCGAATTAACCAGTGTCCACTGTATCATCATTGAACATTTTCAGTTTTTGCTGTCAACCTTTCAGTTGTTTATTTATATCTAATAGTATTGTATCTGAAATAAAAAGTTTAAAATAAAAGCTACTATATTGTAGGTTTATGCGCAGTAGCATTTGTCAATTTGAATAAGCACCAATCAACAAATTGATATTGTCAGAGAGCTTTTTTCTCCAGGTGTAGATAGATACACATAACTTAAAGACAGTTCTGATTAAAATGATATGTATTCCCTTCGAGCTATGACTAATTCTCGTAATACAGTGCAGTGTTTTATGAAATTGTAATGAAATTATTAAAATAAGATGTATATTTTAATGTGTTATATTATTGTGAAAAATTCTGATCTTTTGTTTAAATGGATTTAAGTTTGAAAATGTATGGGAATCTCGGGTATTGCGTAGCCCCATGAAAAAGCAGTTGCAAACTAACCAATTCCCTCCATGACTGTCAAATGTATGATAATCGTTAATTGCAATTAAGTTATGTAGGTAGGAAATAACACTATGAGGTTTATTTTAATTTTGTTTAGTTGTTTCTTGACTCACCTCATACTTCTTAATTCCGTTGCATATATAAATTTCGTCACTGTATTTGTGACATTCTCAATGCTGTTCACATTCACAACAGTGAACAGTATTGAGAATGTCACAAATATAGTGACGAAATCTAGATATGCAATGGAGTTAAGAAGTATGAGGTGAGTCAAGAAACAACTAAACAAAGTTAATTGCAATGTTTGATTTCCATTCAAAAGGTATTGATCTATTCAATCTCTCTTATCTAATGAGTTCTGTTATCTCCCATTTATTCAAGCCCTATATTGCTTGATCAATAAAAATTACACATAACAGAAAATTTATCTAAAAATATTAACTTCTTGTTGATATTTTAGGAATTAACACTATGAGATACAATGAATAAAATAAATTAAAATGTTTCATACCTCTCTTCATAATTAATCTTTTGAGTAGATCACAATTTCAAGACCATTGCAGTCCCATCATCAGTACCATCTTGACGACTGATGTTATGTCGATTGGAAGAACCACTTCTTCCCTCTGTTGGTGGACCGATAAAACCTCCGGATCAGGTCAGAATCTGCAGGAATTTCAAAGTTCATAAATTTTTCTTTTTCGAAATTCCTGCGGATTCTGACCTGACCCAGAGGTTTTTCCAACAGAGAAGAAGAAGTTGTTCTTCCGATTGACATGATATCAGTCATCAAGATGGTACTGAGGATGGGAGCGCAATGGTCTTGAAATTGTGATCTACTTAGAAGATTAATTATGAGGAGAGTTATGAAACATTTTAATTTATCTTAAATTAAACCTCATAGTGATTTATTCCTATAGAAGTTCAAAATTAATAAATAAGTTTCGTCTGTCTTCAGGTTACCTCATAAACATTGCTTTTGCAAGACATATATTTCAAAGCATCTTTGCTCCATCTTCAGTTGGTACAGACTGGTTCTTTTCAAGTTGTTGGCCCTAGATCTCGACTCCTGCTTCCTCTTATTTTGTGGTCCAAAGAACTTCTTTTTAAGTTCCTTTCCCCAGGAATTTCAAAATTCATTATTCTCGCCTTGTTCTTCTGTATGTAGATTTTTTCCCATATGGTGAGTTCATTTGTGTTTTCTAACTGTTTTCATAATTTTGTTACATCTATTTTGTGTTTTTCTGACCAAATGTGAACAGCTACTGCAGATTTTTCTACTTTTTTTTTTACTTTTCTAATGTGTGAAAAAAGAGGAGAAGTAGAAAAATCTGCAGTAGTTGCTCACAATGGTCAGAAAAACACAAAATTGTTATCCTACATTATAATTTGAAACTATCTTCTTCTTGTATCTTGTAAGCCCATGTTTCCCTTAACACAGATTTAGGTGCTCTCCCCCTACAGGGAAGAATTTGAACCATACTAATTTGGTTACACTTGTTTTCGTATACATATCATTTGAGTGGTCCATGGTTAGCGTTCCGCCTCATACTGACATCTAGGAAACCAAGGTAGTACTAGGACGGGAAAATTCGGTAAATTTTGGAGGCCTTTTCATTCAGACTTAAGGATCTTTTACGAGCCTGAAAATCTTCAGACTCAGGACCCATGGTTTAAAATCCCTCCCGGAGGACTTCCTCCTTGGATTTTTCCAGCCTAAAAAATCCATCAACCCCGGCCGGGTTGAACCTGCGACCCTCGGGACCAGAAGCAAAGAGCATAACCACTAGTCCACCGCGGCCGAAACTATCCCTCCTTAAATAGTCGCTCAACCTCCAGCCTATATTTCTTCCATGTTTGATGAACTGTGGCGATTATGGTTATAAATTTCTTTAGAATTTTCTGTATTTTTCAATTCAAGGACATACAGTGGAAGTTTCATTGTGTCATTTTTTTTAAATAAATTTGTTTCACACACTGCAGGTAAGATATCAGAGTGTCAAAAGTTAATTTTTAATGTTGAGGTGAGCCATTTAAGCACCATCCTCCGAGATAAATCCTTTCTCGTCTAAAAAGCATAATATTGTTTCTGCAATGGTTCAAAGCATGTCTTTAAAAGTTTGTACTCTACTGAAGACATATATTGTCGGACCAACGAATCTGTGCCGATTCAGCGCTGCAGTCGTTCTTAGAAAAGTTAATGCCTGTACTCACTCTATTCCTCGCACTTTCCTTCCACCAGCAGCCACGAACATTTCCGAGTGAGGGCATTGCCAAACTTCCCCCAAACAGTGTCATGGATCTTGAATATTGAATCATGTAAATTTAATTATTCTTCATATTTAAGTAGGTCTAATGATGCTAAATGAGTTTTATTATTTGCTTAATCATATCAATTTCACCACTCCGTGCTACAGCATACATGTTGAGTTGACAACACTGTACTTCAAGTTTAAATAATCTGTCCCCCAAGAAGGTTAAATTGTGAGTAGTGGGAGGGGCAAAAGAAAAGAGAGATATAGGAATGCAGAAAGGGAAATGATTTTCCGAGGCAGAAAAGGAATTAGTGTTTAGTTTGCATATCTTATGGGGGTACAGATCCGTTGGTCAGATAATAGTAATGCAAACCTTCCTGCATGTTCAGCACTTTGACTTCATGTTTCAAAATACATTTTGATTTCTTAATCAGTCCACCGCTGTGGTCTCAAGGTCATGTGCTGCCTTGTCACGCAGTGGGCCCAGGTTTGATTTCCTTTCAGGACAAGTTTCCTGGATGAGGTTTTTTCGGGGTTTTTTCTCACCTGCAAGACAAATGTCAAACTTTAAGGCCCAAATGGTCCCCAAACATAATGGCCATCATAATCATCATTCATATTCACCTTAGATTAAGGACTCTCCTGGCACACCACTATTATTACGATCACCATCATATCATTGAGCAGCATAACCCTGCTTTCCTGGCGCCTCAACCTCAGAAGTGGGTTACAATTACGCCAATGCCAGGAGAAAATACCAGAAATGTTGAAATGACAACCTGGGGCAAAATATCTTAATCGTTTTGAACAGATACCCGTGATATGTGTAAATGACAAACATTTACACTTAATTCCAAAACATATTTTAAGATATACATGTTCAATCACTTCATTTTGTTAGGTTCAAATAGGTCAGTTTAGTGTACATCAGATTAGTTTATAGTTTATTAAATAGTATGTATGTAATTTATTTCATTATCTTATGCAGGGACAGGGTTGTATACATCCATTTTTGTAAACACATTTGGGAATTTATTACGAACGTTGGTCATTTCTCTTTCCCATACATGTGGTGCCATCTGGCGACAATTCCATAAACATAAGCGCTGGGTGGTATGCGCTCAATGCGAAACCAGAATCACGCCGAGCGTAACGCGAGAATGCGACACGCTCTATAGTAAACTTCAAATACACGACGCGACATGTCAGTGCAAAAAGTTTCGCGCCAGCGCTTTCCGTTGTAGAGAAACCACATCCATTTAAATACACGGAGAGCAATTTTTCCGCTTGCGCTTTGCGTCGTAAATAAACCACATAACTTTAGGAACATTTTTGGACCAATGAGAGATGAACAGACAGGTGAATGCAGAAGACTACATGGTCTTTATAGGAAGCCAGATATAATAACAGTTAAGTCTTGTAGACTGCGATGGGCAGGATATGTTTCGCGTATGGGGAATGAAAGACGTGTATAGAAACTTCTTGTAAGGAAAGCCAGAGGGAAAACGCCCAGTTGGTAGGCCAACTATGAGGTGGGAGAATAACATTAACTATGATTTGAGGGAAGTCGATTATACAGGGATTGGAAAGCAATAGCTCAGGATAGCGATGAATGAAGAGATTATGTCTGCCCGGTCATGAACCTACGGGTTCGATAGTGCCAAGGCAAGTGTTTCTCTTTGCCAACACGCTGGAATTTCTGACTGACTGACTGTTGTTGACAGCTGTTTGCGCTGCCCAGTGTGCCTTTTGCTGGGACTGTTATTTGTCCCTTGACGGCGAATTCGCATAGGTGTGTGCAGTATTGGGTTTCGCTATTTTTCCCTAGCCTATACGGCGGTTATGTGGGGATTGTTTCTATTTTAGCATGTGCTATTGATATAATGTGAATGTTTGATTCCAAGGCAGATAGATCTCGTTTAATTGGGGCATCGGAAACCGTGTCGCTGATAACTTTCAGGACCGGAATGAGCCACGCCAAGCTGCACTGACCTCTCTGATCTTGGTTATTTCATGCTGAATACTATGGGTGGTTTAATGTGTCGAATATGTTTCTATGTGTAGTACGCCATTGTGGAAGGTGTCCTATATTGCGTACTGTAGGGTTTCCATGATCATTTATATTTCGGAGCATGGATGTAACCCTTTCAGTTATGATAGTATCAATATATGGTACCTTCGTGGCCTCGTGAATCTCCATTATCTTTGTGTAATGCGGTGCCGAAAGTATAAATTTGAGACGCTGGAATTTCAATATACTTGTCAACAATGTCAAGATTCACGATATAAACTTCCTCTATGTAAACCATAGATGTAAACTTTGTTGAGATCTATATACACTAAAACATCAGAAAGGAAAACTACATGCAGTATTTATTGATTATAGCAAAGCCTTCGACTCACCGATAAGAAACATCATAAAAGAAAAATTGGGGAAAATGATCTGACATAGGAACTACCTCACAACAATCATCACAAACATTCTTCAATTCAACAATGTAATCATAGATAGCAGTCTGGAGAAATCTGAATCAATATTACAGACAAACGGAGTCCTCCAGGGAGACTCCCTAAGCCCGGTACTATTCAACATAGCAACAGCAGACGTCATAGAAGCAACTATGAAAGAAAATAGTACTACAAAACTATACATTTATGCAGATGACATGGTCCTGGTATCAAACAGTATAGAGGACTTACAGAAAAGCCTAGACGGCCTATCAACATGGGCCGATAAAAATGACCTGAAAATAAACACCGACAAAAGTGTACATATGATATTCAGGAAAGGAGGGAAAATATCAAGAAAAGACACACTGCAACTTGGATCGGAAAAGTTAAAAACGGTAAACCATTACAAATATCTTGGAATCACACTACAAACATCAGGGACCACATTTAATATACAGCTATTATAGCAATGTATGAAATAAAACAGCTTCAATCACTCTCCCTGAAGACAGCAATGAGAATATTCAGAGCTAAGATAATGCCCATACTCACATACGGAATACAAATAATATGGGAGCATCTTAAGAAGAGAGACCTGCAAACCCTTGAACTCGTCAAAACAACATTTCTAAAGAAAGTCCTAGGTGTCTCAAAGTACACACCATCCAGGCTCACATATTTACTAACGAAGGAGCAATTCCTAATAGAAAAAGTGCGCTTCGCACTGCTATTGCCATCCACTCAGGCATACCAGAGTCTCATGACGGAATATCCGTCGGGCCCCAGCTGTGCTCACAACAGCAACAGGGCGCGTCCCCGGGTGGCGGATAGGGGAACGGTCGGTGGTTTGCTTGCATTCCTCCCGGCTAGGTCCAGACCGGACCCGCGGGCTATTTGTGGGGTCGTCAGGACTCGAGCGACCTGACGTACTATATAGCTCGTGCTGCGCCCACTCCAGCAGCAAAACGCGTCCCCTCGGTGGCGTAGTGGGGAAAAGGTCGGTGGATCTGCTAGTCAGTCCTCCTTTCCAAGTCCGATGGACTCGCGGACCATGAGTGGGGTCAGCAGGAGAATTTATAAGACAGGGGCCTGCTGTCAAGCCAGAACTATCCCGGCCCACAGCGGGGGCATGGGCCGCTGTTGGTGGAGCGGTGAGAGACTAGGGGATCGCGACCCCCTATCTCTTGGTTCAATTGAACCCGAGACCATCTGTGGGGGCACCATGGGAGATGAGCACCCTGGATGCCTACATTGCTCAGTGGGCTGTGTCGCAGCAGCTACACGACTAGGCTTAGTCTTGCGAACGGGCTGGACGGGACAATACCGGGCGTAATGCTGGGAATTACCACCAGGTCGATAAGCTCGAGAAAGGAGGAAGCGCGGTCTTTTGGCTTTTGGGACTTAGCGCCG
Organism: Diploptera punctata; assembly: GCA_030220185.1. NCBI lineage: Eukaryota > Metazoa > Arthropoda > Insecta > Blattodea > Blaberidae > Diploptera > Diploptera punctata. The sequence goes on from JASPKZ010007480.1 coordinate 645,081, forward strand.
ACTCTGGAACCGAGTGACCCAAGGACAATCTGTGAGGTCATCAGGAGTTGAGCGACCTGACGTACTAATGCTCAGGCTGGACCCACTTCAGCAACCAAACGCGTCCCCAGCTGGTGCACTGGGGGAAAGGTCGGTGGATCTGCTAGACAGTCCTCCCGGTTAAGTCCAAGGGACTCGTGAACCATTAGTGGGGTAGGCAAGAGTTGAGCGCCTTGTCGTACTATTTGCTCATCTGTTGTTGCTTGCGAGCTCCGTGCTGGCCCACAACAGCTGCAGAAGGCGTCCCTGGGTGCACACCAGGGCTCGGCTCGGACCAGTCCAGAGGGGAGCAACTGTACTGGTTCCTGACTCGGCCTACGGGCCCGTCGACAAACTGTGGGGTCGCCAGGAGATGAGCACCTGGATGTACTAAAAGTCTCACACTGTTGGGCTTGAAGCCCTAGTCGGTCTCACAACGGCTGCAGGACACGTCCCTGGAGGCAGAACAGGGGAATGGTCGGTGGATCTGCGACAGCAGTCCTCCCGGCTAGGCTCATGGAGCCCGTGGACCAACTGTGGGATCGTCAGGATTGAGCGACCTGATGTACTATGTAGCTCAGCAATTCCCAAGAACTGCAAACTCCAACACCCTCTCCCTGGGGTGTTGGTTTAAGGACCGTGAACTTGAACGTGGACGTGAACATAGGATAGGGAGGACTTGGGAGTATGGTCATGACGACCGAGGTATCCCAAGGGGTGGACGGATGGGCCTAGATGACGTATCCGAGAAATGTGTATATGCAAACTGTGCGGACTAAAATGCGACAAATACCACGTTTTGAAATGCAAGAAGAACACAAAAACTGTGATGGATCTCAGCACAGAGCACTGATTCCAGTGCCACTCTACTCTTATGCAAACTTGTGCGCGTTTCCTACTATTATTATTATATTTTGCAGATCTCTATGTTTTATCAGTTCTCTATGTTTTATACCATGTGTTTTAGAATTATTGCATTAATACCATTAGGGCGAATCTTTCTGCTTATCATTTTATAATTGTTTTGTTTGTCTGTGTATGATTATTTGCACTGTTTTAATTATTTTTGTCTTAGATATTCGATGGAATATTCAATTTTAGACTCTTCTGTGGAAGTGACGGATGATGTAAACGATGCATTTGATTCTATTGTTCTAAGTGAAGAACATATTTGCAAAGAAGGTTTTGATGAAGGTTATAAAAAAGGAGTCGTCGATGGGAAAATAGAAGGATACCATTTAGGTTATCATAGAGGTGCAGAAATTGGTGCTGAATTGGGCTATTATAAAGGCGTGGCCGAAGCATTATTATTTAAAAGAAAAATAGATCTGTCAAATAAAATAATTGATGCCCTGGAAAAAGTTATATATTTAGTAAATCAGATGCCAGATACAAATACAGACGAATTTGATATACTTTCTCATTATAATAATATTAAAGTATCTTTTAAAAAGGCTTGTGCTCTATTAAAAATAAATGCAACATTTCCAGAATCTAGTAAGCTGTCATTTTGAATAAAAAATGCAAGCAGAAATTGCTGCTAGGTTAGAAGAAATTATTAAATATATGGGTCCATATTTGCCTCTTGCCAATTGCCATATGGTAAATTTTATAACGCAACAGTTATGGGAGAAACATGTACCAGAATTAATACAAAATGAAGTTGGATCTATTCTGGGGACAGATTTGAACAGTATATTTTTTCATTATGCCAAGAGTTCCTCAAATGATGAAGTGAATGATGTAAGAGAAACGATACAGTATTATCCACACTTTAATAATTTCCTTGAGAGTGCAAGAAATATGTCAATGAGAGGACATGCACAAGAGAAATTGTTAACAGGGCACGATGAAATAAAAAGCAAGTTGGTGGATTTGGGTTGGGAGGTTCCAGAAGATTTCTATATGGAACAGTTTATGACTCATAAGAAGATGCATGAAGTAGAAGTAATGGGAAATGTTGTATCTGCACTTGAACATGTAACAGAGGCTTCTCATATTGTTGATGTAGGTGGAGGAAAAGGTTATTTAAGTTCTTTTCTTTCATTGTATCATGGTCTAAGAGTTCTTGGAGTGGATTCATCGCAAGTAAACACACATGGAGCAATAAAGAGAACCAGAAAATTGGAGGTAAGCAACCAACCATTCTTGTAACAGTTATTAGGAAAAACTGCACTTAAACTAGCATGAAATATTTTCAAAGTCCTATAGAACAACAGTGCACATGCGCCAGAGTTTATAGAGCCAGCGATAAACCACAATCGAACCACATATCAATTATCATCCTTGATTACTATCCGTCACTATGAAATTTAAATGACCAATATTTGCAATAAATCTCCAAATATATGTTAAAAATATATTAATTTTAAAATTACCAAACGTTTATTAAAAATGGGTGTACACTTACTTATCACTCCCTAACGCTGATCCAACCAGCAATAACCCAAAACAGCGATAGAAAAATCATAGACTAAGTAATATACTGTGTGGAGAAAATAGCTGTTAGCATCACAATATTGTATAACAGTGTCATAATATTGTGATTTGGATATTTAAATAAATACTTAAAAATTGTCTAATAATGTTATAAAAATTGTTTGAAAAAATTTAAAATATTAAATAATGTTAGTAAATACAGAAGAAGAGCTATAGGTTACAACAATATAACTGAAAAATCAAGCGCTAGTAGAAGTGTAGTTGAGCCCCAAGTGGATTATCGATGGTTGCAATTATTAAGGATTATTAAGGAGTGAAAAAAAGGGCATTTCATGGGGATCCACCCTAGGTTAGAGTAATTGAATTAAGTTAAGTGTGAGTTAGTTAGCTTTTAGGTTCGTTACATTTTAAATTTGTCTAATTACATAAAACAAAAAAAGAGATAAAACAATGATAATAATCAATATGTGGTTCAATGGTGGGTTATCGCTGGCTCTATAAACTCTTACGCATGTCCACTGTTATTATATAGGACTTTGAAAATATATCAGGTAAGTTAAAGTGGACTATCCCCATTTCTTTTTTTTTAAACTCGTAAATGTATCCACCACAGTTGTATAGGGGTAACATCATTGTTTCATATGCAGCTGGCTTGGGTTCAATCTCTAGTCGGGACAGTTCTCTGGATGAGGTTTTTTTGGAACCTTTGTTGCCTTAAGACAAGTGTCAGGAAATGTTGAGACTCAAATGGTTCCCAAACACCATCTGGCCATCTTAATCATTCAAATCATATACACTTTGTTTAGTATGAATGAGAAAAACTATAGGCTAGTTTATGTCTGATATGAACTTTTCTGAGATCTACAGAATTGTAGTGTACATGGTCATGGTTTTATGAATTTGCACGATAGTTGGAAGCACCATCTATACAACTGGTATGACCATCCTATGCAATATTTTCCCAAATGTGCCTTTAAGAAATGGATATACACTAACTTATTCTTTTGTAACAACAAACATTGTATTCATATGTAACATATGTTTGTTCTGGTGAGTGGAAGAGAAGGCCACATGGCTTTAACTCCAGGCTAAATAAATCTAAATCTAAAAACATAGTAAGTAAAGTGATCCCATTACAGGCCTCAGGAGGCCCTTGGGGTAGTAGGAGGTTAAGGCTCCCACTTTTCTAGACAATTGGCACTTGATGTCAGCCGGGTTGTCAGCCCTGCATGACGGCCACCTTTACCCCCAGAACAAGCGTCTGGTACTCATTTCTGTTAGAGGCTGAGCCGACCCCAGGGTCATAGTGCTGCCAGAAGGTTTGGGTCAGTTTAAAAATCCTGACCCACCGGGACTTGAACCCTCGACCTTCCGGCTTGTAGTGCAGTGCCTTAACCACTATGCTACGGCGTGCCCCAACAACAAACATAACTATTATTTAATAACCTATAAACTAATTGGACGATGTTATGCATCAACTGGATAAACACCATTTTAAAAAATGAGAGTTTGATGTCTCTTCTGTTGCACTGGCTCATGAAGTAAGTGTACACACATTTTTTTCCCAAATTTTTAAATATAACCTTATTGTTAAAGAAGAATGTAAATGCCATCAGTCCTATTAGAGATTCTATGATTTGTAAAAAATGGCTATGAAACCAGATCTTCATAAATGTTAAACTTAATTTTTCATCATGCAGCTAAGTGCCAAATATTCCCACTCTTATATTGTTGATGCATAACTGTCAAAGAAGGAAAATAACTTGCAATATCCAGTATCGTTAGTTTGGTGAACAATAAATAATGAAGATTGACACACTTTAAACATATTTTTCTCAAACTTAGATAACAGTGCATAGCTGGTTGATGCATAATGCTGCCCAATTTGGTGTAAGGCTCAACTATAGATTAGTTCTCACTTCTCTTTATTATATCTAGTTTTCTGTAGTTGAGAATGGGTTCCTTGTTCAGAATTACATTATAGTTGTATATCACATTATATAGTGGGTAGTATCTCTCCACTGTCAGTTTCATCCTTATAAGGTATTTCCATTAAAAAGTTTAATAGTGGGTATTACATCATCATCATCATCATCATCCATGCAAGTATTAGGCCGTGTGGCCTGTTTTGGTCTCAAAGAGGAATTTCCATCCAGCGCTTTTTGACGTCCCAGTGATCTTCTGTCTTGGGGGCAGTAGCAAAGTATGGCTTTTGGAATTCTATGAGATGGCATTCGTTGAAGATGGGCTTTCCAGTTGTTCTGGTAGTTTTGTATATGGTGAAGAAATCCAACTCTTCCATTTTCTCTTCCTCATTTCTTTTATGGTCCCACTTTGTGTAGCCTGCTGTTCAGCACATAAATCACATCTCACTTGCTGTTATTCGGCTTTCATCTCTTCTTCGTATTGTCCATGCTTCACTACCATATCTTAATACTGGTCTTGCGAGAACCTTATAAAGCTGTAATCTTGTGTTCTTCTGTACTAAAGATGGTTTCATTAGTGGGTATTACATATACTATAATTCAGGATATATAAAATGTTGCATTATATTTTTTGCATTTTTATCTTAGGGACATGTCACATTTTGAATGTTTGTTTGTTGCCTATAAATAATCCATCCATCCATAGGAATTCTGCCCGAGGTCAGGTCTTTCACTACAATCATAGCATTTTCATGCTATGCTTTGCAGCTTTATTGCCCATTTAAGGAGTAAGTGCAGTTGTTGACGGAGGGCACTGCAGTTGTGTTTATGCAGGAATAGAGCATGTGACACCGCTATCTTTGAAGTGCAGAGAGGAATGAGACGTGGGACACTGACAGTGCAGGTCTAGTAGAAAGTTTGTTAGCGATGCACATTACAATGTGTAAATTATCTTTATGCTTTGTGAATTAATCACTTTTCTTGGAGACTTTTAGGCGTCCCCATACTTATACAATACAAACATAGGTCTACAATACAAATTGTATTGACATGTAATCGTTGTTCAGGAGTGAACAATGTGATTACAAGTGCTATTAAAAGGCAACTGTGATTCTTTGCCCATTGTGCACTGCCTTATATTTTGTCATGTGTAGCAGCAAGCAGTGCTTTGCAATGCGTCCGCCTGCAGAGATATTTTGAATGACTAATATTAGGGAATTATAGGTGTGGTAGCTTCCCGTTGTTTTCCACACCGGTGAAGGATGATGATGATAATGATAAGGGGTGATGAAGATGGCCTAATGATTTTTGGGAAACCATTGGGCCCTAAGCTTCCTGACATTTGTCTTATAGGTGAGGAAAAACCCTGAAAGAACCTCACCCAGGAGTCTGTTCTGACCGGGAATCAAACCTGGGCCCGCTACATGACAAGGCAGCATGTTACCTCGAGACCACAGTGGTGGATATGTGAATAATAAATAATGTGGTGAAATAATAAAACTGATTTTCAGAGAGTATGGACTGGATTATGTCGCCGAGCTGATATGTTAAAGCAAGGTGACGCACCTCCACGAAGAGGCAAACACTGGAAGTCGCATGGTCCTGAAGAGAACCAGAAAGGCATGAGTGAAGAAAAAGAAATTCTATATAGACAAGTGACAGAGTTTGTGACGCACACACAGACCTTACGAACTTTGTAAAGCAACAGTTTGAGACGGATAATTGTGAGAGGTTAGGAATTGTTGGTCTGCACACGTGTGGAGATCTGGCATCGTCATGTTTGAGGATTTTCTGTGAAAGGCCAGAGTTTACTTTTCTTTGTAATGTTGGATGTTGCTATCACCTGATGGAAGAGAAACATTGTCGTAACCCATTCTGGGATGATGTTGATCTATCTTCTGCTGCAAAGAGTTATGGTTTCCCAATGAGTCAGTTCCTGAATAACAAAGAATTCTTCCTTGGTCGAAATGCTAGAATGTTGGCTGCTCAATCACTGGACAGAATGGGAGAACAGCAAGAAGTAAGGAAATAATTGATTTATAGTAAGGAGAAAAATGTCTTGAACTATTATAGGAAATATCACTGTGAGGTTTAATTTAAAATTTAAAATAAAATTCTTTCCACCTTAGTTCATACATAGCCTTTCTTCTAATTAGACCAATTTCGTAATCTTAGTGGTTACATCTTCAGTATTGCACGACCGATGTTCTGTCATCCAGGATCACTGCTTCTTACTCCATCCATTGATGGACTGATGAAAACTAAAAAAGAAAAATTAATGAATTTTGAAATTCCCAGGGAAATTCATTTGATTGGGACGTTTTTCAGTCCACCTACAGATGGAGTAAGAAGCAGTGCTCCTGGACGACAGAACATCAATCATGTAAATAGTGAAGATGTAACCATGAAGGTTACAAAATCATTCTAATTAGAAGACAGGTGGAAAAAAAATTTATTTTAAATTTTAGAAAAATATATGCCAGAATCAAGAATTGAATCCTGAACCTTCTGCTCTCTGTGCTCTGACTATTGAACCATTCAGACATTCATATCTGTTCATGCAGAAAAATTCCTCGTAGTTTTTTAATCCCTTACCTAGAAATGTGAAACATTATTCACATTGCATATGGGCAGCTTCCTATTCTAGAATATACCGGGAATTGAACCCTGAACCTTCAGCTCTCTGTGCTCTGACCAGTGAACCATTTAGACATTCATACCTATTCATGCAGAAAAATTCCTCATAATTTTTTAATCCCTTACCTAGAAATGTGAAATATTATTCACATTGCATATGGGCAGCTTCCATTTCTAGAATATACCGGGAATTGAACCCTGAATCTTCAGCTCTCTGTGCTCTGACCAGTGAACCATTTAGACATTCATACCTATTCATGCAAAAAAATTCCTCATAATTTTTTAATCCCTTACCTAGAAATGTGAAACATTATTCACATTCCATATGGGCAGCTTCCATTTCTAGAATATACCGGGAATTGAACCCTGAACCTTCAGCTCTCTGTGCTCTGACCAGTGAACCATTTAGACATTCATACCTATTCATGCAAAAAAATTCCTCATAATTTTTTAATCCCTTACCTAGAAATGTGAAACATTATTCACATTCCATATGGGCAGCTTCCATTTCTAGAATATACCGGGAATTGAACCCTGAACCTTCAGCTCTCTGTGCTCTGACCAGTGAACCATTTAGACATTCATACCTATTCATGCAGAAAAATTCCTCATAATTTTTTAATCCCTTACCTAGAAATGTGAAGCATTATTCACATTCCATATGGGCAGCTTCCATTTCTAGAATATACCGGGAATTGAACCCTGAACCTTCAGCTCCCTGTGCTCTGACCAGTGAACCATTTAGACATTCATACCTATTCATGCAAAAAAATTCCTCATAATTTTTTAATCCCTTACCTAGAAATGTGAAACATTATTCACATTCCATATGGGCAGCTTCCATTTCTAGAATATACCGGGAATTGAACCCTGAACCTTCAGCTCTCTGTGCTCTGACCAGTGAACCATTTAGACATTCATACCTATTCATGCAGAAAAATTCCTCATAATTTTTTAATAATCCTTACCTAGAAATGTGAAACATTATTCACATTCCATATGGGCAGCTTCCATTTCTAGAATATACCGGGATGAACCCTGAACCTTCAGCTCTCTGTGCTCTGACCAGTGAACCATTTAGACATTCATACCTATTCATGCAGAAAAATTCCTCATAATTTTTAATCCCTTACCTAGAAATGTGAAACATTATTCACATTCCATATGGGCAGCTTCCATTTCTAGAATATACCGGGAATTGAACCCTGAACCTTCAGCTCTCTGTCTCTGACCAGTGAACCATTCAGACATTCATACCTATTCATGCAAAAAAATTCCTCATAATTTTTTAATCCCTTACCTAGAAATGTGAAACATTATTCACATTGCATATGGGCAGCTTCCATTTCTAGAATATACCGGGAATTGAACCCTGAACCTTCAGCTCTCTGTGCTCTGACCAGTGAACCATTCAGACATTCATACCTATTCATGCAAAAAAATTCCTCATAATTTTTTAATCCCTTACCTAGAAATGTGAAACATTATTCACATTCCATATGGGCAGCTTCCATTTCTAGAATATACTGGGAATTGAACCCTGAACCTTCAGCTCTCTGTGCTCTGACCAGTGAACCATTTAGACATTCATACCTATTCATGCAGAAAAATTCCTCATAATTTTTTAATCCCTTACCTAGAAATGTGAAGCATTATTCACATTCCATATGGGCAGCTTCCATTTCTAGAATATACCGGGAATTGAACCCTGAACCTTCAGCTCTCTGTGCTCTGACCAGTGAACCATTCAGACATTCATACCTATTCATGCAAAAAAATTCCTCATAATTTTTTAATCCCTTACCTAGAAATGTGAAACATTATTCACATTCCATATGGGCAGCTTCCAATTCATAAATATGTCAGGATTTTTAAATAAATCTAAAAGCTACTATTATGTTATAGATATACTTATTATTATATTGTCTGTCCAACGGATCTATGCTCCCATAAGATATGCAAACTAAAGTCTACTTCCTTTTCTGCCTCGGCAAATCATTTCTCTCCCTGCATTCCTATTTATCTCTCTTTTTTATCTCTCTCTTGCACACTTGCACTCCAGTGTTGTTAAGTCGACTCCAACTTTGCATTATTCAATATTCAAGAGCCATGACACTGGGGGATGTTTGGCAACATCCCTACTTGATAATTTACCATTGCTGCTGTTTGACATAGTGGGAGGGGAGTGCGGTGAAGTGGTGTGAGTATTGATGTGTTCTTTCCTAAGAACGATGCCAGTGCTATAGCGACACAAATCCGTTGGTCCTAAGCTAATACAATTTATAGAAAAGCTAGCAATATCTTTCTGAAACTTTCAGCTCTTTGTGCTGATGCTCTGAACCACTGAGCCATTCATACCCATTCACACAAACATTCCTTTCATAATATTTTAATCCCTAACCCCAGAGAGGTCAAACATCATTCATATTTGCATATAGCAGTTTCCAATTCTAGAAGATATTATAGGATTTTTAAATACAGCTATAAACTACTATTATGTTAGAGATAAATTATTATACACATCTAAGCTAGTACAATTTATAGAAAAGAGAAAAATATTACAAGCTAGAAGGTTCAAGGTTCAAATCCTGGTGGAGTCAAGTTTTTAAACTGGTTTCAACCTGGGTGGCATCATGACCATGGGGTTAACTAGTGCTCTAACTGAAATGAGTACCAGGTATTTGTTATGGAAGTAAAATTGATTGTCATGCACAGCTGCTCAGCTGACTGACATCTTGTGCCAGTTATCTAGAAAGGTGGGATCCTTAACCTCCTACCCCAAGGGTCTCCTAAGGCCTTTACTTTATAAGTACTTTATGATGTTGAACAGCATTTGGTATTGCTTAAATTAATAATTTTTTTTCTTTATTCACAATCAAACTATTGCACTTTTATAACCATATTTTATTCAGTGTTTCATTAAAGAGAAATATGATGAAATATGACATTTTGAAAAGCGAAAGAATCTGTTTTCTTTTTATATAATATGAGATGTGCCGTAGCTGAGTAGTTAAGGCAGGAAGCCTAGGCACAGAGCTATGGGACTTGAGTCCCGTGGTTTGAGTCTCCATGAGGGAAGAAATTTTCTCATGGTATTTCAGCCAGTATGGGACCAGTGCCCACCCAGCATTGTGAGGCATTTGGGTAGCTACAGTGGTTCCAGGTTGAGGAAACCAGCTATAACGGCTGGGGGACTCGACATGCTGAACACATGTCACCCCTACACTGGCTAAATGATCATTTACCTCTGTGATTGAGGCCAGCAGCTGGCTGGTAGACTAAGGGCCTTCTATGCCGGTCATACCATGGATTTATTATTATTATTATTATTATTATTATATGAGATGGGTGGTCATGACTAGAGACCAGATGTTAGGGAAAATGCCTACAGTTATTTATTATAGATATTGTAAAAGTGACTTCATATAAGTTCATATCGACGGCCCTAGAGTTGTTTTCCATGAAGTTAATTTTGCCTATAAATGCCTATTTCAGCTTACAATGCCTATAAATGCCTATTTGCAATTTTTTCTCGAAATTAACTTATTATTTCAATGAAATTAATTGAAATGGACAAAGTTCATGACACATATCATTGCATAGAAACCTTTAAGTGACTGGCAATATTATTTTTGATGTTGGTAACACTGAATTCAGTCTAGTCTGCAGTCCTCGTTCACAGACAATTGTTTCAAAGGCAAAGTGGTGCGATAAGTGTATATGGACTTTTTTTACACCTTTAGAACAGTTGTTTTACTATGCCATAAGAACGGACAACAGTAAACAGTAAGACAAACTGACAAATTTCATGAAAGAATTTGGTGCGGAAATGTTCTCAAGTGACGGTTCAACATTGTTTTGCAAAGTGTGTAAAATTTCAGTGAATTGCACGAAGAAGTGTCATGTTTCGCAGCACGTACACACTGCAAAACATACATATTCTCTTTGTAAAAAGGCAAAACAAGTTCCAAAATCATCTCTGATATCTTCGTATGCTATTGATAGCATATATTCTTTATGTAAGGCTGTACAAATGTATGTTGTAGTATATTTTTTAAGAGCCTCTTTTGAATTTTATAGTGCCTATATTAATGATTTTTAGTGCCTTTCTGCCTACCTATTTTGAATTTTTTAAGTGCCTAATATCCGCACTCTAGTCATGACATATTATTGCTCTCTTGGTTGCCATAACTTTATATCTTGAGTGTTTTGGAACTGTATGTTTATTCCGAAAATTCTGACAATGGTTTATTATTATTGCTTTTGATTTCCTAGTGATCCGGTAGCTCTTTTTTGAGAATTTTTATTGAGTTTTGCAGAGTGATTATGATAGGAGGACCCTAAGTGTGGTTTCAGCAAATTATTCCATAGTTTGTTATAATATTACAGGCACAAACTGAGTCACTTTACTTCAGAGCTTTACTGCAAGTGCTACTCCTTGAGAGGTGTGGAGAAAATGTTCCTTGGGGACAAGTGGGCCGCCTCACTGCTAAATGTGTGAACTTTGTGGATTATGTGCAGAAAGCATTAAAACGACTTAAGCTTGACATCCAGGTAGGCATTATGACTTTTAAATGAAGATAAATTGTTGATATTTTAACCAAAAATCTTAATATTCTTAGCTATAAAAATTCTTTTTCTCTCATTTCATTCTTATTTATAGAGGCTTTAAAATGTAAGATCATAATGTATATTTCTTCTAATTTTTTTAATGATACTGTAAAGTGATGAAATTATGTAAATGGATCTTATAGTGAAATTCCAATCCAGCATTTTTCTTAACAAAAAAGAAGAAAAAAAAATTCAGTTGGGTTGGCTGGCACTGGGATTTAAATGCAGGACCTTCAAAATATGTCTTAAATGCTATTGAATTGTTATAGGAAATATTAGTATGAGGTTCAATTTAAAATAAAACTCTTTACACTTCATCTCATATCCAGTCTTGTAATTAAACCGATTTCAGAACCTAGGCAGTTTTATCATCAGTAATTTCACAACTGATGTTCTGTCGCCCAGGAGTTAGAAGCAGTTCTCCTGAACGACAGAACATTGGTCATGGAATTTTTTATGATGAAACAGCCTAGGTTTTGAAACCAGTTTGATTAGATGACTGGATATGAGGTGAAGTGTAAAGAATTTTATTTTAAATCTTAAATACTACTTCTTGAACCAACACACTCGGTTTTTCTACTATTGTTAGTTGAATTCATTAAAATATTTAATTATTATTATCATATAATTATGTAATTTCTTCTTTGGCTTTCCCCCATTTATAGGTTTGCCGTCTTCAGTTTCCATTTATCTCTATCATTCCAATCTCCCTCTTCCAAATTCCTATATCCATTATAGTTCTGACGTAGGTATTCCATTTCCATCTTGGTCTGCCACGTTTATTTCTTCCAGGGGGTGACCATTGGTATATATTTTTTGGTCATCTTTCATTTTCCATTCTTTGTACATGGCCATACCATTTAAGTGTTTGATTTTCAATCCTCTTAACAACAGATGTGGTGACATTCATTTCTCTCCAAAGGAATTCATTTCTTATTTTATCCTGTCTTGTTTTTTGGAGGCTTCTTCTAAAATAATGAAATTCAACTGTTCTAATTTTATTCTTTTGTAATTCCATCAAAGACCAAGTTTCACTTCCATATGACAAAATATTCTGTATTATGCTCTTATAAATTTTCATTTTAATTTCCTTTGTAATATTTTTATTCCAAATTATGTAATTTCTACTAATAAAAATTAAGAGGTAATTAAAAAAGTACAGTTGAACCTCATTTATTTTTCCTTGGGAATATATATATATATATGAACTGACCAACCACATCTTGAGATCTTATAGGAACATACTCAGATGATCTGTACCTAAATCATTTCATAAATTAATTATGAGAAATAACATTAAGATTTTCAAGTTACTGCAAACTCCCGTTTATCCATGCATGTATTATCCAGTTTCCAGATTATCCGGGTACGACTCTTTTTACTGTATTTTTTAAAAATACTGTATTTTGTATTGTTATGAAAAAATTCTTTATTTTTAAATGTGCTACCGTGAACTGCACTTAGAAACTAGCACAATAGAGTAACCTTCACTCACAACCCCCTCCCCTGACACGTTTAACAGTACCAACCAACATTCTCAGAATACAATACAATTTCGGAAATTTCTGTTGTGCGAGTCACTGAAAGTATGTTGTTACATATTGAAACCACGGATATGCTGTGGCAGTGGGTTTATCACTGGTTAGTAGTGTAGTCATCGGTGGTTACTAGTGTGATTATCGCTCATTATTTGTGTCATCACTGGTTACAGTGGCCATTTTGAATAACTGTTGTATCCAGAGTGGTCATGACAGGAAATAGTCCCACATTTTTTTCATATTTACGAGTAAAATAAATTAATGATAATTACAACTTGCACCTAAATACATTTAATATAACATTTTATGAATATTTGTTGCATTTAAGTAGTGTTAAAGTGGATAAATAAATTTCTAATCAATTTCCATGATGCAGAATAACTTAAATGGATTATCCGTGTTTTTCAATTTTTCATGCATATCTCGGTCCCAATTGACACGGATAATCAGGAGTTTGCTGTAATAACTAATAAATAGTGAGCCTTGAAATATCATCTCATAACTCTGTGATCGTTACAATGGCTGAAGATGAGTGGGATACTTCTTGAAACTGCAGTTCTGTGCTTGAAGATCATGGAGTTATGAGGTGAGATTTCACAACCCTGTATTTATTAGTTATTTAAATCTAAATAAATTCATGATGATATATGTACATCCATTAATAAGAAGGTTGATTTAACATTATTAATGAACCCAATCTTTAAAAAAACCACAACTATAATTTGTCATAGCTGTAATTTTTCAAGGTACAGATTCTGCAATCTGTACAGGGCCTACATTTAGTATTGTGACAGATAGTACAATCTCTATGGCTTGCTAAAATTATCATCTTTATCAAATGTATAAAAAACATCTCATATATATATATATATATATATATACACAGGGCTATTCAGAAAGAAGGAACAGACTTCAAACATTTATTTCTTCCAAACCACAAAAAATAAAATCGCAATTCCAACGTTCCTGGAAAGAGAAAAGTTCAAATTTCACTATTTTATGCATTCAATATGAGCACCATGTGTTACACGACAAATACCAAAACGGTGGCTCATTTCTTGCCACTCACGAATCAACTGGTCTCTACTTATCGAATTCACAGGTTAAACAATTCGATGTCGCAGATTTTCAAGAGTGTCAGGCATAGGGGGGATAAAAACATGGTCTTTTACATAATCCCAGAGATAAAAATCATACAGGGTTAGATCTGATGACCTGGGAGGCCACCGGTAATGAAGTTGATCTTCTGCTCGTCCTCTTCCAATCCAACGTCCTATTGTGTCGCCATTTTAATACAAACAATCATCATGACAAGCTACAGCGCTAATGCGGCCGTGATAGGAACTTCAAACATTTCTCTTTCCAGGAAAGTTGGAATTGTGTTTATATTTTTTGTAGTTTGGAAGAAATAAATGTTTGAAGCTGTTCCTTCTTTCTGAATAGCCCTGTATTTTTTAAATTGGGTACATATAAAGATAGTTGTCTAAATAACACTTGCAGGTGGATAGAGATGAAATTGAAGCACTTCATAGGAATCATTGCCATGAACAGGAGAAACTTCACATATTCTTCCTTCTGAGAGTCTCACTAGCTCCAGTTATTGAGACCATAATTCTCTTAGATCGACTGTTGTATCTCCATGAACAGGTGTGTTAACTTTTATAGATGGAAAAGAAATCCCCTTAAATAATTTGATGATGTTATGCATCAACCAGCTAAGTGCCATTAAAAAAAAGAGATTTTTGATGCCATCTGTTTCACTGGCTCATGAAGTAAGTGTATGCACACTTTTAACGCCAAATCTTTTAATATAGCATTATTATTAAAGAAAAATGTAAATGCTGTCAGTTCTATCAGAGATTAATAGTGAGTGGAGAACTTATTTTTAACTTCTCACCTCATATAATTTCAAATTTCTTTGATACCGGCAGTTTCAGACAATATCTTGTCCCTCTTCAGTCATGGAAGCCATAATCTTGTCTGAAACCGCCGGTATCAAAGAAATTTGAAATTATATGAGTCATGGAAGCCATGACTGAAGAGGGATAAGATATTGTCTGAAACCGCCGGTATCAAAGAAATTTGAAATTATATGAGGTGAGTTGTTAAAAATAAGTTCTCCACTCACTATTAATGATATAACCTCATAATGTTTACTTCCCAATATTAATTTAAATATAATCTATCAGAGATTCTAAGATTTGTATCAAATGGGTATGAAACCAGATCTTCGTAAATGCTAATCAAAATTTTGCATCATGCAGCTAAGCTTAAATGTTCCTACTCTTGGATTGTTGATGCATAACTGTCAAACAAGGAAAATAAGTAGCAATATCCTGTATTGCTAGTTTGGCACTACAATAAATAGTGAAGATTGACTTAAAATATAAACTATTTTTCTCGAAATTTACATAATTTTGCATAGCTGGTTGATGCATAACACTATCCAATTTTTAAAAAATGGAGATTCTGTGCCACCAACATAAATTCAAATAATAAACCTGAAAAACACACATTTATTGATGTTTTTATTATTAATTTAACACATCTCATTGAAGAATAAATTAAATTTGAAGAGAAAAATTTTCGCCCAGACCAGGACCTTTGGTTTACCGTACTAATGCTCTTACCAACTGAGCTACCGGGGCAAGTTCTAATCTAGAAACAAATTATTCTCTTATATACGTTGTAATTCCGGGTACCAAATGCTTGAAGCTGTGGCTTCATATTTGCAAATGGCGACTTTTTGATTAAGAAGACTTTATTGGGAATTTAAACATTACTTTTAAAAGCCAGTAGGGCTTCTATTGATGTTTTTATTATTGATTTAACACATCTCATTGAAGGATAAATTAAATTCGAAGAGAAAAATTTTTGCCCAGAACATTGGTACAGTAAACCAAAGGTCCTGGGTTCGGGTTGCAGTCTGGATGATATAGCTCCAAAACTGCAGTCTAGAAGAATAAAGGATATGAGGTGAGGTATTAAAAATATTAAATTTTTGAGTCTAGAGATATCTTACTTCAATTTAATGTTGATTTGTTCTCGAACATGTTTAATATATTCTTATATATCATCGTCAGATCATTAAAAATATTAATTAAATTATTAGCAATTGAATTGTCAAGACTGCAAGGGTTAATCTATCTAGGGGCAGAAGACAATAGGGACTTCCCAGAAAATGGTGGTATGGAAACCTAAAATGAGGCAAAAAGATTTGAAGAGAGGACAGGTTTAAACCTATAATGGAAGAATGAAAAAGAAGATCTCATATTTTGTCTTCTTTTTGAAGCAGTTTTGTAGTAATTATTCCCCATCGTCAGTATTTCCTTGACCATTGTTCTGTCATTGTGATGACTGTTTTTTTTCCTTTGAAGAAGGAAGAAGCAGTACATCACCTTAATATTCTGTAGTTGTAAAAAAGAATGTTGCACAATAGTCCGAATCAACAATGAAAGAAACTTAAGCTTATATATTAAATTAATATTGGGAAGTAAACATTATGAGGTTATATTTGAAGAGAAACATTTTTCCCTAGACCGAGACTCGAACCCGGTACCCTTGGCTTTCCGGGCCAAGTGCTCTACCAACTGAGCTACCGAGGCCAGTTACGATCTAGATGCAAATTTTTCTCTTATATACAATAAATGTCTTCTTAACTAAGAAGCCGCCATTTGCAAAGATAGAAGCAATGGTTTCAAAAGCATTTGGTGATAGCGAATTACAACGTATATAAGAGAAAAATTTGCGTAACTCGCCTCGGTAGCTCAGTTGGTAGAGCACTTGGCCCGGAAAGCCAAGGGTCCCGGGTTCGAGTCTCGGTCTAGGCGAAAATTTTTCTCTTCAAATATAATTTATCTTTCAGTGAGAAATGTTAAATCAATAATAAAAACATCATTATGAGGTTATATCATTAATAGTGAGTGGAGAACATATTTTTAACGACTCACCTCATATAATTTCAAATTTCTTTGATACCAGCAGTTTCAAACAATATCTTGTCCCTCTTCAGTCATGGCTTCAAGAGGGACAAGATATTGTCTGAAACCGCCGGTATCAAAGAAATTTGAAATTATATGAGGTGAGTTGTTAAAAATAAGTTCTCCACTCACTATTAATGATATAACCTCATAATGTTTACTTCCCAATATTAATTTAAATATAATCTATCAGAGATTCTAAGATTTGTATCAAATGGGTATGAAACCAGATCTTCGTAAATGCTAATCAAAATTTTGCATCATGCAGCTAAGCTTAAATGTTCCTACTCTTGGATTGTTGATGCATAACTGTCAAACAAGGAAAATAAGTAGCAATATCCTGTATTGCTAGTTTGGCACTACAATAAATAGTGAAGATTGACTTAAAATATAAACTATTTTTCTCGAAATTTACATAATTTTGCATAGCTGGTTGATGCATAACACTATCCAATTTTTAAAAAATGGAGATTCTGTGCCACCAACATAAATTCAAATAATAAAACCTGAAAAACACACAATTTATTGATGTTTTTATTATTAATTTAACACATCTCATTGAAGAATAAATTAAATTTGAAGAGAAAAATTTTCGCCCAGACCAGGACCTTTGGTTTACCGTACTAATGCTCTTACCAACTGAGCTACCGGGGCAAGTTCTAATCTAGAAACAAATTATTCTCTTATATACGTTGTAATTCCCGGGTACCAAATGCTTGAAGCTGTGGCTTCATATTTGCAAATGGCGACTTTTTGATTAAGAAGACTTTATTGGGAATTTAAACATTACTTTTAAAAGCCAGTAGGGCTTCTATTGATGTTTTTATTATTGATTTAACACATCTCATTGAAGGATAAATTAAATTCGAAGAGAAAAATTTTTGCCCAGAACATTGGTACAGTAAACCAAAGGTCCTGGGTTCGGGTTGCAGTCTGGATGATATAGCTCCAAAACTGCAGTCTAGAAGAATAAAGGATATGAGGTGAGGTATTAAAAATATTAAATTTTTTGAGTCTAGAGATATCTTACTTCAATTTAATGTTGATTTGTTCTCGAACATGTTTAATATATTCTTATATATCATCGTCAGATCATTAAAAATATTAATTAAATTATTAGCAATTGAATTGTCAAGACTGCAAGGGTTAATCTATCTAGGGGCAGAAGACAATAGGGACTTCCCAGAAAATGGTGGTATGGAAACCTAAAATGAGGCAAAAAGATTTGAAGAGAGGACAGGTTTAAACCTATAATGGAAGAATGAAAAAGAAGATCTCATATTTTGTCTTCTTTTTGAAGCAGTTTTGTAGTAATTATTCCCCATCGTCAGTATTTCCTTGACCATTGTTCTGTCATTGTGATGACTGTTTTTTTTCCTTTGAAGAAGGAAGAAGCAGTACATCACCTTAATATTCTGTAGTTGTAAAAAAGAATGTTGCACAATAGTCCGAATCAACAATGAAAGAAACTTAAGCTTATATATTAAATTAATATTGGGAAGTAAACATTATGAGGTTATATTTGAAGAGAAAAATTTTTTCCCTAGACCGAGACTCGAACCCGGGACCCTTGGCTTTCTGGGCCAAGTGCTCTACCAACTGAGCTACCGAGGCGAGTTACGGTTTAGATGCTAATTTTTCTCTTATATACAATAAATGTCTTCTTAACTAAGAAGCTGCCATTTGCAAAGATAGAAGCAATGGTTTCAAAAGCATTTGGTGATAGGGAATTACAACGTATATAAGAGAAAAATTTGCATCTAGATCGTAACTCGCCTCGGTAGCTCAGTTGGTAGAGCACTTGGCCCGGAAAGCCAAGGGTCCCGGATTCGAGTCTCGGTTTAGGCGAAAATTTTTCTCTTCAAATATAATTTATCTTTCAGTGAGAAATGTTAAATCAATAATAAAAACATCATTATGAGGTTATATCATTAATAGTGAGTGGAGAACATATTTTTAACGACTCACCTCATATAATTTCAAATTTCTTTGATACCAGCAGTTTCAAACAATATCTTGTCCCTCTTCAGTCATGGCTTCAAGAGGGACAAGATATTGTCTGAAACCGCCGGTATCAAAGAAATTTGAAATTATATGAGGTGAGTTGTTAAAAATATGTTCTCCACTCACTATTAAAAACTAATGCTTATTAATCCTCTATTATTAATTGTAAATATATTTTCTCTTTTCATGTGTATATTTTGAAAAATCTTGCACAAAATGGAAAATAATATTTTTCATTTGTTCTTACAGGGAGTACAAGAAGCACATTTAATCAGATTGTTTGATCCAGTTATATCACCACGTTGCTACTGTATTACTGCATTTAGCAAGAATACTCATTGATTTTTACCTCAGTGATGTAGATAAATTTATCCATAACTAGTAATTTATTGAAGGAGCTAGCGGTCTCATAGGATTTAAATGGAATATTTTATTAATTTCAAGATATTTAATATTTAATTTTAGGAAGTTATATTTTGAGGTTATTTTAATTATATTATTTTTAGTCTGGACATCTTACCTCAATATTAATGTTGATTTGTTCTTGAACTTGTTTCAAAACAAATCAACATTAATATTGAGGTAAGATGTCCAGGCTAAAAATAATATAATTCAAGATATTTACACAGAATTCCCAAATTTCCTCTATTTAATATTTAATTTTAGGAAGTTATATTTTGAGGTTATTTTAATTATATTATTTTTGGTCTGGACATCTTACCTCAATATTAATGTTGATTTGTTCTTGGACATGTTTCAAAACAATTCTGTTTTATCGTCAGCTTCAAGCTGACATCAACATTAATATTGAGGTAAGATGTCCAGACCAAAAATAATATAATTCCTCTATTTATTTCACAAGATTTCACCTTTTTACACAATGAGTTGCTGCTAATACAGCCCTTCTTTTATTCATTCTTCATTACATGTATCCAGTCGTAGCTGATGACACAAATCCATTGGATACTTATGCCTCTTGCAGAAGAATCCATACTGTGGATAAATTGCAATGGGACTGCATTGATGTACATGCAGCTTATATGGGCATTTCTTCTATAACAATGTTAACCCTTCTCACCGATCAAGGTGAGTGCCCACGAGGTTGTAAAATATTAAGAATTTAAAAAATATATATAACATTATGCCTTTCCTCAAAATTGATGTATAAAACTATTATTAATACTTCCACAACAAAAGACAAAAATATTTATGTTATTCATAAAATCTTCTATAAATTTGATATATTACATATGGTTGCTAAGGTAAACAAGTGTTAATAGTATATTACGATGCAAGGTTGGAAAGTGGTTTTTACAGAATCGAGGAAAAATTGCTCGGTTTTTAATTTCCAATATTCTGTAAAACATTTCACAAACATGCGTTGTACATTACTTTTTGCGCGATGGTGATTTCAAAATAATAAATAATAGTAAAATAATAACATCTTTGTTGGAAATATTTGCATTCATTATAAACAATTGACTAACGTTAACAGTGTGGGCAATGTTTATTAGTTGAAACAACAGGAGGCCTTGAGAACAGTTATTGATAACATGGCCGCAAGTACGTATTTATTGTTTTATATTGTTTCAAATAAAGTTCAGTTCATTTAAAATGCAGTGATTTGTTTCGTATAATGTATATTAACACTACCTTTTGGATATTTTCTGTATATACTGTACATTGTATATAGTATTACACAGAGGGCAGTGGTTTTACTTCCCATACGTGGGTGTAAATGTAATATTACAGTATAGTTATTTAGGTTGGCAACCCCGAAATGTAGGAAGTTCAACTTTCAATAATGGTCACCATTGCTGGTAAGTACGACAAAATGCACTATCACGCAAAAAATTAGATACTTTTTTCTCTTGAAGTCACAATTTACTAATAAAATATAACATTATTATTAAATAATCTATAAACCATTCATTAGAATTTATGTATCAAAATTTATCACAACACTTCTATAAATATCTATTAAAAATCCTAAAAAAAATAGTGAATTTATTGGATATTTTTTTATGTCAACAATGTCAAAAAAAAACCTTTCTTTATAATTTATTTCATTTGTATTAGAAGATTCCAGGCTATAGGGCCGTGGTCCATAACTGATGTTTCTCCCTCGATTATGGAGAGCATCTTCAGTAGTGAGTTCTTCTAGGTGGTGTTCTGTGGTCGGAAGCTCAGCTGTGACGGAAGCTTCCAACTTGGGAATACCACCACCTGTAAGAACTCGCCACTGATGATGCCCTCCATAGTCAAGGGAGAAATGTCTGGGATAAACACAAGTTTTAGATGTTTTTATTATTGATTTAACACTTCTCACTGAAGGATAATTTTTTCTCTTCAAATACAAGTTATGGACCTCAGCCATATGGCCTGGAATCTTCTAATACCATGACTACTGGCCGTGAAAGTCAACATTCTACAATTTATTTTGTTACTCAGTTCTTTACACTCACTGATGGTTTTACTTAGCACATCATATTGTCTTCATTCTTCACTGGTTTACAACCCAGACATAACTGGTTGATAGACCCTTGCACCTCCTTACATACATGACAATAGGAATAATTTGGAGAGCTGTCTAGACTTTTTGCGAGTGGAAGCCTCGAGAGTCAGATTATTCTGGAATTGACATATCTGGAAAATAATTTCTCCAGAAAGTAAGTCTAAAGAGGTCAATAAAAAGTGTTATCTGTATTATTCTTACCTCATATCGTTGTTTCTGTTAGACATATGTTTCAAGGCTTGTTAGCCTCATCTTCAGTAGTTATAGACTAATCTTCAATAGTTACAGTCTGTATCTACTGAAGATGAGGCTACATGCCTTGAAACATATGTCTAACAGAAACAACGATATGAGGTAAGAAAAATACAGATAACATTTTTTATTAAGTAAAACCTCGTAATTATTAAAATTCATCGGAGAACATTTTGTTTAAACAACTCACCTCATAGGATTCATGCTTCCATTATACCGCGGTTTCAAACACAGTCGTGTTCATCTTCAGCCATAACTCTGACTCACAAAGGAAGAGTAGGAGTTATGGCTGAAGATGAACACGACTGTGTTTGAAACCGCGGTATCATGGAAGCATGAATCCTATGAGATGAGTTGTTTAAACAAAATGTTCTCCGATGAATTTTAATGATTATACCTCGTAATGTTACTTCCTATTGTATTTTCATCTAAAGAGGTCGGTTGCACGACATGAATCGTAACTTCTATTGATTTATAAGGAATCCTGCTCCTGCCTGCGAAATTCAAAGAAAGTATTTTCAGCAACAGATCTACAATACATCACAAAACTATACATATATATATATATATATATATATATATATATATATATAGTACAAGTTTCCGATGTTTATCACTCTTTTTATTACTAGTTTTAATAGCTAGTAAAGATTAATTTGTAATTCAGTGTAAATGACAAATTTAAAATAAAAACATTGTAAATGTATAAAAATTTTATAAATTGAGTTGATTAAAAGTTTTTTTTTCTCACCTCATAGAGCTCCTTGTTTTCGCAGTATCAGTTTCAAAGGCCTTTTCCTTCATTGTCAGCCAAAACTCCGACTGTTCTAATTCCTCTAATTCAAGAAGACATTTTTAATGAGAATTTACACAACTTTTGTAGCAGTTAAGCATTGAAAATAATTATTTAAAATACAGGAATTCCAGATTTATAATATAATAGATTTTTTGTATTTTACAATTTATTTCCTTTAGCAAGTTTTACCTCTTCCTTTGTGAGATTTCATGCAAGTGGCTATTGGAGAATGACTAATTTTTAGATGGGTGTTTAATGGAAAAATGTTTTGTATAGTCAGCATTATGCATAAACAACCTCCTAAAGGCAAAACAAATACGTAACACAGCGACTTTTGGGATAGGTGGAATTAATGTAAGTAAAATTTTATTACATTACCTCATATCCTTCTTCTTAGACTAGTTTTGGGACTTCTTTGGTTCCATTCTCAGAATTTTCACGACAGTTTTCTTGAAGAGCTGCCTTTTGGGACCTCTGTTGGCAGACTGAAGAACCTCGAAGTCAAATAATTTTCTCCAGGAATTTCAAAGTTCATTAATTCTTAAGTTATGTAGGTAGGAAATAACACTATGAGGTTTATTTTAATTTATTTTGAGTTGTTTTTTGACTCACCTCATATTTTTTGACTCCCATGCAGACCCAGGTTTTATCACTGCATTTGTGACATTATCGATGCAACACCATGATCACAACTGCCATCCAGCAATTTTCTCTCTTGTAAATTGATTTCTGTGTTCTCTGATGGCTGACTGATGAACTTCCAAATCAATCCCCTCTCATTTTCAGAGGGTATTTCAAAATTCACAGTTTTATTTTTATTCTTGCATATGTAAATGTTCTCCCAAATTGTGAGTTCCTTTGGTTTTTCTAACTATTTAAGTAACTTTGCCTAGGTTTAAATTGTTTTTTTCTGACCAAACATGTGCAGCTATTGCAGAAATCAATTTACAAGAGCACCCCCTAGGGATTGCAAGACCTTGTCGTTGGTGGGGGTGCTTGCAAATCACAATGATCCTTTGGGCTATGCCAGCAGTAGCATAGCTACAGGTAGGGCCTCCCAAGCTGGACAGGCCAAAGGTGAGTGATCAGACTAAGAAGCAATCCAGATGGGTAGATCAGGCTCAACAGCTGTGGTGAAAGCAACTGATCTAGGGGACGGAAACCCCGAAATCAAATGACCTGGTCCTCCGAGCTGGGGGTTGGGCGTTAGGCCAGCAACCTATCACTGTAAAAAACTTTCCCGCTACATCATCTCAACACAGTACAGCCGGACAGAAGCAAAGAAGACGACCACAGCAGAGAAAAAGGACTATGAATAAACTAGAGTTAGGTACTTGGAATGTCAAAACGTTATTAAAACCCGGAAAACTACAAGAATTAGTCGATCAAATCAGAAGAACTAATCTCAATATAATAGCCTTACAAGAGATAAGGTGGGCTCAAAGCGGAATAATCAACAAACAAGATTATACATTGTATTACTCTGGAACTGAAAACAAAATCGGACAAGCTGGAACAGGTTTTTTAGTCATGAAGAAATTGCAGAATCATGTTATAGATTTTGTTCATATTAATGAAAGAGTATGTAAACTGCGCATTAGGGGAAAATATAATCATTTTACACTAGTAAATTGTTATGCACCAACTGAAGATAAAGATATCGAAACTAAAGAAATTTTTTACAATGTAGTACAAAAAGTAATGGACAAAATTCCTACAAGCGACACAGTGATAGTGCTTGGAGACTTCAATGCCAAATTAGGCAAAGAAGAATCATTCAGCTCAGTAACTGGAAAACATACCCTTCATGAACAAACTAACACAAATGGTGAACTGCTATGTGATTTTGCAACTGTGAACAACCTTAAAGTCATGAGTACACAATTTCAACATAAAGAAATACACAAGGGTACATGGCAATCACCTGATAACAATACCATAAACCAAATTGATCATGTTCTGACTAATGGTAATAAACATGAACTGATAGAAGATGTAAGATCCCTCAGAGGACCAAATATAGATTCAGATCACTTTTTAGTGAAAGTGATAATGAAACAATCATTACCAACCATCTATAAAAACAAAAAGAAACAGGAGATAAATATTAAATGGAATCAAAATAATTTACAGAATGCTGCTAAATTAAAAGGATATTGTAAGACGTTATATGAAAATCTGATTAAATTAGATGAAAAAGATGATATTAACGAAGAATGGAACTCAATACAACAAGCAATTAAAGAATCAGCTAATGTCACCATAATGAAACAAGAAGTCCAACCACGCAACGAATGGTGGGATGAAGAATGTAAAGAAGCCATAAAACAGAAGAATGAAGCAAGGCAGAAAAAATTACTAATGAACACAAGAATGAATCAAGAAAGTTATAAAATCAAAAGGAACGAAGCAAATAAGTTATGTAAGAAGAAAAAACGAACATGGCTTAATATGAAACTCAATTCAATAGAACTAAATTATAAGAAAAATGAAACCAGGAAATTCTTCAAAGATGTAAAGAGTTTCCAAAAATACAAAGCAGGTTCTTTATTATGCAGAGATAATGAAGGTAATATCCTAACACAAAAAGAACAAATTCTTCAAAGATGGAAAGAATATTTCACCGAAATCTTTCATAAAGATAATCAAACAAGAATTACTATACCAGAAACTCCAAACTTTCCCAACTCACAAACAATACAACCTCCATCGTGGAACGAACTATGTTATATTATACAAAATTTAAAATCAAATAAATCGGCTGGTCCTGATAATATTCCACCAGAATTAATTAAACATGGAGGACGAACATTAAAACAAAAAATACATAAACTAATACTCAATATTTGGAATAAAGAAGAAATACCGACAACCTGGAATGAAGGAATTATCTGTCCTGTGTTCAAGAAAGGAGATAAACTGTTATGTAATAATTACAGACCTATAACTCTCTTGAACATAGCATACAAGATTTTTGCAATTATATTAAACAATAGACTTTTAGAAATAATAGATGGGAAAATGAGTGAGGCCCAAGCAGGATTCAGACCAAACAGATCAACAATAGACAATATCTTTGTAATGAAACAAATCTTTGAGAAATGTCACGAATACAATATTAACTTATATAATATATTTGTTGATTACTCCCAAGCTTTTGATACTGTACATCGAAACAAAATAATTGAAAGTCTAAGTGAATATGAGATACCTCAAAAACTAATAAAATTAATAGCTTTAACCTTGATAGATACCAAAGTAAGATTAAAATGTAGCAACACACTCAGCGATGCGATTGAAGTAAACTCTGGGGTCAAACAGGGAGATCCTTTATCTACGACATTATTCTGTATAGTAATGGATATGGTCTTAAAACAACTTGATCTAAGAGGAAATATTTCAACAAGACTAAAACAGTGTCTTGCATATGCTGATGATGTAATAATAACAGCAAGAACAAAAAATTCCCTACTGGAAACCTTTGACAAATTGAAAAATGAAAGTATAAAATATGGGCTTGTAATCAATCTAAATAAAACAAAATATTTAAGATGTATGAGAAATAAAACAAATTTGACTGAACTAACTATAAATAGTGACTGTATTGATCAAATTAACTCCTTTAAGTACCTAGGTACAATACTAAACGATAATAATACTGTTGAAGAAGAGATCAAAACAAGAATATCGCAAGGGAATAAAGCATATTTTGCTAATTTCGATATATTCAAAAGCAAATTAATATCAAAAAATGTTAAATTCAAATTATATACAGCAATAATAAGACCAATCATATGTTATGGAGCTGAAACCTGGGTACTAAAAGAAGCAGATAAACAAAGACTATTAACGTTTGAGAGGAAAATATTTAGAAGAGTGCTAGGTCCAGTAAAGGAAAATGGAAATTGGAGGTTGAGAAGGAATGACGAATTATACCTCAAGAATAATAAAGAAAATATAGTTAGTTTCATCAAATCCAAAAGATTACAATGGTTTGGACATACACTAAGAATGCCAAAGGGAAGATTGCCGAATGATATTTTGAATTGGAAGCCACAAGGAACAAGACCAAGGGGAAGACCCAAGGATCGATGGGAAGATGACGTAATTGAAGATTTGAGAGAGATGGGGATTTTTGATTTGAAATCCACTGCACAAGATAGGAAGAAGTGGCGTAAACTGGTTGAGAAGGCCAAGACATTCCACTGGAAGTCGTAGAGCCTGACGAAGAAGAAGAAGAATTTTACAAGAGAGAAAACCACTGGTTGGCAGTTGTGATCATGCGTATTTATCCTGCACTTCTTGAAAGATTTAACAATTAGGTATTCCAATAGTTAGCACCACGTTATCTGATATGTTAAGAAACCGACATAACACTCTCGATAGCAGTGAAGACCATCTTGTATGAAGAGAACAATGATGGCAAAGAAAAAGTTCAGATGACTATTTTCAGGGATTTTAAAGATCAGAACGGTTTTATAAACAAAAGATTTTTTTTTTAGTCTGGCTTTACAAACTAATAATAAAAATGGTAAAAATGCTTAAAAATTAAAGTGCATCTTATAGTCTGTAAAATATGGTACATAACAGTGAGCTACATGATTTTTATGGGAAACCAGATGTAATCAGGAATAAGTTTCATAAATTATGATGGGCAGGACATGTGGTATAAATGGGGAATCGAGTAGGGGTGTGAAAACTCCAGTAGGTAAGCAACGAATGAGATTGGAGGAGAATATTAACCAGGAGAGGTATATGGACACTCCTAGGAAAACCAGTAGGTAGGCCAAGAATGAGGTGGGAGAATAACAACCACGATTTGAGGGAGGTAAATTATGCAGGGGAAGATTGGAAAATAGCTCAGGATAGGGATGTATGGAGAGCTTATGTCAGAGCGGTCATGAACCTTCGGGCTTCCGGCCCCGTGGTATATACTAATATTTCGATGCAGCGATAACTATTTCGTTGAGGTTTGCCAGAGGAATGTTCTCTATGCAAAGGCACTTCGCTGCAGAGTTATCGCTGGCTGCTTGTACGTCATAGGAGAAATGGTGAACGTACACACGTGACTCTCTGCTCAGGTTGAGAATTTTTCTTAAATGGAAAACATCCTAATCGACTAGCAATAATGGCGGCGAAGGGTGGTTATTTATAGAATAGTGCTAATGTGTCGATAAAATTGTGTTAAGTAAGAATTACAGCAATTTTCATAGATTTTAAGACTCTAGTATCCATATTCAGTTGTATTATTTTTAATTTTGACCAGTAATGTTGTTAGAAAGTGGACAGTGCGCAAAATATTATTTGTGGAAACTACATCTTAACCTGCATTGTATTTGGATTGTTTGCACCCTGTTAAGAGCTTGAAAATAGGTATGAAATATATAATATTGATATAAGGTTTCTTAACATGGTTTAGGAGTATTCAGAATGTTTTGAATTCTTGCATAACAACATTGTTGTCGTTACTTTTAATATATTGCAAAATTGTCATTTCTGACTAATGTTTAATGCAGTAAGTTTTGCATCTGGTGAAGAAGTAATAGGCCTGTGTAACATTTCTGTTCGTGTAAATATCTTCCTCTTTTGTTTAGCTTTATTGAGTTTAAAATTTATTTTTCGAAAAGCTTGGTTTTTCTAGCTCAAGTGTAGAATACTTCGACCTATGATTTTTCATACTACATTCTTGTAATTGTGTTACTCTACGTAGATTTTTCGTACTATTTTAAACGGTTTGCAATGATAATTATAACTTTTACAATTATTGGCTGTACTTTCCTTTAGGACCGGAAATTTTTCCAATTTTATATCTTATTCCACTGATGCACTAAACACTCTTAAACACTTTCAAAACATTTTGCAACACTTTTTAACACATTTTAAACATATTCCAATGTTCCAACGAGTTTTTTTCCATATTTATATATTTGCGTAAAACATGGTCGTGCTACATTTCTTACTTCCTGCTCTTTGTCTTTTTCCCTCCACTTCCTATGTTGTTCCAGCGTTGCCACCATCAACAACCCAAACTTGCTTTTTAAATGTGATTCCACGTTCCCTGGATTTCACCTACGTTAGAGTAATTGATTTGTATTACAGTAATTGATTTAGGTTTGGTTAGCTTTTAGGTTCCTTGCTTTTTAAAAGTGATTTGATACGTAAAATAAATTATACATTTTTAGACAAGTTCTGGGAATTTTGTGTCAATGTTGGTCATACTGATTTCACTAATATACATCGCCAACTGCTGGAGGCTGCATTTATCTACCTGGGATAATTGGAGCACTAGTGCATGCGCACTGCGATTCTATAGAACTTAGAAAAATTTTCTCCGGTCTTAAAGGAAAGTATATCCCAATTATTAAATATTTATTGGCTGAAGTCTAGTATTTGTCGCCCACGATTTTCCATACGTTGTCACTGTTACACTAACACTTTTACCGTTTGTAATAGCTTTTTGGGGTGTGCTATACAAACCGTCGCACAAAATTTTCAATCTTATTTCTTATGCCACTGATGCACTAAACACTTTTAAACATCTTCCAATGTTCAACAATCTTTTTTTTTTGGGATATGCTTTCCTTTAGGTCGGTAGAAAATTTTTCTAAGTTCTATAGAATCGCAGTGCGCATGCGCTAGTGCTCCAATTATCCCAGGTAGATAAATGCAACCTCCAGCAGTTGGCGGTATCTGTATGAGAAGTCAGTATGACCAACATTGACACAATAATCCCAGAACTTGTCTAAAAATGTATAATTTATTTTACGTATCAAATCACTTTTAAAAAGCAAGGAACCTAAAAGCTAACCAAACATAAATCAATTACTGTAACACAAATCAATTACTCTAACGTAGGTGAAATCCAGGGAACGTGGAATCACATTTAAAAAGCAAGTTCGGGTTGTTGATGGTGGCAACGCTGGAACAACATAGGAAGTGGAGGGAAAATAACAAAGAGTGGGAAGTAAGCAATGTAGCACAACCGTGTTTTACGCAAATATATAAATATTTTTAAAAAATCGTTGCAACATTGGAAGATGTTTAAAATGTGTTAAAAATTGTTGCAAAATGTTTTGAAAGTGTTTAAGAGTGTTTAGTGCATCAGTGGAATAAGATATAAAATTGAAAACAATTTCGGACCTAAAGGAAAGCACAGCCTTTTTTTGTATTTATATATTTACGTAAAACATGGTCGTGCTACATTGCTTGCTTGCTACTTTCTGCTATTTTCTCTCCTCTTCCTATGTTGTTCCAACGTTGCCATCATCAACAACCCAAAATACTCCAGATGTTGCCAACATCACTTCTCTGGATTTCACCTACATTAGAGTAATTGATTTGTGTTACAGTAATTGATTTAGGTTTGGTTAGCTTTTAGGTTCCTTGATTTTTAAATGTGATTTGATACGTAAAATAAATTACCTCTTCATATCTGTTATTCTATGAAAAATTCAAAATGTCGGACGGTTACCACATAAAATCATATTTCCACTAGTTCATTTGTTGTTAATTATACATTTTTAGACAAGTTCTGGGAAATTTGCGTCAATGTTGGTCATACTGATTTCACATACATATACCGCCAACTGCTGGAGGTTGCATTTATCTTTCTGGGATTACATGAAGCATTAGCTCATGTGCACTGGGATTCTATAGAACTTAAAAGAATTTATGTGCGATGGTAAGTATAGCTTATCCACTTTTCGTACTATTTTAAAGATTTTGTAAATATTCTTTACACATTTTTTACGATTTTTAAATATTTATATAATTATGCAAATATTGTGAATGAAGTTTTACGTAATCACAGTGCACATGTCCGAGACGCGCAAACACTTAATGTAACTTCCGCTAGATGTTTTGGAAATCAGTGTTACCAACATTCACAATTAATTCCAAACAATATTTGGATAAGGTATAGAAACCATCACACATGAATTCTTCTAAGTTCTACAGAATCGCAGTGTGCATGCGCGAGTTGCGGGAGTTGATGTAATGGTTAATGTAGCTTCTGGTAGATGGCTCTGAAGTCGCTTTACCAACTTTCGGAATACATTCCCAAATGCCAGAAAAATGGACGTAAACTAACTTCCCATTTCCTAACCTTACAAGACAAATTTACATGCATATTATTTATCCCCTAATGCAAAAAAAAATGGACGTAAACTAACTTCCCATTTCCTAATCTAACAAAACAATTTACATGCATATTATTTGACAAACTATAAACTAATTTTACGTACACCAACCACTAAATATGGTTTGGAACTATTTTCAGATGTTGGTTACTGCGATGTAAGAGTCACCTAGGAGATGTTGCATGAAGCATGTAGTACTCGTACAATATTCGTGTAATTTAGAAATATTTAAAAATCGTAAGAAATGTTTATAACATGGTTCCAAAATGTTTAAAATAGTACCAAACATTATAAATGCATCAGTGGCATAAGAATATTAGATGGAAAATTGTGTGTGACGGTTTGTACACCTCAGTCCAATATTTCAACAAATTAAACTTAATTTTGTTAGGTTCCGATGCGACAAATTAGTATACACAAGATTAGTTTATAGTTTTTTTCATTATATGCATGTAATTTATTTTGTTAGGTTAGGAAATGGGAAGTTGGTGTATGTCCCATCTGGTATAAACATTTGGAAATCTATTGTGAAAGTTGATAACACCAATTTCAGAGCCATCTAGCGGAAGCTATATTAAGCATTAGAACTTCTTGCGCATGCGCATTGCGATTCTATAGAACTTAAGAAAAATTCATGAGTGACAAGTATTAGACTTTTTTGTAATTGTTTTTTGAAAGTTTTACAGAAATACTAGCCTTTTTCCAAATTGTTTTTTCAATGTTCTACAGAATCATTGTACACATGTGCAAGTGCTTAAAAACTTCTGCTAAATGGCAGAGATATCTGTGAAATCGGAATGGCCAACATTCACAATTGTTTTAAAAATATTTGTTAGGTTCCTATGGGACAAGTTAGTGTACATAAGATTAGTTTACACTTATTAAACAATATGCATATAATTTATTTTGTTAGGTTAGGAAGGGGGAGGTTGGTGTACATCCATTTCGTATAAACATGTTTGGGAATTTATGGATAATCTTTCCATTAAGCGCAGTGAGAATTTTCTCAAAGTTCCAGGCAGACACCACACACATGTGCAAACAAATGCGAAGAGGTCTACTCTATGGAATATCATGATGTAGCCAACATTATACATGCTATTTAACAAACCTAGAAGCTAACCTAACGCAATTTAAGTATTCCAACCTGTCAAAGACCAACCTAAAAGCTAACCTAACACAGTTTAAGCACTCTAACCCGTGAAAGAATGCAACGCCCAAAAATAAATAGTAAGTTCTGAAATTCTAAAGTACGTACTCTATGTTGGCTGCACTGTTATTGTATAGATTATTCGTTAAAATTAATATGGCTGTCAAGTCTTCATGTTACGATACATAGTTAAATATCGTAGAAAAATGTTGAAATAATCATTAAAAAAATGTAAAATTTATCCAAAATAGTGGGAAATAATTTTTAATATACAACCTGTTGGCGCATGCGCGTGGTGTCTACCTGGAACTTAGAAAAAATTCTCACTGCTCTTAATAGAAATATAGCTGGAATTTATTATGAAGGTTGGTCATATCAATTTCACACATATGTCCCCCATCTGGTGGAGGTTAATTTAAGCGTTTGGGCATATACACTATGATTCTATAGAACTTAAGAATAATTCATTGGTTGAGATATTTTAAACCTTTTCAATTTTTTTTCAATCTTTAAGAACTCTCAAATAATGATGCAAAGTAACTTAAGTTATCAAAAAAGAATTCATTACTTTTTAACGTAGTTGTAATGTGAATTGATGACATTGGTTTAGAGCTTCAGAATAACAAAATTGAGGCTCAGCTTTCCACTATTTGTCATTACTTTTTCAGTTCCTCAGTATCTAAAAGTTGATTTTCTATGGCATTGATTTTCTGAGCATTAGGCACTAGGGAATTAACAATATTGGATCGGTCATTTGCCCACCATGCTGACCGGGCTATTGGTGGGTATTCATAGTTAAATATGGGAAATAACATTATGAGGAATGGGAAAATCTACAAGCTTATGACATTACTACATTACAAAGAAAATCTGCAGTAGCAACATTCAGACTGCTAACGGGACATGACTGCCTGAATAAACACCTACACAGACTTGGCATAACAGATTCACCTAAATGCCCTTTTTGCAATTTAAATGAAGATATGGAAAGAAACCATCTCCTCCGTTGTCCAGCTTTTGTAGAAGAGACCAGCCTTTCTGCTAAATATTGGAGTGCAAGAGAGCGAATGATTTCATTATCAAGTGCTCGACATTAGATACCAACCAACCAACCAACATTATGAGGTTCTTAATTCGTAAATTAATGAGTCATTTTTTAACATCTTACCTCATATTTTATGTTTCTTCAAACACGGGAACTAGTTTTCGAGAGAAGGATCTCTCCCATTTTCAACCGACATTATGACTACCGGATTTACGTTGGAATTATTGGAATCTCCATGAATAACGTTGCCATCTGGTGTTGATTTGATGAACTTAGAGATGAGGTCATGTTCGTCAGATCCATGAATTTTGAGATTCCTGACGAACGTGACCTCATCTCTAAGTTCATCAAATCAACACCAGATGGCAACGTTATTGATGGAGATTCCAACGTAAATCTGGTAGTCATAATGTCGGTTGAAAATGGGAGAGATCCTTCTCTCGAAAACTCCCGTGTTTGAAGAAACATAAAATATGAGGTAAGATGTTAAAAAATGACTCATTAATTTACATATTGGTGGGTAGCCCATCCCATTCGTTCACCATGTGTAGTTAACTCATGATTACTAACAGCTGCCCCACATGAAGGTTGGGATTGGACACTAGGATGCTATCCAGATCGGTTCCTTTAAGTCTTATATGTTTAAGTAATTAAAGGGTCTCCTCTCTGTTATAACATCCCTTTTACACCACACTGTACCCTTTGTAAAGATGATGCTTCCATCATGAATGAAGAACATTTGTTGAAATGTCCAGCAATTAAGAAGATTGATGCTGACCTACCATCTCAACTCACATGTTGTTATTGGGACGCCTGTAGGAGAATGGAGGAAGTACAAGCTCCTTAAGCATTGGCAACAACAACAACTTCTTCTTCTTCTTCCTTCCAAGTGTTAGGCCAAGGCCTGTTACGATCCTATAGAAAATTTTCCCTCCAGCGTTCCATAGGATGGCCCAGTGATCCCTTTTTCATGCTTTGGTCGTCATTAGTTTGATCCTTCCGGGAAATTCTCATATAAGACTTGAAAGTATAATAATAGTCCCTTCGATTGGTTGCTGGCCAAAGGAAGGCAAAACCAGTGATGGGGCTGCCATCTTATAGCCCCTGGTCAGGCTTTTCTGGAGAAGAAAAGAAAATAAAGGAAAGAAGAAATGGAAGGAAGGAAAGACTCCCAAGCCCTCGGATGCCCTAATAGCGTCGGGGTCAAAAAAACAACAACAACTTTGATATTTATTTGTCCATTTAGTTTGAATCGCTCTTTGTAAAAGCCGCCTTGGCTCGTGCCTGCAGTAGAAAAAGTTACCGACGCATTAATAAATGATGCTAATCCTAATATACCAACTGGATCCGCGAATAAATAAATTTTTAGCCACGAATACAGGAACTGTATCGCAATTTTTTAACCCGCGAATAATGGAACCGTGAATAAGTTGCTTTTGCTGTACATTGAATTTGTCGTACCTTGTTTTAATTAATTTTATCTCAATAAAAATATTACATTAATGGGTTGCATGTGAATAATTGTAGAATTACTGTAACTTGAGACATTTAATCATTTTTTTCTTTTTGCAGAATTAATTTACAGAAACATTATTTTTTCAACAAAGTGTAGTTTCATATAATGGGAATGAAGCGCCGTGGAACAGGCAGAAGACAAGTTTTGAATCTGAATGATAAACAGGATTCTCCTCGTCGAACTTGGCAAAGTAAGTATGTTTCACATTTCGATGTTATATTTAGTTTAACATATTCCAGTTGTCCACCGCTGTGGTCTCGAGGTAGTGTGCTGCCTTGTCACATAGTGGGCCCAGGTTCGATCCCCGGTCGGGGCTGTTTTTCTGGGTGAAGTTTTTATTGGGGTTTTTCCTCACCTGTAAGACAAATGTCAGGAAAACTTTAAGGTCCAAATGGTCCCCAAAATCATATAGCCATCATTATCATCCTTATCATTATCATCATCCTTCACCGTGTGGAAAGCAACAGGAAGCTACCACACCTACAATTCCCTAGTAAAGCTGCAAGCATAGCATAGCATGAAAATGCTATTATTGCAGTGAAGGACCTGCCTTTGGGCAGAATTACTATTGATGGATGGGATATACCAGTTCTGGACAAATTAATTTTTTGAAAAGAAAAATTAATGCTTGAATCGGAAATCAAATCCTGGACCCTGATTCTACATCAGTATGCAATCCATTCAACCATTCAAGATACGATACAAATGCTAGATTTTCTATCCACTTATACGTTTCTATTCTTCGTTCCTGGTTTTTAATATTTCAATAAAGTAATAGAAAAATGAATTGCTAGATATTATTTAAATTGGAATCAGATTATATAACAATATGCAAAAAAAGATATCGTATGGTTATCAATGACTTTTTGCTGCAGTTTGACATTTTTATATAAACTAGCATGAGAAATTGAGTTTTCTCCAATTTAAAAAAAAAATCTACAATTAAAATGTGTCGTACATGATCTCACCTCATACACTCCTTGTTCATCACAGCACAGGACCGCTGTTTGAGAAAGTTGTTCCTATCTTCAGTCATCATTCTGACTGTTGAACTTTTATCTTCACCGTTTTCTTCTAAACTGCCATCTAGTGTTGATTTGTTGAACTTAGAAATTAAATCTTGTTTGTAAGGAATTTCAAAATTCGTGGATCTAAATTTGTTGTTCTGAATGTATATCTTTTTCTATACTGTTAATTCCAAGGGCTTTGCCAAATGTTTCATAAGTTTTTAGATTTTTTTTTTTTTTTCAATTTTATGATTCTCTAGCAAATTATGAGCTGCAATTGCTGCTCAAAAGAATACTTTCGAAATATTAAAAATGCTGAAATTGAGAAATCACCAATTACAGTTCATAGTTTGCTAGAGAATCATAAAGTTGAAAAAGAAACTAAAAACTTTTGGAACATTTGGCGAAGTCCTTGGAATTAACATTTTGGGAAAAGATATACATTCAGAACAAATTTAGATCCATAAAATTTGAAATTCCCAGCAAAAAGATTTAATCTCAAAGTTCATCAAATCAATTCTAGATGGCAGTTTTAGAAGACAATGGTGAAGTAAAAAATTCAATTGAAGTCATATAGGTAGGAAATAACACTATGAGGTTTATTTTAATTTTGTTTAGTTGTTTCTTGACTCACCTCATACTTTTTAACAGTTGTGAACGTGAACAGCATTGAGAATGTCACAAATACAGTGACGAAATCTAGATATGCAAGGGAGTTAAGAAGTATGAGGTGAGTCAAGAAACAACTAAAAAAAAATCAGCAGTTGAAAAGATGGCTGAAGATAGAAACGACTGTTCCTGAAACCGTTGTCATGTACTGTGAAGAACATGGAGTATATGTGATGAGATGATGTACAACTAATTTTAATTTTTAAACTAATGATCTGTTTACAGCTAAATATCAGCAGATATGTGCAGAACATAGTAGCCAGAATGGAGACTCATCTGAGAGTACTGCAGTGGTGCAAGGTGCCATATCTTCTACTTCTTCCAGCAAGACTGACAGTAATCCACTCAGTGGCCTGGTCGGACACTATCATTCAGACAGCGATGCTGAAGAAGAAGGCAGAGAGGCAGCTGGAAAACTGGATGCAAAAGTTTCTGATTTTCTCAAGGTAACTTGATTATTGTGTCACCACTAGAATTCTATTGGGCATTTTCTTAACTCATTTGTTGTTGAAAATGAGATCTTGCTCCTTTTTAATGATTCATAACTTGTAAGAGTCTATGTTTTTGAGGTTTATAGTTGCTAAATAATATTTAATTTTAGGAAGTTATATTTTGAGGTTATTTTAATTATATTATTTTTAGTCTGAACATCTTACCTCAATATTAATGTTGATTTGTTCTTGGACATGTTTCAAAACAATTCTGTTTTATCGTCAGCTTTTCCAGACTGGTTTTATTTATGTTGCATTATGTTGCACAACCTGGATGTTGATGTCAGCTCCATCCATATGTATATATATATATAACCTAAAAATTAGAACCAAAGAACACATAAGAAATATTAAAAATGGGGAAATAGAAAAATCTGCAATTGCTGCTCATGTTTGGTCTGAAAAACATAATATAAATTCAGATGCTAAATTATTAAAACAGTTAGAAAATACAAAAGAGCTGACTATTTGGGAAAAAAATTATATTCAGAAGAACAGAAACAGAGTTATGAATTTTGATATACTGATGGAGCGTGACCTTGTTTGGAGGTTCTTCTTTGGCCAACCACAGGATGGAGCTGACATCGACATCCAGGTTGTGCAACATAAATAAAATCAGTCTGGAAAAGCTGACGATAAAACAGAATTGTTTTGAAACATGTTCAAGAACAAATCAACATTAATATTGAGGTAAGATGTTCAGACTAAAAACAATATAATTATAGTTTCTAAACTAGCTGAGGTTGATGAAGTTTTTAAAAAAGTTGTCAGTAGGGTTTTTTTTTTTGAAGGGAAGTAAAGGCAGAGCTGTAGTTTTATGGCACATAAAATAACTTTATGTCTGAAATAAGAGTGATCTGAACAAAATTTATCAGTACTTTCATGTGCCTAATTTCAAAACGTAATGATACTGACCTGAGACATAGATTGTTGATAAATTAAATATTACCAATTATTATTTTGAAAATAAAAGTTAATGCCTGAATCGGGATTTGAATTTGAAACCTCTAGCTCTAGTGTGCTAACCATTACACTGTTTGAGACTCCCGATTCAAACACTAATTCCTCATATTATTGTCAAAAGCAGATAGCAATCGCTTCCAATGCTATCTGGCAGCTTCTAATTCAAGAAGACATTTTTAATGAGAATATACATAACTTTATGAAGCAGTTAAGCCTCATATTTCAGGCCTTAATTTTTCTTTTCAAAATAATAATTGCCCATTATTGCAAATGTTAAAATTTATAAAAAAAATATTACCAACTTGTGTATTACAGGAAATTCAAATCATTGCACCTGCAAAACCTCAAGTGGAAGTTCCAACACAGATGGCAGCAGTGCCACATACTGCACATACTGCAGAGGTAACAAGCCAGTTACAGCCGTCGTCTGCTATGGGTGAGTCATCACTTTATGTAAATTGTTTGAGTGCTTCTTGCTTCATCCACTTCATTTCTCCAACCTATTCTGCAGTAAGCTGAAGGCTGAGGGCCTTCTAGGTATAGTAGTAAATCCATTTATAATTCATATATGCAATTCTTTGCACGAACTGTGTAATTAGAGTTAATTTGTTTTGTTGGTACAGCTTGGCAAGAAATCTACGACGACAACACTGGTTATGTATACTACTGGAATGTTGAGACAAATGCTGTTACTTGGGAGATGCCTCCAGAGTATCAGGCATACATTGCAAGTACAACACAAGCTCATGCGCACCAGTGGATGATGGAACAGACGATGGCAATGATGCCAGTTATGGCCCCA
Source organism: Diploptera punctata (assembly GCA_030220185.1). NCBI lineage: Eukaryota > Metazoa > Arthropoda > Insecta > Blattodea > Blaberidae > Diploptera > Diploptera punctata. The sequence continues at coordinate 683,577 of JASPKZ010007480.1, forward strand.
CATCACCAGATGATGGCTCATCCGTCTATGAGTAAGTTATCAGCATATTATTTGGTATATGGTAAAATCAAATGTTTCCTACCTCTCTTCATATAAATCTTCTAAGTAGATCGCTAAGTAGATCACGATTTTGAGACCATAATGGTCTCATCTTCAGTACTATATTGATAAATATAAAAATAGATAAACAAAAGGAACTCACGGTTTGGGAAAAAATCCACATTCAGAAAAACAAAGGAAAACTTATGAACTTCTAAATTCCTGCATATTCTGACCTGATCCAGAGGTTCATCCATCCACCAATAGAGGGAAGAAGAAGAAGAGTTTTTTCCGATCGACATAACATCAGTCGCCAATATAGTACTGAAGATGAGACCGTTATGGTCTCAAAATTACAATCTACTTAGAAGATTTATATGAGGAGAGGTAAGAAACATTTAATTTGGCCCAGCAAGCAAAAGGTCCTGGGTTCGAGTCTTGGTCTAGGCGAAAATTTTTCTCTTCAAATATAATTTATCTTTCAGTGAGAAATGTTAAATCAATAATAAAAACATCATTAGAAGCCTTACTAGCTTTATAAAGTAATGTTAAATTCCCAATAAATGTCTTCTTAATTAAGAAGCCGCCATTTGCGAAGATAGAAGCAATGGTTTCAAAAGCATTTGGCGAGAGGGAATTACAACGTATATAAGAGAAAAATTTGCGTCTAGATCGTAACTCGCCTCGGTAGCTCAGTTGGTAGAGCATTTGGCCCGGCAAGCCAAAGGTCCCGGGTTCAAGTCTCGGTCTAGACAAAAATTTTTCTCTTCAAAAATAAACCAATTACCTTACCAAATTACCTTACATTGCCATCTGTTAGAATCGTATGGAACTCACAGATAATTATAACTCTTTGTTAAATAATGAACAAATAATTTGCAATAAAAAATAATGCGACTATAAATTTAGTTATAAACTATCCTAAGTCTCAAGTTGGATCAAACTGCACACAGTGTGCAAAATTTTATTAAAATCGATTCCATCGCAGAAAAACAATGTGACACGAAATTTTTATATATTAAGATATAACTTATTTGCATTATGCACACAAAGATTATATTGAAATAAAAAAATTCTTCTTCTTCATCTTCTGCTTCATGAAATTAGGCCTTTTGACCTGTTTTCACATCAAATGAGATTTAATGAATCCTCCCATCTAGTAAATGGGCGTCCAACATTTCTATGTCCTATTGGTTTGTACTTTAGTAACAGCTGAGGGATTCTATCTGTAGGCATTCTCTTGACATGTTCATACCAGTTGTTTCTCATGTTGTCAATTCTATTTGTTAAATTGAAAATATTTAAGTCCTTCCTAATATCCTCACTTCTTTTCTTGTCCAAAATTGTCACACCTGCTACTGAACGTAGGAACTTCATTTCTGCAGTTTCTATTTTCCTTGTAATGGTTTATTTTAGGAAGTAATATTTTGAGGTTCTTTTAATCAAGTTTATTTTGAGTCTAGAAACATCTTACCTCAATATAATGTTGATCTGTTCTTGAACAAATCAACATTAAATTGAGGTAAGATGTTTCCAGACTCAAAATAAACTTGAAAAAAATTATATTTTACAGTGCCACAAGTACCAATGGCAATGGCTTCTCCTAGAGCATCTGTCAGTATTAAAAACAGGCCAGACTTAAGACCGCCAGGAACAGTAGGTGATACTACAATAGCAGCATCAACAAAAGCAAATGTAAATAGGAAAGGCAGGAAAGTGGCAGCAAGTGATTCGGAAGATGAGTAAGTAATATAAATAGAAAATATTCAGATTACTTCTTAAGAGAGAGAGAGAAAGGAGAGCATTTTTGAACCTATGTTTCATTTAACATATTGTGCCGTGATACTTACTTACTCACTCACTCACTGGCACTATTGAACCCGTAGGTTCATGGCCGCACAGACATAAGCTCTCCATACATCCCTATCCTGAGCTAATGCTTTCCAATCATTCCTTGTATAATCTACTTCCCTCAAATCACAGTTAATGTTTTTCTCCCACCTCATTCTTGGTCTACCAACTGGGCGTTTTCCCTCTGGCTTTCCTATAAGAAGCTTCCATGCACGTCTTTCATTCCCCATACGTGCAACATGTCCTGCCCATCGCAGTCTATGAAATTTAACTGTTCTGATTATATCTGGCTTCCTATAAAGACCATGTAATTCTTTGTTATGTAGTCTTCTCCATTCACCTGTTTGTTCATCTCTCTTTGGTCCAAAAATTTTCCTAAGAACTTTATTCTAAAATACTCGTAATCGTCTTTCCTCCCTTAAAATAAGAGTCCATGTTTAGCACCCATATAATATAACTGGTAGAATAATAGTTTTATATGTTTTCAGTTTAACATTTTTTGAAAGGAGTTGGGACATCAAAGTCTCTGTAATGCATAATAGCACGCATTTCCAGAATTGAGCCTATGTTTCATTTCTTTGTGCATCTCATTCCTATTTGTGATCATTGTTCCTAGGTATTTGAATTCAGCCACTTTCTCAAAATTTCCCTCATTTGTCATTAGCTGTCCATTTCCATTATATAATGTATTTCTACGTGTGTCCATATATTTAGTTTTATTGATATTTACTTCCAGTCCCAATTTCTTAGTGTTACTCAATAGTGTGTGCGTGTATTGTGATAGCCTCGATTTTCCTTCTATGTTATTAGGGCATAGTAAACACAATGAATTTATTAAAAATTTCACTAAACACTTTATTTAATTCAATTATCAACAAACTTCTATTCACAATTACAATTTCCGAAATAATCTTCTTTTAATTGTTATCTCAGAACAATTTCTCACTCACTGATAAATAAATTTGCCACAACTTATCATACTGTTCACCACAAGACTTGTTACCGCAGACTGACAGCGGTCTCGTACCTACACTCTTATATAAGGCGCGAGGAAATTTCCAGAAATAGCTTTTAGGCATTTAGCTATTATAGTATTACTTTTGAAACCGGTATCGTGAAGACACACAACTTTATGTGATAAGATGTCAAAGCATTTTCTCCAACTCATTCATTAAAATAATATGGATGTAGTTTTATTTTAGAAAAAAGTTAACATTTGGACTGGGACTCGAACCTCAGATCTCTAACTCTGCACATTAGTCTGATACCGATTAGCCATCCAAACTCGCGGAGTTAGAGTTCAAAATAAAAAAAAAAAGAAATATTTTAAGTAAAATTTTAACATACTTAAATCATTAACCAATTATAAATTCATAATATTTCAACAATTCCTATTTATAAAATATAGACAAGCTTAGCCCTGGTCCAAACATTAATTTTTCTTTCTAAAATAAAACTATGTCCAATTCTGGAAGGTATTAATTAAAAATATAACGTCAAAATATAGATGTAATTTATTTAGTTAGGTTAGGAATGGAGAAGTTCGTGTACATCCATTTCTTATAATCATGTCTGGGAATTTATTGTGAAGATTGGTCATACCAATTTCTCAGGTATGTTCTGCCATCTGGTGGATGTTAGATTAAGCATTTGCCATATGCATTTTGATACTGTAAAACTCATTGAGTAAGTGAATAACCTATTCTGAAGTTCTTCCATGTCTTCTGCGGTTGGGATACCCCTAAATCATAAGAACACAATTTCACTGCATATTTATAATAAAGAGTTTTACGGATTAAAGAGAAAAGAATTAGATCTTATATATGTTTGAAATCAAGGTCTTTTATTCTGTTATATTATATGGTTTTATAACATTTTAAAAAATCTTAAATTATAATTTAATAATAATTATTATTGTAGAGAACTGGCACATAAAACTGTAACTTGTGGTTCAAATTCCAGCACATGTGCAAAATCTTTCTCTCTTGTTATGTTAAATTAATTAATGCCATTTTTAAAAAGCTGTCAAATTATGTTTTATATGATGATATATTTTTTTATTCAATGCTCTAGGTTGTCATTTTGACATTTTTGGTGTTCTCTCCTGGCATTGGTGTCATTGTAACCCATTTCTGAAGTTGGGGTGCCTGGAAAGCGGGGTTACGCTGCCCCATTGATATGATAGATGATTATGATCATGATAGTGGCGTACCAGGAGAGTCGTTAACCTTAAACTTAATTTAAGGTGAATATGAATGATGATGATGATGGCCTATGATCTGGGACTGTTTGGGCCTTAAAGTTTCATGACATTTGTCTTATAGTGAGGAAAAACCTCGAAAAAACCTCAGCTGGGAAACTTGTTCCAAGTGAGACTTGAACTCTGGCCTTTGCATGACAAGATAGCACGCGTCCTTGAGACCACAGCGATGGATTTCATATGTTAATATTATTATGTCCTATGCCATTTTATTTTAACTTTAATGAAAATATTTTTATGTTTTATAGGAGGATAGAAATGATAACATCGTATGGACCTGCTTCTGATGAATCTGAAGACGAAGTACTTTACCAACAAAAAGGAAAAAAAATGCAATTGGAAAGACCAAAGTTCAAAACACATCGAAACCTCCTGTTGGTTATGCAGCAGGAGTATTTGGATGTCAAATGATGGGCCCAGAATTGCCATCAGATGCTGATGTATTAGTTGGACCACAATTACAATCTACAGAATGCAGTATAAATTCCCAAATGGAGGATCAAGCCGATGTAGATATTGTGGCATCATCTGGCTCACAACTTGCCTACAACAATGGAGAGGAATCTCTCTTAAATTCAGATAGCGTTACGTGTGGTACTTCAACTTTGTTGTCTAATAACGTTCCAGACATGGGTCCTCCAGGTGAAGAACCAGAAATTCAAGAAGAAATGACTATTCAAAAAGCCGATAGTTTGAAGAATGACCAAGAAGAGAGTGGATATTCAGTTCCTGATTCTAGTGAAGACAAAACAGTAACAGATGAAACAGAAATCACAACAGAAGCAACTCCAGTTGCTGAAAATACAGTTGCTGAATGCGAATCAAGCGTTGTTAATTCAGCATCAAGTTGGAGAGTTCATCGTTTAAAGACAGAAGCAATGGAATCTACTGACGAGTTAGGAAATCAGGGTTCTGGCAACACTAGTCCAATGCCAGCGACTACTGAAGAAGAAAGTGATGAAAGTGCAGAAACTGATGAGGGAGTCATTTTATCGCGGTTGCGTAGTCAAGCAAGAGTTTTAAAAGAACTTGGAGGTGAAATTCCTGATGAAATCCGACATTTGATTGACCAATCTGTATCAGATTCAGCATCTCCTGTTGTTGTCGAAGATGTAATAGCTCAGATTGAAAGGGAACTGCCACCAGATTATGTTATTAATGATGCAAAATCCAAAGAGAAAGATGCATCTGATAAAAAGAAAATTCAGAGTTCTAGTTCAAGCGCAGAGCATAGTCCGAAACCAACTTCATTTGCTTTAATTGCTGGTTATGGCGATGGATCCGATCAAGAAGATGATTCAGTCACTAACTGGCAATCTAAAAAGAAGGCTAAGAAATTGTCTTCTACTCAGATAGGTAACAGTACTAACATATTTCCTATAACAGATTATGAAAGTCAAGCAGGAAGCTCAAAAGAAAAGGAAAGTAAAAGTGTTACTTCAGGAAGTGCTGTGATAGTTACAGAGACTGAGATTGAAGAAAACAGCGAAAATTGTACAAACGAGAATATTCCGTCGTCGTCCAAAAATTTGGATTCAAGCAGTGAAACATTCTCTGGAAGTAATGGAGACACCAATACTGTATCGGTAGAATCTAACAAACCACAGGATTGTAACGATTATGTCTCTGTGGTAGGGAATGGCGGAAATTTAGAATCCAATCTTCCAGATTCGACCACTAATAATAAAGCTTATAAACGAAAGATTCGTTTAGAAATAGGAGCAATTTATCCTACCAATAGCATGCCCAAGCAGTCCACATCAACTGAGAACAGTACATCAACAAGTGCAGAAAATAAAACTCATCAACCATCGACCACAACAACCACAGCTGTAGCGTCATCTTCAACTGTTAATTATTCGACGTGGACGCATTACAATTCAGATCCAACATCTGGTGACAGAAGAGGATTTGGTTTCCAGTCATGTACAAATGATGAAGAAATTGTAGATCATACGAGTACAACAAAATCATCTCAAAAGAAAGGAATCATAAATTTTGTTAAAGCAGAAACTATTAATTTACCTAAACCAGAAGAGGAGTCGAGTAAGAATGCTACAGAAGACATTCAAATTGAAGAGGAAGTCAGAGGTTAGTAAATATTTTTATAATTTTTCATTTTTTAATATAAATATGATAGGAAATAATGCTATAAGCTAATTAGCAAGAGATTGAATTGGTAATATTCATTGAACTATTGTAGGAAATATCTTGAACTATTTATTATAAGAAATAACACTAGAGATTTCGTGCAGATATTGTGATAAAATTTACACCGGGTAAACAAAAATAAATTTGTAAACCATAGTAAAAGAACACCTTAGTAATGTCAAAAATGGGGAATTGGGAAACTCAGTAGTAGCCGCTCATGCTTGGTCAGAAAAACATCAAATTGAAAGAAAGGATAGTTTAATAAAACAAATGGAAAAACCTAAGGAGCTCACTGTTTGAGAAAAATCCACATTCAAAAAACTAAGAAAGAAAAATTAATAAATTTGGAATTCCTGGGGAAGTTGATTTGATTGGGAGGTTCATATACAGTCGACCAATTCTTCCTATTATTAATATTTTGTGGAAAGCAACGGGAAGGTACCACACCTATAATTCTGTAGTAAAGCTGCAAAGCATAGCATGAAAATGCTATGATTGCAGTGAAAGACCTGCCCTCGGGCAGAATTACTATGGATGGATGGTTTAATATTTTATTGAAGTCTATATAAATTGTCAAACGATAAAAAATAAGATATGAATAAAGTAATTTTAACATCAGATTGTTTGCAATGTTTTTATGATAACATAGTTTATGTACAAATAATGAAAAAAATTACTATTTTTATTTAAGCCCTTACTATAAAAATAAATTGTTTTTGATCACTTACACATATTAAAAAAAGATTTTTACAAAATTAACTTTACTAGAATTAATTCATTTTAGCACTAAAAAAACTTGGGAATTGTTTTTGATGCCGTGAAAAAACCGGGAAATAGTCAGGAATTTCATGTTTTTGCTGGACATTCTGTATATTTATTTTAACATGTTTCAGTCTATTTAAATTAATATTGGGAAGTAAACATTATGAGGTTATATCATTAATAGTGAGTGGAGAACATATTTTAATCGACTCACCTCATACATTTTCAAACTTCTTTGATACCGACGGTTTCAGACAATATCAGTGGATGCCATGACTGAAGAAGGACATATTGTCTGAAACCGTCGGTATCAAAGAAGTTTTAAATGTATGAGGTGAGTCGATTAAAATATGTTCTCCACTCACTATTAATGTTTCAGTCTTTTACAAATATATTTTTCTTTTCAAAAAGCCTGCTCATATGCTTATTTTAAACAAAATTAGTGCCTGAATTTCTAGGTTCTTGTTATGATTCAAGTTCAATGTATTCCATATTAAAGTATTCATTCATCTTAGGATAATAAAAGTGTGATTTTTCAGCTGACAGTAAGGAAGAATCTGAGACTTGGCAGCAGATACAGGAACTTGCTGATTTGATAACTGAGAAAGTGAAGTTCCTAGAAGAGGGGAAAGAGCCCGTGTCTCCTGTACAGATCATGGCCATTCAGATTGAGGTAATATCCAATCTCTGCTTGATACATGTGACTGCTAAATACTAAAATCTTGATGATTGAGAGCTCTCTTGAATAGGATGTAATGATCAATTTCTGTGAAGGCAATTTTAAGATGTCAAAATGTGTACAATATTCAATTAATATTTAAAGGAAGTGACACTATGAGGTTTATTTAAATTAATCAATTGAGTTAGATTTTACAGTACAACTGTCAGAATTAGTATAGTAATTTCTATGTTTTTATTATTCATTTCATACATCTCAATGATGGATAAATCACATTTGAAGAAAAAAAATTATATGCTCCTACTGGGACTCGAACCCAGGACCTATGGCTTCCCAGGCCAATGCTCTATGGACTGAATCATAGAGCATTGGCCTAGGCAGCCAAAGGTCCTGGGTTTGAGTCCCAGTCTGAGCGTATAATTTTTATCTTCAAATATGATAGTAATTTCTACTTTTCTCTATAGGAAATAGTATCACCAAGCTCATATCACAGTTCGCAGGAATCTCTGTACGTTTTGAATATTTTTTCAAATAATTATTATGAGTTAGGATTTAGACCCATCTCATATTTTTTAATTTTCTTGCAGACCCGGGTTTCTTCTCATTTGTGTGATATTGTCAGTGCTTCCTAACTGTTGACAATATCACATAGATGTGAAGAAACCATGGTCTGTAAGAAAATTAAAAAAAATAATGAGGTGAATTAGTTAAAGAAATTAGAATGGGCTGGCCACCAAAAAAGGTTCTTACAGCAAGTTTTATGGGGAATAGACGAGTTGGAAGACCGAAAAAACGATGGGAGGATGGTATTAAGGAAAATGCTGCAAACCTACTTAAGTGTTGCAACTGGAGGCTTGCTGCGCAAAATAGAAATGATTGGAGGCAGAAGTTAAGGGAGGCCAAAGCTCGAATTTGAGCCAGTCAGCCTTTGGATGGATGGATGGATGGATGAGGTGAATTATATTTGAAGAGGAAAATTATACTCTCTTCATAATGAAGAAGTCGCCATTTGCAAGATCGAAGTGATGGTTTTGTAGCATTTGGCATTCGGGAATTAACAATATATATAAGAGAAAAATTTGGATTTAGATTGGAACTTGCTCAGGTAGCTCAGGGGAAGAACATTGGTCTAGAAAGCCAAAGATCCTGGGTTCGAATCCCAGTCTGAGCATATAATTTTTCTCTTCAAATATTATTTATCCTTCATTGAGATGTATGAAATGAATAATAAAAAAATGAGGTGAGTCTAAATCCCTAAATCATAATAATTAAAAGTTTCAATGCTCTCTGTATTGTTCCACAAAATTGTCTAAATCTATTTAATTTCAGTTGGACATCATTAGTTTTCTTGTATCCCATATTATATCCTAATATTTAAATTCATTTATTCGTTAAATAATTTTCTCATAGATAATTTTTCTCCTATCTAATGGTCATTATAATTGGGGATCCCAGTCAATTTCTACTTTGAATTGTTGATCTATACAATTTTATCTTTTCCGCTGAATTAATATGTTGCAGACATTGGTGTCAGCTTGGCATGCAGGTGCCTTGTCACAGGTTTATCTGTCCAATTGGCTGGGTGACACGGGGGCGGAGCTAGCAAGGCTAGAACAGGCTGCTGCACCTACTGGCTGGGCATGCGAATGGGATAGGTACAGTATTCACTTTAATAACACATTATCAATAACATATGCTGTACCTGTCTACACATAATCTTATATAAATCTGACCTAGGAAAGAAAGCAAAAAAAAACTATTGTAAATGTGGTCTTATGTACTGGAGAATATGGAACCCAGAAAGGTAATTGAGTTAAAAGATGGAGGGATACAAGAGAGCGGACCTCATCGGTTGATGCATGAAGACTGGACGATTGCATCCTAGAGACGGATCATCTACACCAAGATGTCAGTGGAACTTCATGGAAATTACGGGTATGGTACATAAAAAGGTGAGGATATTTAGTTAATTTCTTCAAAAAAATTAGTAAAATAATAAAATTTTAATCACTATTTTTTTTACCAAACATTCAGTTACGACAAAAAAAAATTTGTATATAATTTCATATGCTTATCATTGATAATGTGGATTTTTAACAATATTTCTATATAAATTCTCTACACGATAGCTATTTATTGAACTAAAAAGGATGATTTTTCCAGATATTCAACAAAGAACATTTTAAAAATAGACTCTTCATATAATATTTAAGAAAAATTGTATCACCTCATACTCTTCGTATTAGACTTGTTTTGGGACCTTATTAGATTCCATTCCCCAGTACTTTCATGACCATTGTAATGTCATCTTGAAGAATTGCTTCCTGATCCCTCTGTTGGTAGACTGATGAACCTCTATCAGGGCCGCCCAAACTTTTTAATGGCCCGGGCCAATAACTGATTGTGCAATTGATCGCGGGCTGGAACAACTTCTTGGCAACAGCAATCAGACACCTTTTCACAAATTTGCCATCAGAAAACGGTTTTCCGTTGCAATTAGTTTTGAAACTTCATAACTCGCTTCGGTAGCATTTCTTTGTCTTACATCACCACCCTGAATTAATAACTGCTGTTGTGCCGTAACTTTAGAAAGGAGCTTGCTCGCTTTTTCAGTACGCTCATCTCCATCAAATTTATCAAAATGGCTATGATTTATTTGGTAATGTCTTTTAATGTTATATTCTTTCACAACTGCAATAACATAATTACAAATAACACATAACACTTTGTTTCCATGCTCCTTCACGAAGTACTTGCTGGTCCAGGATTAGTTAAACTCCCTACATTTGGAATCAACTTTGCGTTTTTTTGAAAGTATTTTCTCACTTTAACACTATTTTTACAACTAGTCCGTGCACAGGCTACTGTTTGATTGACAATATGACAAGCGAAACAAATTAATGTTCAAAGTTTGGGGAAAAAGGTAAATAAGGGATAAATCATCTCTATTACTTTGTCAAGAGAAGCGGTGACACCTCAAATCCACATTCCAGAGAGATGAATTTCACACAGTGATATCCAAACTAGATGTTACATTTTAATATCTAAATTAAAAATATAAAATTAATTTGTTCATTTCATTCCTTATGCGGGCCATACGAAAAGCCATGGTGGGCCGGATGTGTTTGGACGGCTCTGCTCTATATCAAATCACTTTCCCCAGGAATGTCAAAATTCATTAATTTCTCCTCCTCGGTTTTTTTAATGCAGATTTTTTTCCAAACCAAGAGTTCTTTAGGTGTTTTATTAATTTAGCATAGTTGATTCAATTGAATGTTTTTTGGATCAAGCATGAGCTTGAATCAAAAGCCAGTCTAATTAAACAAATAGACAAACAAAAGGAACTCACAGATTGGGAAAGATCTACATTCAGAAAAACAAAGGAAAACTTATGAACTTCGGAATTCCCGCAAATTCTGACCTGATCCAGTGGTTCATTGATCCACCAACAGAGGAAAGAAGAAGAGTTTCTTCCGATCGACATAATATCAGTCGCCAAAAAAGTACTGAAGATGAGACCATTATGGTCTCGAAATCGCGATCTACTTAGAAGATTTGTATGAGGAGAGATAGGAAACATTTGATTTTACCTTAAATTAAACCTCATAATGATTAATTTCTGTAAAAGTTAAATAGTTCAAAATCTTATATATCTGAAAGTTCTTCATCGATTGCTTTGAAATTTTGACACAACATTGTATTTGAATACGCATATGTTTTTATATACCTATTATATAAATGTCACATCTGTGACAGGTTAAAACATGCTTTTTCGAAAAATTAAAATAGCCCCCCATAACTTACTTATTTTATGAAATTCTCACATATGAAGCCCCTAGTATCATTAATGGTAGAATATTTTTTATCACTCACCTCATATTGTTCTTCTTATTGAATTATAACTATTTTTTTTTTTTCCGGGGGAAAAAACATAGTTTCTGTTTCATCCTCAGTATCGTCACGACTGTTGTTCTGTCGTCTTGAAGAGGCTCTTCAAGATGACAGAACAACGGTCGTGACGATACGGAGGATGGAACGGAAACTTATGTTCCGAAACTAGTTTATAATCACAATAAGAACCAACAATTTATGAGGTGAGATGATAAAAAATATTAACTGTTCATACCGCTAATAGCCCCCATCTGTTGAAACGTAAAAGCAACACATATTATTCTAAATATTTTATGGCAATGAATAACAATCTTTCCATTTAATCAGCCTGAGCCATAGCTACGCATATTAAGTAATTGTTTGATAAAATTGATTAGGATATTAAAATCCAATCCAGCAAATAGCTTTTTGTGTGAGGGGAAAATAGATAAGTAAAATATTATATTTAAATTAATATTGGGAAGTAAACATTATGAGGTTATATCATTAATAGTGAGTGGAGAACATATTTTAATCGACTCACCTCATACATTTTCAAACTTCTTTGATACCGACGGTTTCAAACAAAATCATGCCCTTCTTCAGTCATGGCTTCCACTGATGAAATTCCATGATTGTTGATTTCTGTAGTGACATCACTTCTTGTGCTGCCATCTTTCGTTGGGATTATAAACTTTGTAATTAAATTTATACTCCCAACGAAAGATGGCAGCACAAGAAGTGATGTCACTAAAGAAATCAACAATCACGGAATTTCATCAGTGGAAGCCATGACTGAAGAAGGACATGATTTTGTCTGAAACCGTCGGTATCAAAGAAGTTTGAAAATTTATGAGGTGAGTCGATTAAAATATGTTCTCCACTCACTATTAAAGTAAAATATTGTCAGATTGACACTCCAGGGATTAGTGCCAAAGCTGACATTAAACTTTTAATATTCAAGGATCCAGCCTATCTTCCTTAGCCACCCTCTATTAACAATTATGCCTTAGAATTTTTTGAACTGTCACCCAACAGACAAAAACATAATTTTTATACATATATACCTATAGTTTGCCAGTGATATTCTCATATTGGCAAATGCTTTAAAAGTCCACATTGTCTAATGATTCATGACATAAAAGAAAAAAGAGCCTAGTTAAGATTTACAGTGAAAACATATGCTATCTTGCAAGGATTTATCGCCTCTGAAAATGGTGTCAAAACAGGACGTCTTCATGGAGAGCGATTCTTCACAGTATGGCGGCCTTCATTAACATCTGCCAGCCATATTGGTACCTTTTTCTTTCCATGGCATTTTTTTAGGAAATGTGTATATTTATAAGATGACTTGCTAGTTGTACCTAGCAAAATGGCAGGAACAAGGTATCATTGGCAGATCACCTTAAAGATGATGATTCAGCGTGGAAGTTTTTTCTCCTGCATTATCTATTTGATGTGGTAGCGACGCACAGAAGATCTTTCTCTCCTCACATGCTGTTTTCTATGCTGTGTATGATAGCTTACAATGTCAGAAATGTTTCATACCTTCATGAATCATATTGAGAACACAGACTCATCCGAAGCTGTAATTTTAAGCACACTATTTCAGAGACAGGCGATAGTCCTTTCACAAAATTCGATATTGACATCTCGAATAGCGTTTTCCATACACGATGGACTGGTTAATAGTGAGTTAAGTAAAAGTAAAGTAAAGTGATCCCACAACAGACCTGGAGGCCCTTGGGTAGTAGTAGGAGGTTAAGGCTCCCACTTTTTCTAGACAATAGGCACTTTATGTCAGAACCGGCGTGTGTTGTCATGCCATGCGTGACGGCCGCCTTTACCCCCAGAACAAGCCATACATGCGCCTACATCATTTCCGTTAGAAGGCCTGAGTCGAACCATCAGGGTCACCGTGATAAGATCAGAGGCCCTGTTGCACCGCGTCAGTTTTTATTCAATTCATGATTCTAATTTTAAAAATCACTGACCCCAACGCCCCGGACTTGAACCCTCGATCTCCACTGGCTTTGTAGCTCAGTAGCCTATAACCACATACGCCTACGGCCGTGTCTAATAAAGCCCCGGTAGAATAGTGAGGGAAGAACATATTTTTGTAACGACTCGCTCACCTCATATAATTTCAAATTTCTTTGATACCGGCGGTTTCAGACAATATCTTGTCCCTCTTCAGTCATGGCTTCCACTGATGAAATTCTATGGTTGTTATGTTTCTTGCCTCCGGTTCCATGGGTTGCAGGTTCAAATCTGGCCAGGGTCGATATTTTTTTATGATGATAAAAATCCAAGGAGTAAGTCCTCCTGGAGGGACTTTAAGCCGTGGTTCCCGACTCTGAAGGTTTTCAGGCTCGTAAAAGAACCTGAAGCCTGAATAAAGAGACGTTAATGGAATTTTGGCCAGTTTGGGACCAGTTGCCCACCCAATTTGGAGGGGAATTTGAGGTTTAGCTACAGTAAGTCATGGCTCCAAGTGAAGAAAACCAGCTCTCAATGGATGGGGACCCGACCTGCTGACCACATATCACCCCTTACACAGGATGGATAATCATGCACATCTCAGTAAGATTGAGTAAATTTTTGTTAACATCATTACCTCATGATTTTATGTTTCTTCAAACAAGGCCGAAAATAGTTTTCGAGAGATACTTCTCTCAGCACAAAGACTACTTCCAGTGTTTGATAGCAAACATAAAATATATAGGTAAGTAAAGATACGTGTTTAAAAAATGCACTCATTAATTTATGCACTTAAGACCCTCATAGTGTTATTTTCTCATATTTAACTATGAATGTACATCTGTGATTAATACATGTGGATGTGAGGCCCAGAACGACGCTGGACTGGTAAGCCCCTAAAGCGCCTTCTAGGCTTGTGCCGATGCATTGAAATGGTTTTATTAACGCACAGAGAGATGTAAAGTGTCATTAAATCAAAATTACTTTTTTTTTATAAAAATTATGTTGGTTTTTCTCTTCCACCTCATGATTAAGAAAGGGTGTTTTATGTTTCTGGCAGAATTAAAGTGTAGAACAAAGCAAAGAGATTCCACTACAGGCCTCAGGAAAACCCTAAGGTTGGTAGGCAGTTCAAGAGGACCCCTACCCATTTTTTAAAACAATCAGCACGATGATTGCTTAGACAGCAAGGTGCTCACTAAATAAATGAGTCATTTTAACATCTTACCTCATATTTTCATAGTTTTATCAAAAACAGCGTAACCTATAGCTTTTCAAATGATCTTGTAATTCATTTCTCAACAACGGCCATTTATGACATACCGGCCCATAATTCGTTGGAATCTCCTCCTTATAACATTAGCCCATCTGGTGATGATTTATTTTGCGCACGAACTTCGAGATATCTTTGCCATCTGGTATTGATTTGATGAACTTCGAGATGAGGTCACGTTCATCCGGGATGTCGAAATTCATAGATTTAAATTTGTTCTTCTGTATAAATATTTTCTCCCAAACTGTCAAATCCAAAGGTTTTTCCAAATGTTTTAGAAGTTTAGCTTCTTTTTCAATTCTATGACCTTCCAACAAACTATGTGCTGCAATAGCTGATTTTTCAATTTCACCATTTTTAATATTTCTAAAGTGTTCCTTTGTGCGAGTGTCCAAATTTCTTTTTGTTTTTCCTACTTTATTGCAATCTCGACAATCAATTTGATAAATTCCAGATTTTTTACTATCTGGGGTGTTCATTTTCTTATTGGTTATTAATAAGTTACCAAGGCTAAATTTATTTATCGGTGCCAATGTAATATTGAATTTCTTGAAAATTTTTGTCAACCCTACATGACAGCCGCCGTTACCCCCAGAACAAGTGTGTGGTACTTATTTCCATTAGAGGCTCAACTAACCCTAGGACCTGCGTGCCGCCAGAAGGTTTAGGGGAATTTTAAAAATCCTAATCACACCAGGACTCAAACCTTCAACCTTCCAGATTGTAGCGTATTGCCTTAACCAACTATGCTATGGCGTGCACCAAAATTAACGTGTTTATGAGTTAACTGCAATAATCAGGCAGCTCCATGGCACAAGTGGTTAGATGCTCTCCTCTCACCACTGGGGTCCTGAGTTTGTGTGTCGGTCACTCCATGTGGGTTTCGTCAAAGAGTTTGGGCAAGTTTTTCTCAGGGTTTCTCCTGTTTTCCCTTGCCTCAAATTTCATTCCATCATTTCTCCATACTCATCCATTCATTTCTTTTAATTTATCTGCCCCTGTGATTGTGCATCAGACATCTCTCCTTCTCTTTCTCTTTTTTTCTTTTTCTCTCCTTCTTTCTCTTTTTTCTTCTCCTCTCTTTCTCTTTCTTTTTTTCTCTTATTTCTTTCTCTCTTTCCCTTTTTTTTTCTTTCTTTCTTTCTATCTCTCTTTCTTTTTCTTTCTCTTTTTTTATTTTCTCTCTAACCATCTCTCTCCCCCCTCTTTCTTCTTCTCTCCTCTCTGCCTCTCTCTTGCACTCTCTCTTCCTCTCCCACTCTCTCTCATCTCTCTCTCTCTTTTTTGTACTTCTCTCTCCATTTATCTTTGCTGTTCATAGACCTTCAATGTATGGAGTTTTATTGCATCTCAACCGTTGACCTAAGTTGGATATAGCTTGAGGTTTTTTTCTACAATAATCAATTTGTAGCTTTAAATAAAGTAATTACATTTTCAATAAAATTTTACAACTAAAATAATTACGTCTCTGGGTTTAATGGTTAGCGTGTCTGATTAGCATTATTAACAATAATTAATAAAACAACCAATGAATAAATTAAGAAAGCAAACATTTTTATGAATACACTTAATTCTATACTGGTTATACTTTTCATTTATACAATAGTTTTTATTTAAACATATGTAGCATTAGTAAATACATTGAGTAGAAGTGAATCATCATGAAATAGAAACATTTCATTTCTTATACTCCACTATATGATTCAAGAGATGGTTTAGTTCATTTTTACTTTATCTCTTGACTTGTATGTGGAATTGTTACTAAACAAGATATTGTGTTCTACAAGGATGGGCTCATTTCTGAAACAAAATTGTAATGGTCGAGTAAAAATTCAAATATTATTCTCAGTGGTCAAATAAATTACCACTATCATTCAAATTGAAAGAGATTCTTGAGTTTTAATCCAGCAAAAATCCCAAATACAACTTTCGTCAAAAAAAAGGAAATAAATTACCATATAACAGATGTATGCATATAAGAAGCCTTAATTTGTATTTTCATAACATATATCACAAAACCATTACTTAATAATATAAAATATACCTCAGCTCATATCCTGTCTTCTAATTAGACCGGTTTTGTAATCTTAGTGGTTACATCTTCAATAATTACACAATTGTTGTTCTGTCATGTAATTGCTGAAGATGTAACCACTAAGTTTACAAAATCGTTCTAATTAGAAGACAGAATATGAGGTTAGGTAAAAAAATGTATATATTTTAACCTTTTAGATGCCGTGAGCCGATTAGATCAGCTCTGATGTTTCTGTCCATTATCTGCCGGACAATATACCTAAACTACTTGCAAAGCTGGTCACATCAGCAGATGTGATTTAAGGGTCGAATGTTTGAACGCATTAGACAGTAAAAGGCGTTCTCTGCTGATAAAGTTTTATTTAAACACATTTTTCTTACTTAGAAATCTATTCACGCGGTAATAATTGTAAGCTACCTGACAAGGTACCTTAAGATTGTAGCTCAAGATATAAACTTATGTGAAAATCCCGAAGGGAACCGATGGTAACCGATGTAGTTTGAAACTTATCCAAGATGTTGGACCTTGAAGACTTTGATCATGTTTTCGGTATACGCGGAGAAGAGGAATTTGATAGAGTCTACCAAAGAATTCAACTGGAAGAACAGGAGAATCGGCGTAATATTGCGCGTCGCAGACGTGTTTGTATACGGTATTATTTGCGGGATGCAAGCATAAATGCATTCCTCTATAGCAGACGAAAATAACGGAAGTGGTTTTATCGCTGAGAATTCTGGGTAATTCGTTGCCAATATTACGAAAACGTCAACATTCATGCATGACCGGTTAAGGCAGCCGTTAATTCGATCTCAGCTCACCAGTGAGTGGAAGTAATTTGAGTAGAGACTAATGTTAAGTTATGTAGATAGGAAATAACACTATGAGGTTCTTTAATATTGTTTATTTTTTATTATTTCACTCACCTCAAACTTCACTGAAGTATGAGGTGAGTGAAATAATAAAAAATAAACAAGAGACTAATGTATTTGCATACGACCCTAAATCTCTGACACAAGAGATTTTACAAGTGGCATGCAAAGGGTTAAATTAAATCTCTTAGAGATATTTCCTATAATAGTTCAACTTATTAATATTCCTGAAACATTTCAAAATGTAAATTTGATATAAATCTATAATATTTAATTAATGTTGGGAAGTAAACATTATGAGGTATAATCATTAAAATTCATCGGAGAACATATTGTTTAAACAACTCACCTCATAGGATTCATGCTTCCATCTATAATAATTGATACAATGAGGTAATAATTATAAAGAAAATAAAATGTTTACCTTAACTTGCAATTTTTTTCTCTAGGACATGTTTCTGAGACTTTCATCCTCACTCACAACTAAATTCATACAATAAATATTATTTTCTAAAAAGTATTAGTTTCAAATTATGCTTAGATTTTTAAAATACATGTTTTTATGCCCCAAATTGAGCATTGGTAAATAGTACTGTCATTAAATTTAAAGATACAGTTGCATTTGTAGGAGAAATGGGTTTTATTAGTCCCGAGTCATGAAAAACTCCACGGCATGACAGGCCTAGAAGACCCTTGGCCTATCATCCACATGTGTTAATTACAAAGGTAGATGATCAGCCAATGTACTGGTGATATGTGGTCAGCATGTCGAGTCCCTCAGATATAGCTAGTTTCCTCAACCTGGAACCGGTACTTATTCTAGTTATCCAATTTCCTCACGATGCTAAGTGGGCAACGGTCCCATACTGGCTGAAATTTCATGAGAAAATTTCTTCCCCTGTGGAGATTTAAACTAGCGTAAATCCCGTAGCTCTTGCCTTAACCACTCAGCTACAGTGCAGAACCCTGAGTCATGAGACATGTATTATACATGATCAATAAAATGGGAAATAGTATAACTAAATTAACTTGGTCTGGTAACTGCTAACAAAGGAGAGGCTAAGGTCCAAGATTTGCCTGTTATGCCATTGTAAATTTAAAAAAAAAACAAAATTAAAGATCCCTTCTTCTTGAATTACATTTAGAATCATAGCATATATTAAAATCAGTCCACTTCTATGGTCTCGAGGTAGTATGCTGCCTTGTCACGCAGCGGGCCCGAGTTCGATCCCCGGTCGGGACAGTTTTTCTGGGTGAGGTTTTTATCGGGGTTTTTCCTCACCTGTAGGACAAATGTCAGGTAAACTTTAAGGCCCAAACGGTCCCCGAAATCATATGGCCATCGCAATCATTATCATTCATATTCATCGTAGATTAAGCTTAGGATTAGGGACTCTCCTGGCACACCACTATCATCATCATCACCATCACCCATCATATCATCGGGGCAACGTAACTCGCCTTCCAGGCGTCCCAACCTAAGAAGTGGGTTACAAGTACGCCATGCCAGGAGAGAACACCAGGAATGTCAAAAGACAACCTGGGGCATTTGCAAAAAAAAATTAAAATCTTGTATTTCGTCTATTGGTTAGGCTTTTCCTTTTTTTTTAGCCACACTATTTACTTTTCCTAATATTATGTGTGCTTGTCGTTAGATGTTGGGATACTCTAAAATGTTATACATGAAGATTGTTTCAGAAAAGTCCAGCCTTGTATAATGAACAATTTTATAACAAAGACCAAAATGGAATCAAGTTATAAAATGTGTTAAGGACATTGTATTACCAACCCAGTGTATAAAACTTAGTACTCACACAATTAAAATTGTAATAAAAGAGAACATCTGTGAATCTATAAAATATTGTGTGTAAATATTTAGAAAGAGCATTGAGTTCCTACATTGTCACAGTTATTCATCTTCTGGCAAATGTATTTGTAGTTCTTCTGAAGAAAGTCATAGTTAACGATTTTATTGACGATTTGGCCCGGAAAGCCAAGGGTCCCGGGTTCGAGTCTCGGTCTAGACGAAAATTTTTCTCTTCAAATATAAAGTCATAGTTAACTGGAATTGTATTTATTGCACAATTTGGTATATTCATAGAGAGTACCACCACTTGAATTCTATCTAAGTAAATAATTTTTATTAAGTTATGTAGGTAGGAAACAACACTATGAGGTTTATTTTAATTTTGTTGAGTTGTTTCTTGACTCACCTCATACTTATAAACTCCCTCGCAGATCCAGATTTTGTCACTGTATTTGTGACATTCTCAATGCTGTTCATGTTCACAACTCTTGAACAGCATTGAGAATGTCACAAATACAGTGACGAAATCTAGATCTGCGAGGGAGTTTATAAGTATGAGGTGAGTCAAGAAACAACTCAACAAAATTAAATAATTTTTATCTCCAAATATTATTATAAAAACAAAATTATTCTTATTTATAGATACCTTAACTTATAAGATTATCTGAAAATACAATAGGAAGTAACATTATGAGGTTCTATGTAATAAATTGGTTTGCCTTCGTCTTATCTCATACTTCATTGTTTCTTGTAAGACATGTTTCAGAGCTTCTTAGCTTCATCTTTTCAGTTGGTACAGACTGATCATCTTAAGTTGTCGGCCCTGTATCTCAACTCCTGCTCCCCCCTTTTTTTTTGTGATCCAAAGAACTTGCTTATTAAGTTTCCCTGGGAAAAAAAGGAGGAGTAGGAGTCGAGATCCAGAGCTGACAACTTAAAATAATCACTATGAGGTTTATTTTAATTTTGTTGAGTTGTTTCTTGACTCACCTCATACTTCTTAACTCCCCCCTCGCAGATCTAGATTTCGTCACTGTATTTGTGACATTCTCAATGCTGTTCACATTCACAACGTGAATGTCACATTCAGTACCAGGCACCGAGCAGGGCATTTAAACCCACAGGCCAGCCATTTAAATACCCCAGCTACCCTTTACATGGCACTTCAGAAAATGGACATTATTCACAAACTATTAGTCCTAGAAAATTCAAATTTTGTACATACCTAAAGGAGATATCCTAGTAGGATTTGATAGTGAAATAACTTGGGTGATTGACATCACATGGTATCGGTGTATCAATTTCAGAAAGTGGAAGTTCATCTTCACTTTCACTTTGTGAATCTTCTAATTCAGGAATCAGTTCATCACCTGAATCATCATTATACAAAATATTCACTAATTCTTCTTCAGTGAGATATTTTTCTTTCGCCATGGTTTCACACACGCACAAAGAACAATGCGATAACGAGAAACATATACGACTGAATTGGAGCCTGGAGTCAAGTTTGGGTGAACGAATTCCATGTGTTGTTTTGTTTTAAAAATGAAAGGGGATTCATCAAGGTTAAACGTGTCAAACGGGAATAGAAAATGTATATTTACATGCCATCTATGATCTCCAAGACATACTAAGCCAACACAATATTTAGGCGCCAAATATAAATGCGGTTTGTTTGCACCTGCTCTAAAACGAGTTAACTGACCGACGGCCGCATACACGATAGTCTCTTTAAATGCCTTAACTGGTTTACGGTACTGAACGTGAAGTATGAAGTGAGTCAAGAAACAACTCAACAAAATTAAAATACTATTGAAAGCTTGTTGGAAATTTAGTTAACTTGGATCATACAGGAGCTATGTATGCACTTACCAACATTTGAATAACTGTTGAGTGATGCAGGAACTAAATGCTCTTTCTATTCAAATGATTTAACAATATTTTGATGGTGCAGCTTGGTACGTGAGACCATTGTAGTAATATTAAGTTGCATCATTATTAAATTGTGGAAATACAACATTGAATTGCTATTTACTTCAACTCGACACTGTGGAAATCTTATATCCACTTACAAGAACATGTCAGTTATAAACATGTTCTTTAATGTGGCTGCTAAGATTACGTTCACCACATCAAGACATATGGCTCACAGGTAATGACTTCCCTGTTACATTAAAATTTCATTTTTCTAGTCTTCTTGCAAACTAACGCTACATTCAATAATCATTATTGAATTAAGCATAACTTCCTATAAATACAATGACTCATTCCGCTGATTGGAATGCCAATGCCTCTCTTGATATTTATTTGATAATAATAAACTGGCGCAGATATCTGGAACTTTTCATTCTGTCTAAATGTGATTAACTTATTTTATTTTTAATTATATTATTTTTGGTCTGGACATCTTACCTCAATATTAATGTTGATTGTTCTTGGACATGTTTCAAAACAATCAACATTAATATTGAGGTAAGATGTCCAGACCAAAAATAATATAATTGAAATAACCTCAAAATATAACTTCCTAAAATTAAATATTAACTTATTTTATATTTTAATATTAATAAAAAATCATCACATTTTGTCTTCTTTTTCGACCAGTTTCAGAGCAATTATTCTTCATCATCAGTGCTTTCTTGACATTCTGTTGTGAGATGTTAAGTATAAAATTGATACCTGGTAAGTCAGTTGTCCTCAACTAAATTATTAAATAGTTCCAATATGGAAGCCTTTCAAAATCAATGTTTCATCTTCTGCATTTTAACTGGTACTGATGTTGTTGTACAACGGGTTTATGTCCCGGGTTTTTGTACAACCTCTACAACATCAGTACCTGTTAAATTGCAGAAAATGAAACATTGATTTTGAAAAGCCTCCGTATTGGAACTATTTAATAATTTATTTGAGGACGACTGACTTACCAGGTACCAATTTTATATTTAACATCTTATTAAATAACCCCATCTGTGCTTTATTATGAATTTTAAAAGTGCCCACTCAGCATCGTGAGGCATTTGGGTAGCTACAATAAGTAGCAAATCCAGGTTGAGAAGACCAGCTATAACGGCAGGGGGATCCGACATGCTGACCACATGTCACCCCTACATTGGCTTATGATCATCTACCTCTGTGATTAACACATGTGGACATGAGGCCAGCAGCCGGCTGGTAGACCTAGGGCCTTCAAGGCCTGTCACGCTTGGAGTTATATTTGACAGCCAGATTTTTTCACACACACACCTGAATGTCTATTTTGTTCATTTTTATATTCCACATGACCGACCAGCCTCATGGGCTAGTGGTCAGCATTTCTGATTACAGCTCATGAGGTCCCGGGTTCGATTCCCGGTCAGACCATAGGAATTTTTTCTTAAAGGAAATTATTCCTATGGTCGCCCATAATCTGGAATTTAGGTTATCATACCATCGGGGTAATGTAACTCTGCCTTTAAGGTGCCCCAACCTAAGAAATGGATTACAATTCTGCCAAAAGCCAGGGGAGAAAGCCAGAAATATCATAAGTAGAGACCGGATGTTAGGGAAAATGCCTACAGTTATTTATTATAGATATTGTAAAAGTGATTTCATATTAGTTCATACCGACAACCCTAGAGTTAATATTAAATTAAAAGATTCTTACCTCTCCTCACATAATGTGAGGAGAGGTAAGAATCTTTTAATTTAATATTGAATTGAACCTCACAGTGATAATTCCTATAAAAAAAGGTTAACCCTAGAGTTGTTTTCCATGAAGTTAATTTTGCCTATTTCAGCTTACAATGCCTATAAATGCCTATTTGCCATTTTTTTCTTGAAATTAACATAGTATTTCAATGAAATTAATTGAAATGGACAAACTTCATGACACATATCATTGCATAGAAATCTTTAAGTGACTGGCAATGTTATTTTTGATGTTGGTGACACTGAAATCATAGTCCTCATTCACAATAGGTGCTTCAAAGACAGTAAAAGACAAACTGACCAATTTCGTGCTGAAATATTCTCAAGTGACAGTTCAAATATTGTTTTGCAAAGTGTGTAAAATTTCAGTGAATTGTGCGAAGAAGTGCCATGTTTCGCAGCACGAACACATTGCAAAACATAAATTTGCCTTTTTTGTAAAAAGGCAAAACAAGTTCCAAAATCATCTATGATATATTCGTATGCTATTGATAGCATATGTTTATATTCTTTACGTAAGGCTGGAAAAATTTATGTTGTCTATTTTTGTAAGAGCCTATTTTGATTTTTTAGTGTTTATATTAATTATTTTTAGTGCCTTTTTGCCTGCTTATTTTAAACTTTTTAAGTGCCTAACATCCGGACTCTAGTCATAAGAGACAACCTGGTGGCATTGGACAAAAAAAAAAAACATTCCACATGACTTAGAATTAAAGATTGCAGGAAGGCTAAAATGAGATTTTGCTGTAATTGTATTAATTTAGCAGAAGGGAGAGTCTTTATCTGTTTGTGATATTTTTGTTTGAATGAAATAGATACTTAATGGGACTTGGTCCAAGTAAATACTGTTTTATCATATCATTGTTTTTTTCTCTTCCTTTTACTTGCCTAATGGCATGTTAGGACACACAAGCGATATTACTATCGCAATACTGTGAGTGGTGAAACACAATGGGAATATCCGACACAGCCTGAAGAGGATGTATGTGGGGGTGGAGAAGCTATGGATTTATGTACCACACCACCACCGCCCCCAACACCACCACCTCCACCATCTCTAGCTGAAGAAGATCTCCCGAAAACACCACCGCCACCTCAGATATCCGAGCAGCAACAACCAAGTCCACCGCCTCCTCCACAAATATCTAAGAGTGCAGAGAGAGAAGCTTCAAAACAGAGCCCTGAAAAATCAGACTCTGGTGCATCTAGCCGCAAAAGGAAGAGGAAAAATGATGGAGAAGTTACTTCCACAAGCTCAGATACAGTTAAAGATTCATCAGGTAATATTAATTCATATACATATTTAAGAACATTTGTATCATCTTACCTCATATTCTTCTTCTTGTTCTTATTAGACTGGTTTCGGGACCTAATTAGGTACTTTCACGACCTTTGTTATATCGTCTTTTAGGACTATAATACATTACAATTGGCATGTACAACTATGAAGTAATTATTTTGGAATTTTACTTTAAAAATATGTTTTGAAGTAAGAATATTTCATTTTAGAAAGAAAAATTATGTTCAAACCGGAGTTGAACCCTGGACCTCTGACTCTGTATGTTAGTGTGGTAACCATTATGCCTTAATAGTGAGTGGAGAACATATTTTTAACGACTCACCTCATATAATTTCAAATTTCTTTGATACTGGCTGGAAGCCATGACTGAAGAGGGACAAGATATTATCTGAAACCGCCGGTATCAAAAAAATTTGAAATTATATGAGGTGAGTCGTTAAAAATATGTTCTCCACTCACTATTAATGATATAACCTCATAATGTTTACTTCCCAATATTAATTTAAATATAACCATTATGCCATTCAAACTTCCGATAGGAATGTCAAATTTCTTTCTACTTATACAGTTAATTCTCCTTTCATCCGAAGGTCGATAGCCATGACTATCGACAATGCCATCTGACGACTTCTTTACGAAGTATTTTTTATTGAGAATTTAAACATTAATTTTTAAACAGTTAAAGATACTATTTTTGATGTTATATTTTAAATTAATATGTTCTAGAATTGGAATGTTTCCTGTTTGTATCGAAATTTTAGTAAAATTGAGATATTGACGATTTTTATTATTAATTTAACACTTCTCATAGAAGGATAAATTATATTTGAAGAGAAAAATTTTCGCCTAGACCGGGACTCGAACCCGGGACCCTTGGCTTTCCGGGCCAAGTGCTCTACCAACTGAGCTACCGAGGCGAGTTACGATCTAGACGCAAATTTTTCTCTTATGTATGTTGTAATTCCCTCGCGCCAAATGCTTGAAACCATGGCTTCTATCTTTGCAAATGGCGGCTTCTTAGTTAAGAAGACATTTATTGGGAATTTAACACTACTTTATAGCCAGTAGGGCTTCTATTGACGATTTTTATTATTAATTTAACACTTCTCATAGAAGGATAAATTATATTTGAAGAGAAAAATTTTCGCCTAGACCGGGACTCGAACCCGGGACCCTTGGCTTTCCGGGCCAAGTGCTCTAACAACTGAGCTACCGAGGCGAGTTACGATCTAGACGCAAATTTTTCTCTTATGTATGTTGTAATTCCCTCGCGCCAAATGCTTGAAACCATTGCAAATGGCGGCTTCTTAGTTAAGAAGACATTTATTGGGAATTTAACACTACTTTATAGCCAGTAGGGCTTCTATTGACGATTTTTATTATTAATTTAACACTTCTCATAGAAGGATAAATTATATTTGAAGAGAAAAATTTTCGCCTAGACCGGGACTCGAACCCGGGACCCTTGGCTTTCCGGGCCAAGTGCTCTACCAACTGAGATATCGTCAATAGAAGCCCTACTGGCTATAAAGTAGTGTTAAATTCCCAATAAATGTCTTCTTAACTAAGAAGCCGCCATTTGCAAAGATAGAAGCTATGGTTTCAAGCATTTGGCGCGAGGGAATTACAACATACATAAGAGAAAAATTTGTGTCTAGATCGTAACTCGCCTCGGTAGCTCAGTTGGTAGAGCACTTGGCCCGGAAAGCCAAGGGTCCTGGGTTCGAGTCCCGGTCTAGGCGAAAATTTTTCTCTTCAAATATAATTTATCCTTCTATGAGAAGTGTTAAATTAATAATAAAAATCGTCAATAGAAGCCCTACTGGCTATAAAGTAGTGTTAAATTCCCAATAAATGTCTTCTTAACTAAGAAGCCGCCATTTGCAAAGATAGAAGCTATGGTTTCAAGCATTTGGCACGAGGGAATTACAACATATATAAGAGAAAAAATTGCGTCTAGATCGTAACTCACCTCGGTAGCTCAGTTGGTAGAGCACTTGGCCCGGAAAGCCAAGGGTCCCGGGTTCGAGTCCCGGTCTAGGCGAAAATTTTTCTCTTCAAATATAAAAATAAAATTGAGATATGTTCAAAATTCTGGCCACAAAAATAATTTAAAGAACTTGTCTTTTGTATTGGTACCATGCACAGAGGCATAAGATAACTGAATGGTTAAGCAGCATTTTTGTGGATTTGTAGAGAGAAGAGCGTAATATTTGGAGTAAGGCATAGTCGACCATGGAAGACTAGTGGTTATGCTCCTTGCTTCTGGTCCTGAGGGTTGCGGGTTGAAAGCCGGCTGGAATTGATGGATATTTTTTAGGATGGAAAAATCCAAGGAGCAAGTCCTCCAGGAGGGACTTCAAGCCGTAGGTCCTGAGTCTGAAGATTTTGAGGCTTGTAAAAGATCCTTAAGCCTGAATAAAAAGGCCTCTAAATAATATTTACCGACCTCAATGTCCTAGTAATACCTTAGTTGTCTGCTAGATGTCTCGTTGAGTTGGTATGTTCACAACATGCCATTCAGGACATCTAAAGGCAAATAAGGTATCTAATATATAAAAATGAATGTTTGTTTATTTGTTTGTTGGTTTGTTCTTCATGCATGGCCATACCGTTGATCAGATTGTGATGGGGCTTTTTGCAAAATGTTCAGGATATTCCCGGAATGAACATAGGCTATAAGAGAGTTGTGATACTCAACTCCTACACCCTTAAAAATTGCCCTTTGTAGTGGAAAATGTGAAAAAAATTGCTTTATGGAAGCTTAAATGGCTTACACTGCCTAAACCATAACAAATACACGAAGTTAATGTACACAGAATTGAATATCTCAAAAAGCTCTACAGAAAAGTCCGCGACAGCATATGTTTATCTCTTACGGATAACTCACAATAACCATTTTTGTCTTTCATTGATGCCAAGAAGATCGAGACAAGTATTGTAGATTTCCGGGCAAGCATAACAGCAAAAGGCGGGTACATATTCTTTTACGGATAACTCACAATAACGAATTTTGTCTTTTAGCTCATTTATGCCAAGAAGATTGAGATAAGTAGATTCCCAGGCAACACCGGGTAATCAGCATGGGGAATCTTAAAATAATTACAATATGCATTTATAATTATTTTTCATTTTACTTATTCAACTAATCATAAAAAGTACATTAATTTTGTCTTTCAGCTCATTTATGCCAAGAAGATCGGGATGAGTAGATTCCCGGACAACGTCGGGTAAACAGCACTGGGTATCTAAAAATAATTACGATATACGTTTTTCTCCTCTACTTATTTAACTAAACATAAAACACATTAATTTTTGCATTTCAGCTCATTTATGTCATGAAGGTCGGGATAAGTAGATTCCCGGACAACAATGGGTAATCAGCACGGTGTATCTAAAAATATAAATTTATAATTATTTTTCTCTTTACTTATTCAACTAAACACAAAAGCACATTAATTTCCATTTATTTAGCCATGGCAGCGCATGCCGGGTATTAGCTAGTTTGTAATGAAAATTAATTGGTCTTGTAACTCCTCTAACAAAGGAGAAGCTATGGCTCAACATTGGGCTATGCCTTTATAGATATAGATATTTTAACTACCTTCAAGATAAATTGATTGATAAATAACAATATTCCGATGTGTCTCTTATTGTCATTTTGCAATCCTGGCAAATCTAGCTTACAAATATTAAAATATTCTTATTGAGTCTTAAAAGTGACACTTTTATATATATGTAAGAGAAATCAGTTTTAATATGTTGAAAAAAAATTCCCTTAATTAAAAATAGACAAACTGTAATCTAGAAATATTTTGTTAATAGTGAATGGAGAACATATTTTTAACGACTCACCTCATATAATTTCAAATTTCTTTGATACCGGCAGTTTCGGACATGACTGAAGAGGGACAAGATATTGTCTGAAACTGCCAGTATCAAAGAAATTTGAAATTATATGAGGTGAGTCATTAAAAATATGTTCTCCACTCACCATTAATGATATAACCTCATAATGTTTACTTCCCAATATTAATTTAAATATAAATATTTTTATTTAATTATATTATTTTTGGTCTGGACATCTTACCTCAATATTAATGTTGATTTGTTCTTGGTAAGATGTCCAGACCAAAAATAATATAATTAAAATAACCTCAAAATATAACTTCCTAAAATTAAATATAAATATTTTTGTTATTTACAACAGGTGTAAGCAGTAACACAGATGTAGCTGCTAGTTCGAGTAGTACATCAGTTGCGACAAGTAATTCCATTTTGCCTCCTCTACCTCCTCTGCCACCTCCTCCTAGTGCACCACCCCCACCACCACCTCCTCCACCTCCTGCAGAACTTCCTCCACTGCCTCCAAGCACCCCACCTCTCCCATCTTCACCTCCGCCTTTACCTCGTCTTGAAAATGAACATGGTGAACCTCTTCCACCTGGTGTAGATCCTCCAGAACTGCCGTATATTGTAGCAAGACCTCACATACCACCAGCATCTTCAAGTCCTTATGGTATGGCTCCATACCCGCCTTTACCACCATCACCACCTCCAAGACCGCCCGACTCCACTGATATAGAGAATGTGATGTCTATGATGCCGGAAGATCAGATGTCACTGGGAATGCAACACGCCGTTCAGTCCCAATACCTCATGAGCACTGCTTACCAAGTAAGTGATTCTTTTTAAAATTATAACGTGCCGTTTCTGTATGTAATCTGAGAATCTACAAATTGATGATATACAAATTAACACAGTAGAATAATTTAAATACTTAGGTACCAAAGTAAATGGACATAATACATTAGAAGAGGAAATTAAAGAAAAATTGGTAAATGGGAATAAAGCTTATTTTGCAAATAGGATCTTATTTAAAAGCAAATTAATATAAAAAACTGCAAAAATAAGGTTATACAAAACACTCATTAGACCAGTAGTCACATATGCTTGTGAAACTTGGGTCCTAAAAGAAACAATAAAACAGAAATTACTAATTTTTTAAAGAAAAATTTTAAGAATTTTTGGACCAAGTAGAGGAACTGATAACTGTTGGAGATCCCGGTTAGAACATTAATTTTCCTTTCTTAAATTAGATGTTTTGTGTTTTAATTAAAAAAAAAAGAATGTATTTCAGGCATCAGTGGTTTCTTCAAGTAGTGCGATGGCAATGACTGGTCCAGCGATAGAATATGGTCCAGTGCAGTATGTTGGAGCAATGGCGATGCCGATGCCTAGTGCCCACATCATCTCACGTCCAGCCGCCAAGAAGTCGAAAATTTCACTTCATGCCGAACTAGATTCATTTTATTCGGACTTAGCATCTCTTGAGTCATCGAGTTCCATTCCATCAGCTGCACAGGAACAGCTAAGCGAGCCAAGTACTGGAGCTGGATTCGAATCCAGTGACTTAACTGCTCAACCTGGTCCTTCAAATTATTATAATCAAGCTCCTAGTGCAAGCATAGAAGCTGAACCTACTGCAGCATCAAGTAAACCAGAACCCGCTCCTGCTGAGGTTCCTAAGAAGAAAAAGAAGGTAATTTTAAATTTGTACTTATAAACTAACTATAATCTCTGACCTGTTGTAAGAATTCGTAAATTAATGAGTCATTTTTTAACATCTTACCTCATATTTTATGTTTCTTCAAACACGGGAACTAGTTTTCGAGAGAAGGATCTCTCTCATTTTCAACTGACATTATGACTACCGGATTTTCGTTGGAATCGTTGGAATATCCATCAATAATATTGCCATCTGGTGTTGATTTGATGAGCTTTGAGATGAGGTCACGTTCATCAGGAATCTTGAAATTCATGGATCTAAATTTATTCTTCTGAATATATATCTTCTCCCAAATTGTCAATTCTAATCTGGTAGTCATAATGTTGATTGAAAAAGAGAGAGATCCTTTTCTTGAAAACTAGTTCCCGTGTTTAAAGAAACATAAAATATGAGGTAAGATGTTACAAATGATTCATTAATTTACGAATTAAGAACCTCATAATGTTATTTCCCATATTTGACTATTTGAAATAGTGTTAAGTTTTTATGTTTTTATTCCTATTTTTATAATTTATAACTGAAATTTTTGAACATGTGACTTATTTGATGGCATTGAGGTATTTGAGAAGATATGGTACTTTATTTATATAAATCATTCCTGAAATATATTTAAAGGGGAAAATATACAAAGTTTTGAACCGGTATAATTAGAATACTGGATATGAGGTGAGGTAGAGAACATTTTAATTTAAACTTAAATTAAATCTCATAATGACTTTTTCCTATAAAAATTCAAGAAAAATATATGCTTAGACTGGGATTTGAACTCAGGACCTTTAGCTTTATACACTAATACTCTCTCTGAGCTAATCCTAGGTTTCCAATCTAATTTCAAATTTTTCTCTTACATATTTCAATTCCCGAGAGTGCCAAAGACTATAAACTGTTGTTCAACACATGTCAATAATGGCTCTTATTTAGATAGATAGGTCATCGGTTGATTAATGTCTTTGACATTGTCCGATTCCTAGTAGCCAATTTTGTCGGTCCATCCAATCTCCTGGTTGTAGATGTTTCTCCTTCATGTATAAACATATTCCCTGACTCCAGGAGGTTTTAGGTCTTCCTCTGCCTCGTCTTCCCTCAGGTTTCCATTCCAAAACAGATTTTGGTAGTCTATCCTCTTCCATTCGCTGGACATGTCCATACCATCTTAATTGCTGAGTTTTAATATAATCTAAAATAGTGTCTTCAATCTTCATTTTCTCCTTTATAACTGAGTTCCTAATTTTTTCTCTTCTTGAAATTCTTGCTGCCCTTCGTATAAAATCCATTTCCGTTGCCAAAAGATACTTATTTGTTTTTGTTGTTAATGGCCAAAGTTCTGCTCCATAAGTAATGATGCTTTTAACAATTGTATGATATATATTCATTTTATTTTTATTGTTAATATTATTCATTTTTAAACATTGAAAGAAGCACTACTGGCTTTATAAGTAATGTTTAAACTCCCAATAAAATGTCTTCTTAATAAAGAAGCCGCCATTTGCAAAAATTGTAACAACGGCTCGTAGCATTTGAGGTTAGGGAGTTAACTATGTAGAAGAGAAAAATATGCGTTTAGATTGGAGGCCTAGGTAGCTCACTTGGAAGAGCATTGACATAGAGAGTCAAAGGTCCTCGGTTCAAACCCCAGCCTAGGCATATATTTTTCTTAAGTTATGTAGATAGGAAATAACACTATGAGGTTCTTTAATATTGTTTATTTTTTATCATTTCACTCACCTCATACTTCATATGAAGTATGAGGTGAGTGAAATGATAAAAAATAAACAATATTAAAGAACCTCATAGTGTTATTTCCTATCTACATAACTTAATAAAGTTGGCTATCAAGTCATAGGAAAATGAAGTATGAGGTGAGTGAAATGATAAAAAATAAACAATATATTTTTCTTTTCAAATATAATTTATTTTTATTACTTATATTTTTATCCCACAATACTCCATTGAGACAAGCAATTGCAAATTTTCATTTATTATTTCTATTTCTTATTTCCTCTTCATAACTCTGACTTTTATTTATTTTAATTCCTAAATATGTGATCTCACTACAAGATTGTATTGTTTCTCCAGTCTCCAAAATTAAATTTTGTTCTGGTTCACCAATTGATAAATATTTTGTTTTTTTTTTCATGTTCAAATTTAATCTTATTCTTATTTAAGAAGACTTTTAATGGGAATTTTAACATAACTTTGTAATGCCAGTAGAGCTTATTTTGATGCTTTTATTATTAATTAAAAATTTTTCACTGAAGGACAAATCATATTTGTAGAGAATAATATACTCATGAATTAATTATGGGAAATAACATTGTGAGGTTTTCAATTAATAAAAGTAATTAAATTAGTCGTATCTCACCTCATATTTCCTTTTCTTCAAGCATGGAAACTGCAGTTTTTAAGAGAAAAACTGGCTGAAGATGCAAGGGATTCCTCTTAAAAACTGCAGTTTCTATGCTTGAAGAACGCGAAATATGAGGTTTGATACCACTCATATTTATCTTTTACAGGAATTAATCACTATGAGGTTTAATTTATGATAAAATCAAATGTTTGCTACCTCTCCTCATATAAATCTTCTAAGTAGATCGCGATTTCGAGACCATAATGGTCTCATCTTCAGTACAATCTTGGCAACTGATGTTATGCTGATCAGAAGAAACACTTCTTCTTCCCTCTGTTGGTGGACCTATGAACCTCTGGATTAGGTCAGGATTTGTGGGAAATTCGAAGTTCATAAATTTTCCTTTGTTTTTTCTGAATGTGGATTTTTTCCCAAACAAAAGGAACTCACGGTTTGGGATAAAATCCACATTCAGGAAAACGAAGGAAAACTTATGAACTTCGAAATTCCTGCAAATCCTGACCTGATCTATAGGTTCATTGGTCCACCAACAGAGGGAAGAAGAAGTGTTTCTTCTGATCGACATAACATCAATCGCCAAGATTGTACTGAAGATGAGACCGTTATGGTCTTGAAATTGCGATCTACTTAGAAGATTTATATGAGGAGAGGTAGCAAACATTTGATTTTATCATAGATACTACTCGTTTCATTAATTTTTATTATGAAAAATATATGCATATACTAAGATTTGAACGCAGGACCTTTAGCTTTATATGCTAATGTTCTACTGTCAAGCTATCCTAGGCCTCCATTCTAAACTCAAATATTTCTCTTATACTATTGTTAAGTTGTTTCTTGACTCACCTCATACTTCTTAACTCTAAGAAGTATGAGGTGAGTCAAGAAACAACTAAACAATATTAAAATAATATTTGAAGAGAAAAATTTTCGCCTAGACCGAGACTCGAACCCGGGACTTTTGGCTTGCTGGGCCAAATGCTCTATCAACTGAGCTACCGAGGCAAGTTGCAATCTAGACGCAAATTTTTCTCTTATGTACGTTGTAATTCCCTCGCACGAAATGGTTTGAAACCTTTGCTTCTATCCTGCAAATGGTGGCTTCTTATTTAAGAAGACATTTATTGGGAATTTACAGTACGGTACAGTGATCCCACAACAGGCCCGGAGGCCCTTGGGGTAGTAGGAAGTTAAGGCTCCCACTTTTTCTAGACAATTGGCACTTTATGTCAGCTGGGTTGTCAGCCCTGCATGACGGCCGCCTTTACCCCCAGAACAAGCGTCTGGTACTCATTTCTGTTAGAGGCTGAGTCGACCCCAGGACCGTAGTGCCGCCAGAGGGTTTGGGTCAGTTTAAAAATCCTGACTCCATCGGGACTTGAACCCTCGACCCTCCGGCTTGTAGCTCCAGTGCCTTAACCACTACGCTACGGCGTGCCCCCATTGGGAATTTAACATTACTTAAAAAAAAATTAAATTAAACCTCATAGTGTTATTTCCTACCCGATTCCGATTGAGGGTCTTTCCACTTTTCAGCGGTTGCCCTTTTACCAGCCGGCTGCTGGCCCTTCACATCCACATGTGTCAATCACAGAGGTAGATGATCAACAGCCAGTGTAGGGGTGACATGTGGTTAGCATGTCGAGTCCCCCAGCCGTTATAGCTGGTTCCTCAACCTGGAGCCGCTACTTATTGTAGCTACCCAATTGCCTCACGATGCTGGGTGGGCACTGGTCCCATACTGGCCGAAATACCATGAGAAAATTTCTTCCCCCATGGAGACTCGAACCAGCGCAAGTCCCGTAGCTCTGCGCCAAGGCTTTCTACCTTAACCACTCGGCTACGGCGCGGGACATTTCCTACCCACGTAACTTAATTTCTCTTATACATTTCAATTGCTGAAATAATATATTGTGTTAATGTTTCAGCCAAAGTTAGCACCTGGATTGTCGTTGAAGAAGAAGGGTGTTTCAACGATGGTTGCAAAGTGGCAACAAGTACAGCAAGAAGTGAGACGTGAATATAAGAATGCGGATGATGATGATAGTAACAATGTATCATCTACTCACAAATAAGTGACAGTGTGATAGTTACAGAAAGACAGATTATTTATGTAAAGCGGTTGTGATTATTTGATTTTATATAAACTTTTATTTTACTTATAAATTTTGTTATTTTCACTCAAGAATTAGAATTACTTTGTATCAATATTTATACCCAATAACACAGTACTTGATATATTACATAAACATCGGAGACAGAGATTTTTGATTAATTTTATACAGTACTTATTTTGTGAAATACTTGATGAAAAGGAAATTACCCCAGTATTGATAAAAGTGTGCAAAATTAGCACAAAAGGTGCTATATACTGAAGGAGATACTTTACTAATTAATTTGCTTTATATGGTGAAATGATTGGAAACACCTCAATATTTTGTTGTAAGTGTATTATACAGGACGTAACAAAACTCAACAGCAAAATTTCAGGAATGATTTCCTCATATTGAAAGAAGAAAAGAACTGGAAATTTATAATTACAGAGTTAATACGAATCAAATGAATCGTGATTTCTTCTTACCTTATACTTCTATGTCTTTTTAAACACAGCACAGCAATTTCAGAGAATAATCTTCTCCATTGTCAAATGATTTCATGACTCAATTTTTTCTTTTGCCGGTAATTATCCAAACTGCCATATGATGTAATTTTGAAGGAGTAATTTTGTAAACTGCCATTTGGTGTATTTTTGAAGAACTTTGTAATCAAGCTTGGTTCGTCTGGAATCTCAAAGTTCATGGTTTTAGTATGGTTGTATGAACTTCGAGATTCCGGACGAACCAAGCTTGTTTACAAAGTTCTTCAAAAATACACCAGATGGCAGTTTAGAAAATTACTCCTTCGTCAGCCAATGCAAGGAGCGAAGGACAGCTCTTCAAGACGACAGAACAACGGTCGTGACGATACTGAGGATGGAACAGAAACTATGTTCCGAAACTAGTTTATAGTCAAATAAAATGAACAATATGAGGTGAGTGATAAAAAATTCTACCTTAATGAATATTCCTCATAGTGTGAATACCTAAAATAAGTAACTTTGTATAACTCTGTAAATTTCTGATCCTTTGTTGTACTACACTTCCTTTCTCCTCTCACTATGAGGAATTCATTTCTGGAATTTTGTCATTGAGTTTCATTACACTCTGTATGTATGTGTATATATATATATATATATATATATATATATATATATATAAAACAAAATAAGAAAAATAAATGCCTGGATGGGATTTGAACCCAGACCTCTGAGTTGATATCTCAGTGCGCTACCACTTCCGCTACCAGGCAAATCCAGAACGAACATTTATTTTTCCATATATATATATATATATATATATATATATATATATATATATATATATTTTTTTTTCCCACATAGTAATTTTACTATGTGATATATTGAGGTAATACACATATTTTACCCTAATTTCAGTCCCAGTAATCTACAGCTATCATATCACTTCTGGATATGAGGTGTACATTTTGAAATCCAGCTTGGATTGATGAATTTTTCAAGTTCCAAAAATTCTGATTGTGGCTAATTTTGGATGGCAAGAAAACTCATGGTACATAAAAGAAACTCACTTCTGAAATAAAAGGCTGACCAAAGTTTATCAGTCTTTTTATGCCTAGTTTTGAATCACTTTGTTATTAATCTGTGATGTTAAAGAAAATTATAAATAAAATGATAGTAGTAGTTCTTGTCACTCCTCTTGGAAGCATACAGCCTTTGTGAAAACCTGCCACCATACTCTGTTTTCTGCCAAATTCTTTACTTCATTCCAGCTTTTCCCTTCTTCAATTTCTGTTATTAATGTCCTGCAGCTTATAATTTTTGGTCTTCCTCTTTCTCTAGGCAATCACTGTGAATTCATTTCCAGAGCTCTCTTTGGCACACTTTCTAGTTCTCTTTTGAGAGTGTGTCCAATCCATAAATAAAATGGTACATAAGTAGAAATTCATTGTAACAATGTTTTATTTTAGGAAGTAATATTTTGAGTATATTGTTATTAGTCTGATCACCTTACCTCAATATTAATGTTGATTTGTTCTTGAACATGTTTCAAAACAATTCTGTTTTAAGTTATGTAGATAGGAAATAACACTATGAGGTTTTTTAATATTGTTTATTTTTTATTATAAATAATAATAATAAAAAATAAACAATTCTGTTTTATCGTCAGCTTGTCCAGACTGGTTTGATTTATGTTGCATTATGTTGCACAACCTGGATGTCGATGTCAGAATTGTTTTGAAACATGTTCAAGAACAAATCAACATTAATATTGAGATAAAATGATCAGACTAAAAATAATATAATTAAAATAACCTCAAAATATCACTTCCTAAAATTAAATATTAATATTTTGAGGTTCTTTTAATCAAGTTATTTTGAGTCTTATTTTTTTCTTTCACTCACCTCATACTTCATAACTCCTCGCAAACCTAGGTTTCATCACATCATTTGTGACATTCTCAATGCTGTGTCACGTTCACAACTGACGTCCAACGGTCTTCTATCCTGCAGACTGACCTCCGCGCCATCTGATGGCTGACCGACGAACTTCCAAATCAATCCCCTTTCCTTATAACCGGTTATTTCAAAATTCATAGTTGTGTTTTCATGGAGTTATGAAGTGTTACCCATTTAAGGAGTAAGCGCAGTTGTTGACGGAGGGCACTGCAGTCATGTTTATGCAGGAATAGAACACGTGACACTGCTATCTATGAGTGCAGAGGGGAATGGGATGTGGGGCTCTGACAGTGTACACTGCCTTATATGATGTCACGTGTAGCAACAAACAGAGCTTCGTAATTCTTCCGCCTGCAGAAATATTTTGAATGACTAATGTGAGGTGAGTGAAAGAAAAAAATAAACAATATTAAAAAACCTCATAGTGTTATTTCCTATCTACATAACTTATTTTGAGTCTGTAATATCTTACCTCAATATTAATGTTGATTTGTTCTTGAACATGTTTCGATTAGTCTTCTAATCATCATCATCATCCGGTATCATGGCAGCTGCCGCCATCTTCCGGAAACCAAATGCCATTCCTCTCTGTCCATCCACTGATCTTCCTCCAATCCTCTGATATTCATAGCTGCTTGTACTCCTTCTATCCAAGTTTTCTTCGGTTTTCCTCTCTTCCTCCTTTCCATTGGGATCCATTCCATAACAATTTTAGGCAATCTTTGCTCTGGCATTCTTTGACATGGCCATACCACTGTAATCTTTTCTTTTCTGTAATGTCTATGATGTCCGGCTCCTCTTGTACACCCATAATTTCTCTTATTTCTTTATTTTGTATTCTATCCATTCTAGATTTTCCAGCTGATCTTCTTCAAACATCCATTTCTGTACTTAAAATTCTTTTTGTTTCCCTGGCATGATTAGAAGATAAAAGTTAAAAATTAAAATGTACCTGTTGGCAGGTGCCGTCGTACTCAACTTTGTTAAAATTATGTATACAAAATATTAACTGGAGGCCTTTCGGAAGGCCTTCCATCATCAGCAGGATGAGCAGTTGCTGCTACACTTGGAGTCTACATCATCGTAAACAACAACGAGTACAGCTCAAGTCCAAGCTCTGTGTGTTTGCGGGGGGAAGTGTGGGGAGTGGGAGGAGGTACACTTCTCTGCTTCTCATAGTACTAACAGCTGAGACAGCAAATTCCTTTCAGACACACAGAGCTGGGTCCCAAGCAGTAGCAGAAGCTCATCCTGCTGATGATGGAAGTTAACTTCTGAAAGGCCTCCAGTTAATATTTTATATACATCATTTTAACAAAGTTGAGGACGATGGCACCTGCCAACAGGTACATTTTAATTTTTAACTTTTATCTTATGACTATTCACTTCAACGGAATTTGATATGAATTTATGATTAGAAGACTAATCAAAACATGTTCAAGAACAAATCAACATTAAATTGAGGTAAGATATTTGTATTGTATTGTAAGCCTATGTTTTCCCTTTACAGAGATTTAGGCGCTCTCCCCCTACAGGGAAGAATTTGAACCATACTAATTTAGTTACACTTGTTTTCGTATAGATGTCATTTTGAGTGGTACGTGGTCAGCATTCCGCCTCATACTGACATATAGGAAACCAAGGTACTACTAGGATGGGAAAATTCGGTAGATTTTGCTTAGAGGCTTTTTCATTCAGGCTTAAGGATTTTTTACGAGCCTGAAAATCTTCAGACTCGGGACCCATGGCTTTAAAGTCCCTCCCGGAGGACTTGCTCCTTGGATTTTTCCGTCCTAAAAAATCCATCGACCCCGACCGGGTTTGAACCCGCGACCCTTGGGACCAGAGGCAAGGAGTATAACCACTAGTCCACCACGGCTACAGACTCAAAATAACTTGATTCATTGTAAGAACACTTTGTTCAGGGGACGTGTTTCACCCCATGTTATAGTGTAACATTGGTGCATCAGAATGAGAATACAGAGGCCTGCCAGAGAATCAAAGAGCAGATTGTATGAAGGGTAAAGTACATATTATCGGCCGTCGATCAAAACCTTGTAATTCCATTCCAAGAGCAAAACCTGGATTTTTGCATTATTCAATAAGTGAAGGCATCGTCTCCATGCTGTTAAAGTCACAAAGTACTTGCTGGTCCAGGATTAGTTAAACTCCCTACACTCGGAATAACTTTGCGTTTTTTTTGAAAGTATTTCCTCGCTTTAACACTATTTTTACAACTAGTCCGTGCACAGGCTACTGTTTGATTGACAATATAACAAACGAAACAGTTAATGTTCAAAGTTTGGTGTAGAGAAGAAAACGGTAAATAAGGGATGAATCATCTATATTACTTTGTCACGAGAAGCGGTGACACCTCAAATCCACATTGCAGAGAGATAAATTTCACACAGGGATGTCCAAACTAGATGTTACATTTTAAAATCTAAATTAAAAATATAAAATTAATTTGTTCATTTCATTCCTTACGTGGGCCATACGAAAAGCTGCGGCGGGCCGTAGTTTGCACGGCTCTGTTGTAGAGGAAAGATAAGATGACGTAGATGTTACGTACCAAAAATGTACTTTCGGTACAATATCGCCTCCTCAGCCCCTCCGGGAAAAGAAAAAAAGTCACAATCCCCAAGCGAAGAAATAATGTTCGAAGAAAAATGTAATGCCAAACAAAGTCCTGGAGACTAAAGTCAATCCTTAAGATGTTCTAGTAAACACAAGATGGCATATTCCCACGTTGGGAGGGCAAGGCAACAGTCCACAAATTCTAAGCGGTTGAAAACTTCACATTTCATCGTCCCCAAAATTATCACCACACCAGCCTCCTCATTGACTATCCAGTCTGCCAGCCAAGTACGAAGACTTTGAAACACGATTCCCGGGTGTAAAAATTCTGTCACGTTCAACAGTCCATAATATGTACAACAAGTTTTATAAAGTGTCAAAAATGTATGGACAACGAAGGTGAACAGTTCCAGTACCTGCTTCAATAAAGTTGGAAAGTATGCCAATTTGTACGAAAATGTGTGTGGTTGTATCACCGCGATCCTACGCTGTCCGTTCCCTGCCGCGAGTGCGTCAGCAGTGTATAGTGAAATCCCCGCGTCTGCTGTCCAGTGCTATACTGATCGCACTGTATATGAGCTTAAGTTATTACTTAAACTCATTCAATTACATGTATTGCTTGTGTCAGCGCCTGAAGGTACACATGCAGCCTGCTTTGTAAATATTGTTCTCTCTAACCATGTCTCTTTTATAAAATTATTTTTCTCCCAGTTATATTATTCTTTTGTGCTTTCTAAGCCCATTTTTCCCTTAACAGAGATTTAGGCGCTCTCCCCCTACAGGGAAGAATTTGAACCGTACTAATTTAGTTACACTTGTTTTCGGATAGTTGTCATTTGAGTGGTCCGTGGTCAGCGTTCCGCCTCATACTGACATCTAGGAAACCAAGGTAGTACTAGGACAGGAAAATTCGGTAAATTTTGCTTAGAGGCCTTTTCATTCAGGCTTAAGGATCTTTTACAAGCCTGAAAATCTTCAGACTCGGGACCCACTGCTTAAAGTCCCTCCCGGAGGACTTATTCCTTGGATTTTTCCATCCTAAAAAAATCCATAGACCCCGGCCGGGTTTGAACCCGCTACCCTCGGGACCAGAGGCAAGGAGCATAACCACTAGTCCTCCGCGGCCGATTCCAGTTATATTACATGGATACAAAACATGGACTCGTACTTTAAGGGAGGAGAAAAAGATTACGAGTATTTGAGAATAAAGTTCTTGAGTCAATTTTTGGACCAAAGAGATGAACAGAGAGGCAAAATGGAGAAGACTACATAACAGTGAGTTACATGGTCTTTATAGGAAACCAGATATAATAACAATTAAGTCTCATAGACTGCGATGGTCAGGGCATTTGGCTCAAATGGGTATGAAAGAGTGGCATGAAAGCTTCTTGTAGGAAAACCAGAGGGAAGATGTCCAGTTGGTAGACCAAAAATAAGGTGGGAGAATAACATTAACCATGATTTGAGGGATGATTAGAAAACAGCTCAGGATAGGGATGTGTGGAGAGCTTACGTCCGCGTGACCATAAACCTTAAGGTTCGAAACTGTCAATGAGTTAGTTACCTGTCTCTTTTTGTGATTCTCAACGTTTTATATAACAAATTTAAATATAATGAGATAGAAATATTACTTGATTGATTTTTGACTTCTCAGTATTTTGTGTTATTTTCCCGCCATTTTTACGTCCCTGTTTAAAACAAGGTAGTATTGTCATCTTCGGAAGCTATTTTTTAAAAACTGACGTTACAGCTTTTTTCGTTTATTTTCTGTTTCCTCAATGTTTTTATTACTCTGCCGGGCCGCCGAACTGGAAGAAAGATTATATAGATAAAACAATGGCGACGGACAATTTGAAAACAAATATGTACAGCGGCATCTGCAAAATGGATATAAATAATACCGGTAATTGTTGGCCTATGGGAATCTTCTCTTAAAAAAACTAAAAATACATAAAATGTTAAATCTATCATCAGTTACGCCTATATAGATGCGAAACATGGATTCTTGCTTTAAGGACGGAGAAAATGTTAAGATTATTTGAGAAGTTCTTAGGAATATTTTCGGACCATATAGAGTCGAACAGACAGGTGAATGGAGAAGACCACATAACAGTGAGCTACATGATCTTCAGGTGAAACGGGACGTAACTTTTAAATCACGCAGACTCCGATAGGAAGGGCACGTGGGACGAAATGGGAATGGAAGAGGGGCATGGAAAAACGCCCAAAAGGTAGGCCCAGCATGAGGTGAGAGAATGACATTAACCATGATTTGAGGGGAGGTAAATTATACAGGAGATTGGAAAACATTCGATTAGGATAGATATATATGGAGAGCTTATGTGCGCTTATGGGTTTGATAGTGCCAGTTAATTACTTTTTTGCCTAGTGGTATCTGGAATGCACATGCAGCTCTGAACTCGCGCGATCGATTCCGTCACAGATAGATTCATTTTTTGAGAAAGAAATTCCGAGATTTGATTATACAGAATGTCTCTAAAGTCATTATCAATTTCAATGAAAGGAAGCCAATAATTGAAGAATCAATGTTATTGTGAAGTTTTACACATATTGACCGCCATCTAGGTTAAAACACATATCCCATCTTTCAGTTGTGAAACGAAATGTACACCTTAACATTTTAACCGTAAAAAGCCTGCTGCTTCTGTGATACGATTTCGTAAATCAAGCAGACGTGATAAGGAAGCTTTCGTAGAGTGAAACATAGAATTTTCCACACTAAGTTGCGAGGGGCATTGAGGCATTAAGTTGATGCGTTCGGACTATCACCGGCAATTTGAACCTGCTGCACTGTTTCTGCCGATACGCGTGGTCGTCCATGACGTGCCTTATCAGCTCATCACACATTCTGCCGATACTGTACGCTTAAATTCGTTTACAAACATACGAATGTGTGCTTTTGTTGGGGCTGATTTACGGAATTTACGGGTAAATTCAGCTTTGGCGTCTTCATATGACAATCGCGTACCCGTGCACAAACAGTACAAAGCTAACAGAGTATACAAAGAAAAAAAATAAAAAAGAAGCTTTTTCATGGAAGTGGATAGTGACTTTAGAGACACCCTGTGTCTGAAGGAAAATTAAGAAAAAACTTATCTAGGAACAAGAAATGTGACATGTTAAGAATATTTGGAACACAGTTATGGTAAAATTTCCGGTGATTTTTTTAGAAATAAATCCTGTGTCTGAAGGAAAATTAAGAAAAAAAAACTTATCTAGGAACAAGAAATGTGACATGTTAAGAATATTTGGAACACAGTTATGGTAAAATTTCCGGTGATTTTTTTAAGAAAAAAACTAGCTAATACCCGGCGTACGATGCTACGTCTAAATAATTCATAATGTGTTTTTACCTTTAGTTGAATAAATAAAAGGGGGGGAAAAATTATATAATTCTTTTTAGATACCGCGTGCTGTTGACCGGAAATCTACGTAGTCCGATGTACTTGGTATAAATGAGCTGAAAGACTAAATTAGTTATTTTGAGTTATCCGTAAAAGAATACCCGCTGTGCGCTGCTATGCTTTCCTGGGAATCCACTTATTCCGATCTTCTTGGCATCACTGAAAGACAAAAATGCTTATTGTGAGTTATCCGTAAAAGATAAACATATCTGTCGCGGACTTTTTTTGTAGAGTTTTTTGAGATATTGAATTCTGTGTATTACCCGTTTAAGGAGTAAGCGCAGTTGTTGACGGAGGGCACTGCAGTCGTGTTTATGCAGGAATAGACCACGCGACATTGCTATCTACGAGTGCAAAGGGGAATGGGACGTGGGACGCTGACAGTGTACACTGCCTTATATGACGTCACGTGTACTAACAAACAGAGCTTCCTGATTCTTCCGCCTGCAGAGATACTTTGAACGGGTAATACCTTGATTTGGTTTATTTATTTTGGTTTAGGCAGAGTAAGCCATTTAAGCGTACAAAACGATTTTTTTTTTACATTTTTCACTACAAAGGGTGATTTTAAGGGTGAAGGGCTTCAGCATTAAAACTCTCTTATAGCCTATAACGTGCCCGAGAAAATCCTGAACATTTTGAAAAAATCCCCATCACAATCGGATAAACGGTATGGCAGCGCACATTTGTCCGGGAATCTACTTATCCCGATCTTGGAATCAATGAAAGACAAAAATAGCTATTGTGAGTTATCTGTAAAAGATAAACATATGCTGTCGCGGACTTTTTTGTAGAATTTTTTTGAGATATTCAATTCTGTGTACATTAATTTGTGTATTTGTTATGGTTTAGGCAGCGTAAGCTATTTAAGCGTCAAAAATGAATTTTTTTTCACGTTTTTAAGGGTGTAGGAGTTGAGTATCACAACTCTTATAGCATATGTTCATCCCGGGAATTTGCTGAACATTTTGCAAAAAAAAAACCATCACAATCGGATGAACAGTATGGTAACGCATAAAATACGAACAAACAAACGTGCATTTTTATATATTAGATTCACAAAGTTAATGGGCGAGAACAATTGAAACTCGAATAGATCTGTTGATTATCCATCGGGCCGCGTCTGTTTCTTATCTCATTATCAAGTTCTTCATGGTTATGTTTTAATGTTGAGAGAAAAGTCGGAAGTGTGGATATCGTTGTATCCTGTGTTAAAATTAGAAATCCTAAATACATTTGAA
Organism: Diploptera punctata; assembly: GCA_030220185.1. Classification (NCBI taxonomy): domain Eukaryota; kingdom Metazoa; phylum Arthropoda; class Insecta; order Blattodea; family Blaberidae; genus Diploptera; species Diploptera punctata. The sequence goes on from JASPKZ010007480.1 coordinate 727,854, forward strand.
ATGATCATGAATTCCTTGAAATTCCAGTGGAAACACTAGAAAGCTAAAGTAGTATATGCAGGTAAGTTAATTTGACGCTTGCGCGGTGAACTTTTAAATCAGCATCCCAGTCAATGTGCAGGCAGTTGTTTGTGTGTTGTTGTGCAGCACAGTTTGTTGGAAACCGCGATTCAAACAAAATAAGCGACAGTCTATTGCTTTCATTGTTACGTAAAATCGACTCTCAACGTATAGAAATCTACTCTTAACTCTCAACATAAAAATGGATGTCGATAATGATCTGGAACAACTAATGAGTTACATAGGTAAGTACATAATTAAATCAACCCTCTGATAACCATATTTGTTATATTACCATCTGGGGTTAACTATATCTATTATGTATTATTAATCAGGTTGTAGGTAAATCATAATTGTTATTACCTGTATATTTATATTAGATGAAGTGGAAGAGAATACCGTATGGTCTCAACTCCGTCAGGTAAAATAATAATAAAAACACAACTCCAATTGAAGATAATCTGTTACAGATTTTTTAGTAATATATATATTTTTACATCATAGCTATCCCTCCAGCTAAGATCATATCGCGTCTCGAATTATCAAGGAGGTTGCGTAAAAATGTATATCTTGAATATCTCTTGTAATTAAAAAAATGTATATATTGAGTATATCTCTTGTAATTTTATAATCATGTTATGACGTGGCGATTATGTGGACCAAAGAGAGATGGACAGACAGACGAATGGAGAAGACTACATAATAGCGAGCTACATGATGATTATATGGGAAACCAGGTATAATAACAGTTGTCTCGTAAACTGTGATGGGTAGTACATGTAGCACGAATGGGGTATGAAAAAGGGGCATGTAAACTCTAGAAAAATCAGAGGGAAAGCACCCTGTAGGCAGAGAAAAAATGATGTGGGAGAAAAACATTAACCATTATTTGAGGGAAGTAGACCAGGCTAAATAAATAAATAATAAATAAATAAAATTATACAGGGAATGATTGGAAAACATTAGCTCAGGATAGGGATGTGTGAAGAGCTTATGTCCACGTGGCCATGAACCTACAGGTTCGATAGTGCATGCGAGTTAATTAGTGGCGATTATGATGAAATGGATCCTGGTAATGGATTCGTACCCGGCCTTGATGACTGAGAAAAACCACGTAAAACGACAATTAGATTGGCCGGTTTCGGGTTTTGAACACAGAGCCTCCCCAATGCGATATCGATAGAGCTAATTCGTTCAGTATTTAGATTTTTATCGCAAAAGGAAGGATTTTTTCCCCTTAAGCCTCACAAATAGAACTGATATTCTACTTCAAATGTTTTTCTATCGGGCCTAATGGTTTTCTTTCTTGATTTACCATAGTACCTTTGTCGGTACTTTAACATGTCCCACGCCATCCGGGTCTTTACCCGGCGGGAGAGAATTAATATCTCTTGACCACACACATACTTTTTAACTACGAAATGACATAGAGGACCTCCGTGGAATAGTGATTAGCTCATTGCTAGGGCTACCTCCAAGACAACACGAACATTTTAGATATAGTTTGGGACAAGTCTCCAGCTATTTTCTTCTAAGCTGTAATAAATATATCTCCCCAAGCCGGCCCTAATAAAGAAATCATGGAACAAAGGAGACACGCCGGCAAGCCCTCATTAGTGCCAGCAACTAAAAACATTACAAAGTTGTCAGCGTTTATCATTTAAGTATATTTTCTCAGTTTCTGTCATATTTGTTTGTATGAGCATGTGCAAATATTCTTTTACTGTTATAGGCCAATCTGTAAAACAATGTTTATCTTCTATTATAACAGTCAGTGATGCTTTTGTTCGTAGTTGCTAGACAACAAAACCTATACTTTATATTCTAACAGAACACGCTATCAAAACATAAAATGCAGGTTCAACAAAACACACACACGCACGCACGCACACACACACGCACACGCACACACACACGCACACGCACACGCACACGCACACGCACACGCACACGCACACGCACACGCACACACACACATATATATAAAACATTGTTTATTAATTTATCGTGCCTTTTTTTTTTAAAGCCCACATTACTCTTTCTCTAAACATATCGTTTCCGCAATAAATACATTTGATTAAATAAATGTACCTCAGGGGTCCTCATCTAGGGGATATGTGGATGGCGACCACAAGGTGCCCAAGCTGAGCAAAACATTTCTTCCACTTACTTGTGTTTTGCACTCTTTTAACTTTACTATCTAACCTCTCTTGGTTAACTCTTGTTTTTTCGACCCCGACGCTATTAGGGTATCCGAGGGCTAGGGAGTTTTTCCTTTCTTCCATTTCTTCTTTCCTTTATTTTCTTTTCTTCTCCAGAAAAGCCTGACCAGAGGCTATAAGATGGCAGCCCCATCACTGGTCTTGCCTTCCTTTGGCCAGCAACCAATCGAAGGGACTATTATTATGCTTTCAAGTCTTACATGAGAATTTTCCGGAATCGCTGGGCCGTCCTATGAAACGCTGAAGGGAAAATTTTCTATAGGATCGTAACAGGTCTTGACCTAATACTTGGAAGGAAGAAGAAGAAGAACTAAATATACAAAATACACTACAATATTCTGAACGTAGATAAAATATTGTAGACCACACGTTGCAAAATTAGGGTTAGTAATTAGTCGTATAAATCATTATTTATTTGTATTGTGGTTTTATTTTTCACGTTTGTTTAGTATCAGGATAAAATAAAATAAATAATACTGCAATAATAGTAATTCCTCCAAAATTTTAACTAAACTATAAATTAATAGAAATGTAACGTTTCTCAAATATTTAATAAAATAAAAAAATCAATCAATAATACAACAACAATAATAATAATAATAAATGGAAAAATTTAATTAAATCAATAACTACAAAACCAACTTGGGCATCGGGTAAGATGGCAACTCTGTCAACTATTTCTTCGGCACGTGCTTAGGAGGGTGTGAATTAGGAAATACCATCTTTACCATACGGACACAGGGGGCCCGTGCCCAAAATCCCCATCCTCACGTGGACCTCGAAGACGATATATTCGCTTACGCTACGCTCGCGATGATAATTAATCTCCATTCGTTCTCCTGCGACCCAGCGTGGGCATCGGCTCGTGCTGAAACTTACCCATGGCATAATTGGTCACTTCTATGTCTCGTAGCATAAATAGCTGAACTATTTTTGGAAAAACTGCATTTAAACTAGCGTGAAATATTTTCAAAGTCCTATAGAACAACAGGGCGCATGCGCTAGAGTTTATAGAGCCAGCGGTAACGCACAATCGAACCACATATCGATTATCATCCTTGATTACTATCCGTCGCTATGAAATTTAAATGGCCAATATTTGCAATAAATCCCCAAATCTATGTTAAAAAAATATATTAATAACATTAAAATTAGCAAACGTTTTTTAAAAATGGGTGTACACTTACTTATCACTCCCTAACGCTGATCCAACCAGCGATAACCCAAAACAGCCGATAACAAATCCTAGACTAAGTTAATATACTCTGTTGAGAAAATAGCCAGTTTGCATCACAATAGTTGTCTAACAGTGTCATAATATTGTGATTTGCATATTTAAATAAATACTTCAAAATTGTCTAATAATGCTATAAAAATTGTTTGAAAAAGTTTAAAATATTAAATAATGTTAGTAAATACAGAAGAAGAGCTATAGTTTACAACAATATAACTGAAAAATCAAGCGCTAGTAGGAGTGCAGTTGAGCCCTATTTTTTACACTTTTTTTTACTTTTCAACGGGGCTCCATATTCGTGTGTGCCCAAGAGCCCCTGCAAGATATAAGACGGCACTGGAATTGGGTTTAGCTAGGGGAAACAGAGCTGCTGGAAGAAACTAAATTAAGACTTATCTCAAACTATACACCCCTCATCCATACATTCATACTAACAACGTGAATGTGATGTGGATGAATTGTTTCGGGACTATTTGGTGTTTTAGGGACTATTTGGGTCTTAAAGTTTACTGACATTTGTCTTAGAGTTGAGGAACAACCCAGAAAAGAAACCTCATACAATAAACTGTCCCGACCGTTATCGAACCGGGGCCCGCTGTGTCTGAGAACACCCTAATAGTGTATCCCAATTACACTGAGCAAAAAAAAATAAACTTTTTTTTTCTCAGAAAGAAAAATATGTGATTCTGATAGTATTTTTCTCCTGAATTTAAATATGATATCGGGGTTTCTCCATCACGCAAGGTTTCCGAGAGACAGGAATTTATAATTTCAAACACTTTAATATTTTCTACATTCGTAACCACACAATATTCGAACATTCAGACTTACCTAGAAAGTAAGAAATGACGATTTTCTGCTATATTTCGCCTGTGGAGCATCCCTCTTGATGGTCCAACAATAATCGGCCAGCATATTAGGATTCCATTTGCCTTGATATCTCTTTTCCATAGCTGAAATCTCCTGACGAAAGTGTTTCCCGTGCTGATCGCTCACTGCGCCAAGATTTTCCGGGAAGAAATCTAGGTTTATTAAAAATAATTATTTAAATGCATTAATTGGAATTAAAATAAAAACAACTGTGGGCGATGGAGAAATTCCGAATACATATTTGAAAACACGATAAAAACTGCATTAAGTACAACTATTTGTACTCATGAGACAAAAATCATGTTGACCAGTGATATTTTTAAGACACGTTAAAAATATTTCGCTATGTAGAAGTAGGCCTGCAGTGTGTTTTTTTATTTTTATTATTGCGACAGGCTCCGGGGCACTCATAACCTTTCTGTCATTGCAGAGTCATTCGCCACTCACTCTGCCGTGTTTCATGCCTCATCTTATACATGTCTCGCATCTTCAGAATATTTATAGTTTTATACACTCAGAGGTATTACAACTTGAGAACGTAAACAGGAATTGACAACATTACAGTTTACACTTAATATCTCTGGTAGTTCTAAACTAACAAGTCTTTCCAAGCTGACGATAAAACAGAATTGTTTTGAAACATGTTCAAGAACAAATCAACATTAATATTGAGGTAAGATGTCCAGACCAAAAATAATATAATTAAAATAACCTCAAAATATAACTTCCTAAAATTAAATATTAAGTCTCTATATAGTTAATTGCTTTACCTCTTCGGAGCTAAGTTCCATTTGGAATGTAAACAAACCATTCGTATGACTGGATTTTCATTGGTTGAATAATGATTTTTACATTTTTTTTTTTTACTTGGAGCAGGTTCAGAACTCTTGTACTATATTTATGTTTCTTTCTTTTTTTTATTTCTTACTTTCTCGTTTTCTTTCGTTTACACTGTTCCTCCGTTTTGTTTTACCTTTGTTAACCTTTTTATCTTATTCACACATTCAAACACAAGACAGGACACACACCCAGACCCAAGGTGGAGATTTAAAATCCCCTACCCCGCCGGGAATCGAACCCGGGTCGCCGGAGTGGAAGGTAGGGACTCTACCGACTATGCCACGGCGACGGACATCTTTTTTTTTTCGTTTATACTGGTTTTCCTTCTTGTTTTACCTTTTTTTTTACCTGTTTGTTTTACCTTTAATTCTCACATAGACACAAGGACAGGACACACACACATATACACCCAGACCCAAGGTGGATACTTAAAATCCCCTACCCTGCCACGAATCGAACCCGGGTCGCCGGAGTGGAAGGTAGTGAGTCTACCGACTATGCCACGGCGACGGACGGCCTTTAAACGTGTAAGAAAAATGTAATTCGCTATTTAACAATCGAAATAAAGGAAATAAAAATAATATAAATATATATTATCCAGGACACGTCTATATAAGTTCATCTTCATTTTCCTTCACGGATTTGGTCTTCGTCTGTTCCGATCTCGCATCTGTTCCGTCCAACTTAATCGTGTGAGACTTTTGAGAAAGATGAGGTGGAGAATAACATTAACTATGATTTGAGGAAAGTAGATTATACAGGGAATGATTGGAAAACATTAGCTCAGGATAGGGGTGTATGGAGAGCTTATGTCCGCGCGGCCATGAACCTAAGGGTTCGATAGTGCCAGTGAATTAGTTAGTCTTATATTCAGATGGATTATAAATTATTATTAAGGCATGGTCATGAAAATTAATTAATTGTTGTATAATAGGAGAGGCTCTACATGTAAATTTATATTTGTTCATTTAGTCATTAATACCTTCTTATCCTACTGCAGGCATTGTTAAATCATTTACGATGCCCAATCATACCTCGGTTAAGTAACGGCTCTTTTATCTTTTAATTCTGTACTGTATAACTCACAATACAAATGTTTTTATTATTCATTTAACACTTATCACTGAAGGATAAATTAAATTTGAAGAGAAAAATTCTCGCCCAGACCGAGACTCGAACCCGGGACCTTTGGCTTTCCATACCAATGCTCTACCAACTGAGCTACCGAGGCGAGTTCCAATCTAAACGCAAATTATCATCTTATATTCGTTCTAATTTCCGCGCACCAAATGCTTGAAACCTTGGCTTCTATCTATAAATTACAAATGGTGGCTTCTTAGTTAAGAAGACATTTATTGGGAATTTAAACACTACCTTTAAAATAGATAGATTGGAACTCGCCCCGGTAGCTCAGTTAGTAGAACATTGGTGCGGAAAGCCAAAGGTCCCGGGTTCGAGTCTCGGTCTGGGCGAGAATTTTTCTCTTCACCCATATAATGTAACTGGTAGAATAATAGTTTTATATATTTTCAGTTTAACGTTTTTTGAAAGGAGTTGGGACATCAAAAGTCTCTGCAATGCATAATAGCACGCATTTCCAGAATTGAGCCTATGTTTAATTTCTTTGTGCATCTCATTCCTACTTGTGATTATTGTTCCTAGGTATTTGAATTCAGCCACTTCTCTTCATATTCACAATACAGAATTTCTAACTTACAAGGGAACTGCCAACATTGGGTTCCGGGTTCGATTCACTGTTATACCACAGACAGTTTTCTTTGTAAATATCTGGAAATAATCTTCCGAGGCACGTGAGGACACTTTATAAGCTATTTGACATAAGAATTGAAATCCGATTGAGAAAACTGAAATCAAGGCGAGGGATTGCGTCATTATAATCACGCGACTCTTTGTACTCTTATCCATTGGCCAGTCATAGTAACCAATTCGGCCGATCTTGCTTTTCAGAGCTGTCGTGCTATGTATTTATTAAAAAAATATATTTATGTAATTTTATCCTTCGTTACTGAGGAGCACAGAAGCAGAAAATTTAATTTATACATTTTTTTTTTGTCTAATGCCACCAGGTTGCCTTTTATAACATTTCTGGCTTTCTCCCCAGTCTCATGGACTGGAATTTCCTTCCTCGAGATATCAGGGGTTGCCGCACACTTGACACTTTTAAGTCACGCTTATATAGTTACCTGTTGTCTAATAATTAATTTTTCTTTATTTTTTTAAATTTATACTAGCTTATGTCATTAATAATCTTTTTCTCGTTTTTTTTGTATATCTTGTATATATTACACATTTAATTCGTTAAATTTAGAGTAAATCAAAATACATTATAAATATTAATTGTATTGTATTTATAGCATGTAATCATTTATGTATATTGTAATTTAGATGTAAGACTATTTTTTTTGTATTTTTTTAAAACCTGGTTGAGTGGCAGACAAGGCCTTAAGGCCTTAACTCCGCCAGGTAAAATAAAGCTATTATTATTATTATTATTATTATTATTATTATTATTATTAATATTAGTGAACAGCGTTCCTGACTACTGTTCATGAGGCCCCGGGTTCAGTTACGGTCAAACCATAGGAATTTCTTTAAAGAGAATTATTCCTGTGGTTGTCTATGGTCTGGAATTTAGGTTAAGTTTAGGTTAAGAACTCTCCTGGCGTTTCATTATCATTTATCACCCATCATACCATCGTGGTAACGTAACTCCGCCTTCCAGGTGCCCCAACCTAAGAAATGGATTACAATTTTTACAATTTAGGACGTTGATTGCCTCTGTACCTTAAAATGTTTGGGAAATTCTTTTAAATCCTACATGAGTTTATTCATGTGGCCATTGCGCTCCCCGTTATTTGGGTTTGCCAATGGGTTCCCCATATAGATAAGAGCAATAGATAAACACAATAATGTAGTAATTGTAACTCCATCCATATACTTCTTGCCCAAATACTCTTATCGTACACGACTGCTATGTAGGATCTTATCGAAATATTTGTTAACATTTTATATTTCTGATAGCGACTAATCCTGTTGTCAGGGGGTGAAATCTAGCTTTTAATAATTTCGCTATCAACATATTTGCTATATATGAAAATCCCGTGGCAAGAGAATAATATATGTACGCAACAAGATAAGGTACATTACCGTACTATAAGGACGTGTTTGGGCTTGCAAATAAGTTAGAGGATAGTAATGCACTTACTTCCCGAATTATGTATATAATTTTGTTCGCTCCCATACTAATCCATCCATCCATCCATCCATAGTAATTCTGCCCGAGGGCAGGTCTTTCACTGCAATCATAGCATTTTCATGCTATGTTTTGCAGCTTTACTAGGGTATTACAGGTGTGGTAGTTTCCCGTTGCTTTCCACGCCGGTGAAGGATGATGATGATAATGATGGCCGGATGATTTACGGGGACCGTTGGGCCCTAAGCTTCCTGACATTTGTCTTACAGGTGAAGAAAAACCCCGAAAAAAACCCTCACTTAGGAACCTGTCCCGACTGGGAATCGAACCCGGGTCCGCTGCATAACAAGGCAGCACGCTACCTCGAGACCACCGCGGTGGACCCCGTACTAATAATTATGTTTAATTCTTATATTTCGTGTGAATTTATATCTTGGTTTCAAGAGTTCAATTGTTTGATAGCAAGGGAATGTTGATAAAACAAACTGCAATTGTTTATTGTTGTCTGAATTAGTGGCAGACATTTTAAATGACAGTTTCAGACTGCATATTAATTACAAATACGATTAGTAGAGGGCAGGTCTTTCACTGCAATCATAGCATTTTCATGCTATGCTTTTCAGCTTTACTAGGGAATTATAGGTATGGTAGCTTCCCGTTGCTTTCCACACCGGTGAAGGATGATGATGATAATGATAAGGATGACGATGATGGCCGGATGATTTTCGGGGACCGTTAGGCCCTAAGCTTCCTGACATTTGTCTTGCAGGTGAAGAAAAACCCCGAAAAAAACCTCATCCAGGAGCCTGTCCCGACCGGGGATCAAACCCGGACCCGCTGCATGACAAGGCAGCACGCTACCTCGAGACCACAGCGGTGGACATATATATATATATATATATATATTATTATTATTACTTAAAACAGATCCAAAGAACTAAGACCGTATGAAGGATGGCTGTCATTAGCTAGAAAATGAGAATACAGTACAGGGAGTCAGTAGTTAGCGTGATGCAATCCTTCAACTTTAGTTCGCGTTTTCGTAATTAGATTTTACTACTTTTATCAATAGGCATTCAGTTATCCTCAGGAAGGTTAATGTACACTATTAAGATCTTATACTAAACATTTTCTGTAGTGTAATCAGGAATCAAACCCGTACCCTTGGAATTCCAGTCATTCATGCTCACTGTTAGCTGTCCATTATTATTATTATTATTATTATTATTATTATTATTATTATTATTATTATTATTATTATTATTATTATTATTGTTAATTTGGGTTTTCCGGTTTAGAAAATGTGTCACTGACATCACATAGCTGGTATGAAGTAAAATACAAATTTCTCTTAAAAACTGATTTCGTCGAAGAAACAAAAAACAGGAGTTAGATTCTATCATAAAGAACGGCATAGTTGATTATGTAATAGATAAGTCAATAACGTTAGTTTATAGAACAGGAACAGCTGACAGAGTTAGCATATTAATTTTGCATTTTACACCTGGCTCGTTCTCCTCAAAAAAAGAAAAAATCCCCACACGTTGAGTTTAATGCCCTCTGGAATCTAGTCGAAAGTCTCATTTTAAACCATTCAAAGAAATTTGAATAAAATGAATCCATTACATCGTTTCCATAATATTTTGTTGGATCAATTTTATAATTTTATTTTGAGACGCTTGAACTTATTTGATAATTTTGCATCCAGGAACTTATACCAATAGGATGTGTTTGGATATTGTTGAGCGTATTAAATGTATTGTGATAATCAAACTGTGATTTTTTGTTTTTATTTGTAGACGCTTTAACTACAATGGACATATCAAACTTTTCTGTAAGTTAAGAATATTATTCTCATGTTAAGTTGGACGTACTCTCTTAGAGACTTCAGTGAGAGGTGTTCTTTATTTATACTCTACCGAATATCATCTCATCTGGAATCTTAAACCCATCGGACACATCATATTATATCTCTAGTTTTGATAGTTTAACTCTCGCTACATCTCTATGAAAATCTCTTATATTTTTAAATTCATTTTGAACTTCGATTTGATATAACAGCATTGTGAAATGAAATTAATAAAAGTTTAGTCTAACAAGTAAAAAAAAATCTTCTTATAAATCATAAATTAACTTTATTCTTCTCAGTTCTTATTAAGATAAAACATAATCTAATATATAAAAATGAATGTTTGGTTGTTTATTGGTTTGGTTGTTTGTTCGTACTTTATGCGCAGCTATACCGTTGATCCGATTGTGATGGGGCTTTTTGCAAAACGTTCAGGAGATTCCCGGGATGAACATAGGCTTTAAGAGAATTGTGATATTCAACTCCTACACCCTTAAAAACCGCCCTCTGTAGTGGAAAACGTGAAAAAAGTAGCTCTTTGGACGCTTAAATGGCTTACGCTCCCTAATTCATAACAAATACATAGAATTGAATATCTCAAAAAACTGTACAAAAAAGTGACTGCATATGTTTTATCCCCTACGCATAACTCACAATAACCATTTTTGTCTTTTATTGATGCCAAGAAGATTGAGATAAGTAAGTAGATTCCTGTGCAAGCATAGCAGCACATGGCGGGTACTCATTTACGGATAACTCACAATAACGAATTTTGTCTTTTAGCTCATTTATGCCAAGAAGATCGAGATAAATAGAATCCTGGGCAACACCGGGTTATCAGTACGGGGAATCTTAAAATAATTAGGATATACATTTATAATTATTTTTCATTTTACTTATTCAACTAATCATAAAAATACATTAATTTTTTTTCAGCTCATTTATGCCAAGAAGATCGGGATGAGTAGATTCCCGGAAAATGTCGGGTAAACAGCACGGGGTATCTAAAATAATTACGATATAAATGTTTCCTCTAACTTATTTAACTAAACATAAAACACATTAATTTTCGTATTTCAGCTCATTTATGTCAAGAAGGTTGGGATAAGTAGATTCCCGGGCAATGCCGGGTAATCAGCACGGGGTATCTAAAAAATATAAATTTATAATTTATAATTATTTTTCCTTTCACTTATTCAACTAAACAGAAAAGCACATTAATTTTCATTTATTTAGGCGTAGCAGCTAAAAAATGAATAATATTATAAATAAGTTAGCTACAGTATTACGGTTTATGTCCGAATGTAAGGCGCACGCCAAATTGAAAGTGTAAGAAAGTAAAAAAAAAAAAATCGAATATAAGGTTAACCTCAATATCAGAGATGTACGACAAAAAAAAAACAAAAAAGTTACTATCAGATCGCGAAAATAAGCACCTTATATAAGCAGGGTTGAAAAAAAGTATGGGTTACAGGCTAGGCTGCATTGTACTTAGACCGCAGTATTTACAAACTGGACGTTGACACGCTAATACTCTGGACATACTTCTAGTACAGTTCGCTTTGCACAGTTTTTGTTTCGGCATTCTGATTCAACCACACGTCACGTAAACAGGTCTTTTACGAGGAGAGTCGAACATACACACTCTCCGCTCCGAGCAGGCAGTGGAGACGCTCGACAAAGACACGAATTTTGTAAACAATGTGTATAGAAATTAGTTACTATCCTGATACCGATACTTTTTTTTCAGCCCTACTTACATAAGTTTAGTGTTCTGGATTTTCTTAGGTATACTGTTTTTGTAGTCTCTACCAAGCGTGCATTGTCGGGAACACTTCCTGAGAACAATAATAATTGCGTTACCGGTTTACCGATAGCTAATATCACTGACTAACAAAAAATATTTTTTTTTCTCAGAAAGAAAAAATGTGATTCTGATAGTATTTTTTCTCCTGAATTAAAATATGATATCGGTTTTTCTCCATGACGCAAGGTTTCCGAGAGACAGGCATTTATTATAATATCAAACACCTTAATATTTTGTACATTGGTAACTACACAATATTCGAACATTCGGACTCACCTAGAAAGTAAGAAATGATGAGTTTCTGCTATATTTCGCCTGTGGAGCATCCCTCTTAATGGTCCAACAATAATCGTCCAGCATATTAGGATTCCATTTGCCTTGACATCTCTTTTCCATAGCTGAAATAATTTGAGTTAGCTCATTTGGTTTTATTTTACAATGGACAAATGGACGATAAAACGTTTATTAAAAAATAATAATTTAAATATATTAATTGAAATTGAAATAAAAAAACTGTAGGTGATGGAGAAATTCCGAATACATATTTGAAAACACGATAAAAAACTGAATGAAGTACAACTATTGGTACTCATGAGACAAAAATCATATTGACCAGTGTTATAGGAAAGAAAAATACCCTTAAACTTCTTAATTTTTAAAGTGGCATTGTTATATGAATATGTTGGTAGTTTGAATACCTACGGTAGTTTAATAAAAATACCTGTTTCCCTGTAATCTCACTTTGTGATATCTCTGATGTTTCCTTTCCATAATCTAAAATTTTATCATTCACTCATCCCCGGGAAAAATAGATGTCATTTTTTCCCAATTTTGTTATTATTTTCTTAATAGATCCTGTTCTTTATGTTGCTTAATATGGTAATAACAAGAAAAGTCAGTTCATCAGATTCATATTTAATGTTGGAAAATACGATCACATTTCTCCATTATTCCACGAATTGTCATGGCTACATCTAAAAGAGAGAAGAAAATCGCACTGTCTAATTCTCCTATTTAAGATCCTACATACCTCGATTCCCAATTATTTATCATCCCGTTTCCAGTATCTATCCTCAAACCATAACTTAAACACAAGATCACAACAGAGTCTCTTACTTAATATACCGCAACATAGGACATCACATCACTCCATGTCATATACCATCTCCACTTCTCGCAACTGGAATTCCCTACCACAAGAAATAAGGGGCTGCCGGACATTGGCATCTTTTAAAAGAAATCTAAATTTATATTTGCTCTAAACTCGACTTCATTATTATCCAGTGTAAGATATATATATTAATTGGTGTTTCCCGTATAATGTATCATATTTATATTATTATTATTATTATTATTATTATTATTATTATTATTATTATTATTATTATTATTATTATTATTATTATCGTATCATTATTGTTATTACCCTATAAAATGTTTGTACATGACATTTACATTGCTACATTTATTGTATCTTTAACTGTTTATAATTAGTATAGTGCATATCTATATTTGTCGAATATTTATTTGTATTTGTGCTGGTTGAGTGGAAGAGAGGGCCTTATGGCCTTAACTCTGCCAGAATAAATAAAGTATTATTATTATTATTATTATTATTATTATTATTATTATTATTATTATTATTATTATTATTATTATTCTATTAGATACAATAGATCGTTTTTGTTTTGGATAAAAGGGAGGAAGCTCACTATGGATGTGAAACCTGGACATTAACAAAGGCAGATAGTAAACAAATAGAGGCTGCTGAAATGAAGATGTTGAGAGCAATAGCAGGATACCAAAGGACCGATAAAAAGAAAAACGAAGATATAAAAACAGAACTTAATATATTTAATCTCTGTGAAAGAATAAAATGCTGTGAAAATGCTTATCTTCAGCACGTATTACGAATGAATGAACAGCGCATACCAAGAAGAATGTATAATTATAAACCAAAAGGGAGAAGAATGTTGGGAAGACCATTGAAGAGATGGAAGGACCAATTCGACCTATAATGAGATCAGAACAGGCCATTGGGCTTAATCCTTGTTGTTGATGATGAAGTTCACTGAGAAAAACAGATATATCGACATCTCTTGTTTGTACTAGTTTTCGACTTGCCTGGTTTTTGCCAGGGTGAATGCATTTATATGCAAATTTAATCCATTTGATTCTGGTTTTTAATGCTCAATGCATTTTCCCAGAAACCGGACTTCAGTTACCGTAAATTATATTGTATATTTTTAACATTCAAAACAAACAAAATATAACGGTACTCGAGATCATAATAAGGGTGAAGGCCAAAACACATTCCTCTACTATTCATACATGTTAACAAAATATTTCCCTGCTAAAGAATGTACAAAATATTGCAGAATATATAACAGCAGAGTTAAGCGAGTGTACCTCGTCTTCTGAGTTGAAGGCCATTTAACTGCCGGCGAGTCTACCTCGTGTTTTGAAGCGAATGGGTTAAGGCGCACTCCGATTTTGTGGACTCAATAATTCGGTTAAAGGTGCGCCTTACATTCAGAAATATACGGTAATTAAAACGGTACGGTATGTTTATTAGTAGGTTTAAGGTTGAAAATGATTTTGCTGGAAATTTGAGAAAAAAGTCAGGTTGAGGGTAACATCGTTGATTGTCAGATTCTCAGTGAAACCGAATTTCTGGAACAGAATATTAGGTTGCCCTGCACTTAATGTGTCGCAGGATATTACATTGACGATGTCAACATATCGTATAGAAGCCACAAGACGGAAACAATTACCTTAATGCTGCTACGAATCACTACAAGTGTTTTTTCCAAGAAACTTTCTTTTTCTTCAGTTTTTCCTTAAAGATTTCTTGATACAACCAGAATTCCCAGTTTTTTAATACTGTGTTTCTTAACATGACTCTTTTAATTATTTTTTACACTGCCTCATTTCACTTCTTCACGATCTTACAAAATTACGACAAAAAGAAACATTGCAATTTTATATATTGTATATTCACAATAGGGGGCACGCCGTAGCGTAGTGGTTAAGGCATTGAGCTACAAGCCGGAGGGTCGAGGGTTCGAGTCCCGTTGGGGTCAGGATTTTTAAACTGACCCAAACCCTCTGGCGGCACTATGGCCCTGGGGGCGACTCAGCCTCTAACGGAAATGAGTACCAGGCTCTTGTTCTGGGGGTAAAGGCGGCCGTCACGCAGGGCTGACAACCCAGCTGACGTAAAGTGCCGATTGTCTAGAAAAAGTGGGAGCCTTAACTTCCTACTACCCCAAGGGCCTCCGGGCCTGTTGTGGGACCACTTTTTTATATTCACAATAAAGGACCTAATTTTCATTATCATATGAATGAACTAAGAAAGATAACTATTAATTTCACAAATAATCAAGCAAAGGTAATAATTCGAATTTGTGTAGGCTTAGATATGTTCATACTCCATTCCAACTCCATGCCGCGAAAGGCACAGAAGGCCCTTAGCCTATATCCGGATGCGGTTTCGTTATGACTCTTTAACTCATGTCGCAAATGGTAGTCAATGACCAATCACGTTTCAATGAATTCTGTTTTACACCAATGACAGTCGTGTTTCAGCTCGCTCTTTATCGATTTCTCTTTATCAGCTCCTGCTTTTGTGATAAAGAAAGCTCCTCCTGTTATAATATTCTGAACAGGTTAGACCATTATTTTTCTCTAACAAATACATTGAATATAGCAAATAATAGATTCAGTGATTTTACTGAGTTTATTCAAAATATAAATGATTAACCTATAATGTTGATTATAATAGTTTCATGTGTTTCATTATTTCTCCACTAGAGTGCATTCTTACAATATTGCTATCCTATTTGGCTATAAATAATATGATCGAGTTGCAGTGAATATACATAACCTCGCATTTCTAATTTTTCAAACATCGCCGTTTACATTAACTATATAAATATTTTAAAACACCGGTAACTATATTCAAATAATTATTTTTTAGTAAAGAGCTTAATTTTATTCTCTTAAATAGTCCTAACAAATGCCACTCTTGATTTCCAAATTCTCTAGATAAATTGGAAATCACTCGTGGCATTTGTTAGGACTATTTAACGAATAAAATTAAGCTGTTTACTCACAAATCATTATTTAACTATAGTTATTTTAAAATATTTATATATTTAATGTAAACGGCGATGTTTGAAAACAAATGAGAAACGTAAGCTTCATCTGCTTCTTTTGTTTATCACTGCAACCAGATCATACTATTTATTGCCAAAGGAACGCAATATTGTAAGAATGCTCTCTAGTGGAGAAAAAATGAAACACATCAAACTGTATATTAATTCATTTCTGATGTCGTATGATGTAAATATGACAATTATATTTTTCTGGATTATTACCTGGGAAAAAATACATTTAAGAAAGTGCAAACAGTGGTTTCTTTTTTTGGTGGTATAATAAATTGCTACAAATGTTTTTATATTAACTCCTGCAAGCGCAATGTGTTGACATCTATGCACTATGTATACAATCTGGTAGCCGTATTTCTTATGGGCTCAGTCACTGCAAAATAATGGCCAGACCTGTTCAGAATATTAAAAAGGAGGAGCTTTCTTTAATATGGTAAATATAACACTGATAAATATTTCGTGAAACACGACTCTGATTTGTTGTAAAACAGAAATTATTGAAACGTGATTGGTCATTGACTCCCATTTGGGGCATGAGTTAAATAGTCCTTAAGATTAATTTGTTCGATTATTTTATATCAACGTCTAGTTTCGTAATAATTATGAATAAAGTAAAACAATTAAAATTACTGTTTCAAATATAACATTTTATGAGTAAATTACACTAATTCGGGGAGGCCCTTAATTTTCTTGTGTAGTCAAAAAAGTATGTATGTGATCCATATTTTAAAATCCCTCTCCCGACACTGTACGGCCCGGTGGCCTGTGACATTTATGAAGTACCTATAAGGTGAGAGGTTAAACTAAGTGAAAGGAATGAAATGAGTAAACTATCTCTTCAAAAAAATCTAATTGAGGGAGAAGCTGATACGATGAATATAGTTAAGATAATAGATTTATTATCATATTATTTACATTTATGTGAGATGAGAGGTCATAAGTCAAAGATAACCATCCGATAGATGAGAGCAACAGTCTGTTAAGTATAGTTTGTGTAAGCATTAAGATGATAAAATTTTTGATAATTAGTTACGAAATGTCCTTTACAGGAGAGTAATAAATCCAACTGACAGCTTGCAGCATTTAATGGTGGATGATGATGACGAAATCGTTGTGTAATGATGTTTGAAGCAATCTTTAGATTACACTGGTCAACATGATTTTTGTCTCATGAGTACTTAATGCAATTTTTTATCGTGTTTTCAAATATGTATTCGGAATTTCTCCGTCACCCACATTTTTTTATTTCAATTTTAAGTAATGGATTTAAATAATTATTTTTTAATAAACGTTTTTTCGTCCATTTGTCCATTGTGAAATAAAACCAAATGAGCTAACTCAAATTATTTCAGCTATGGAAAAGAGATATCAAGGCAAATGGAATCCTAATATGCTGGCCGATTATTGTTGGACCATCAAGAGGGATGCTCCACAGGCGAAATATAGCAGAAAATCGTCATTTCTTTTTAAGTGAGTCCGAATGTTCGAATATTGTGTAGTTACGAATGTAGAAAATATTAAAGTGTTTGAAATTATAAATGCCTGTCTCTCGGAAACCTTGCGCGATGGAGAAAAACCGATATATTTGAATTCAGGTGAAAAAATACTATCAGAATCACGTATTTTTCTTTCTGAGACAAAAAAAGTTTATTTTTTTTGTTGCTCAATGTAATTATAGTTTTATTATACAGGACTTTTCAAAAGTGATGACCCAAAATATTTTAACGTTTTCAGCGAATCTCATCCACCAAACCAGTTAATTTCCTTACTTATATTTTTTGGAACTTATTGATTTTCTTCATTTCTACTTCTCGTTCCATATTTTGAACCATCACTTTTGAAATATTCTGCATTATTATTATTTTACATGATACTTTCAACTCGTGGGCATATCACGGGATATTTAGTTATTTACATACATTTAGTCCACCGCTGTGGTCTCGAGGTAGCGTGCTGCCTTGTCACCCAGAGGGCTCGGGTTCGATCCCCGGTCGGGGTAGTTTTTCTGGGCGAGGTTTTTATCGGGGGTTTTCCTCACCTGTAAAACAAATGTCAGGAAAACTGTAAGGCCCAAACGGTCCCAGAAATCATATGGCCACCATCATCATCCTTACCATCATCATCATCATCATCATCATCATCATCCTTCAAATTAAAGTAAAGTGATCCCACGACAGGCCTCGAGAGGCTCTTGGGGTAGTGGGAGGTTAAGGCTCCCACTTTTTCTGGACAATCGGTACTTGATGTCAGCCGGGTTGTCAGTCCTGCGTGACTTCCGAATTTACCCCCAGAACAAGCGTCTGGTACTCATTTCCGTTAGAGGCTGAGTCGACCCCAGGGCCATGGTGTCGCCAGAGGGTTTGGGTCACTTTAAAAATCCTGACCCCCACCGGGACTCGAACCCTCGACCTTCTGGCTTGTAGCGCAGTGCCTTAACCATTACGCTACGGCGTACCCCCATTGTCATCCTTCACCGGTGTGCAAAGCAACGGGAAGCTACCACACCTACAATTCCCTAGTAAAGCTGCAAACATAGCATCAAAATGCTATGATTGCAGTGAAGGACCTGCCTTCGGGCAGAATTACTATGGATGGATGGATGGATGGACATACATTTACATTTTGTCTCGCTGCAATTCGATTGTTCAAGAGTTAATTCTTGAAGTGTGCGAAAGATGTTGCTGATGAAGTTTGTCACTGCTACGGTGTCAATGTGGAGTTTTAGTATCTGGAGCAGGGTTTGGGTTGTTAGAACAGGAGGCCGGTCTCTTGAGTACAGTGAACATTCTGTCAGAAGATGTATTGCTGTCTGTGGGCAGTTACATAGGGGAGATGGTGAGTTTTTGATCCTGTGAAGATACGTACAGAAGCAACCATGGTTGGTTAGGAATTGTGTGAGGATGAAGTTTGGTCATAGTGATTCAGAAGGTCTATCGAAGAGAATAGCTTAAAAATACAGGGCTATTCAGAAAGAAGGAGCAGATTTCAAACATTTATTTCTTCAAAACTACAAAAAATAGAAACACAATTCTAACGTTCCTAGAAAGAGAAAAGTTTGAAGTTCTGATCACGGCCGCATTGGCGCTGTTGTGATCACGGTTGCATTGGCGCTGTTGGATTGGAAGAGGAGTAGCAGAAGATCAAATTCATTGCCGGTGGCCTCCCAGATCACCAGACCTAATCCCGTGTGATTTTTATCTGTGGGATTACGTAAAAGACCGTGTTTTTATCCTCCCTATGCCTGACACTCTTGAAAATCTGCGACATCGAATTGTTGAAGCTGTGAATTCGATAACTCGAGACCAGCTGATTCGTGTGTGGCAATATGTGCCCACATTGAATGCATCAAATAGTGAAATTTGAACTTTTCTCTTTCCAGGAACGTTAGAAATGTGTTTCTATTTTTTTGTAGTTTGGAAGAAATAAATGTTTGAAATGTTCCCTCTTTTTGAATGGCCCTATATCACAATCTTCCTTTCTATAGCAGTATAGTTATCGATACTCTAGAAACAGGTGTATTTGTAAGCATAGTCCAGTGGAGGGAAATCACGGATAATTAATTGGAAGGATGCAAGTTATTAGCAACGTGGACAAAAGGCACACGCTCTTGTTGGACCTTGTCCAAGCTTTTCTTGTCTGAAGTCCGGAAATGGTTGCAAATTTAATTACATTTGTAACCTGAGAGATAACTAGACTAATCAACTAACTCACTGGCACTATCGAACCTGTTAGTTCATGGCTGTACAGACATAAGCTCTCCATACATCCCTATCTTGAGCTAATGTTTTCCAATCATCCCCTGTATAATCTACTTCCCTCAAATCATAGTTAATGTTATTCTCCCACATCATTCTTGGTCTACCAACTGGGCGTTTTCCCTCTGGTTTTCTCATAAGAAGCTTCCATGCACGTCTTTCTTTCCCATTTGCCACATGTCCTACCCATCGCAGTTTTTCTATTACTACTAGCTACTACTATTGTTATTAATACTACTAGCTAATACCCGGCGTGCGCTACTACGCCTAAATAAATGAAAATTAATGTGCTTTTATGTTTAGGTGAATACGTAAAAGGAAAAAATTATATCGTAATTATTATTAGATACCCCGTGCTGATTATCCAATGTTGCTTGGGAATCTACTTATCCCGATCTTCCTGACATAAATGAGCTGAAATACGAAAATTAATGTGTTTTATGTTTAGTTAAATAAGTAACAAAAAAAATATCGTAATTATTTTTAGATACTCCGTGCTGTTTACCCGAAGTTGTCCGGGAATCTACTCATCCCGATCTTCTTGGCATAAATGAGCTGAAAGATAAAAATTAATATACTTCTTATGATTAGTTGAATAAGAAAATGAAAAATAATTATAAATGTATATCGTAATTATTTTAAGATTCCCCGTGTTGATTACCCGGTGTTGCCCGGGAATCTACTCATCCCGATCTTCTTGGCATAACTAAGCTAAAAGACAAAATTCGTTATTGTGTGTTATCAGTAAAAGAATACCCGCCATGTGCTGCTAAGCTTGCACAGGAATCTACGTACTTGTCTCGATCTTCTTGGCATCAATGAAAGACAAAAATGGTTATTGCGAGTTATCCGTAAGAGATAAACATATGCTGTCGCAGACTTTTTTGTAGAGCTTTTTGAGATATTCAATTCTGTGTACATTCATTCTGTGTATTTATTATGATTTAGGCACGTAAGCCATTTAAGCGTCCAAAGAGCTATTTTTTTTCACGTTTTCCACTACAAAGGGCGATTTTTAAGGGTGTAGGAGTTGAGTATCACAACTATCTTATAGCATGTGTTCATCCCGGGAATCTCCTGAACATTTTGCAAAAAGCCCCATCACAATCGGACCAACGGTATGACCGCGCATAAAGTATGAACAAATAAACATACATTCATTTTTATATTCAATTATAATTATTACTATTATTATTATTATTATTATTATTATTATTATTATTATTATTATTATTATTATTATTATTAATCTTCTTCTTCTTCTTCTTCCGAATGCAGTATTGGGTGATGATGGCCGTTCTGCGACTACAAAAACTGATCTTTCCATTGGTTGAAGGGTCTTCCGAGGTCTCTTTTGCCTTTAGGGTTGAGGTGGTAAATCATCTTTGGTAAACGGGAATTTGACATTCTCTGGACGTGTTGGAACCATTTAATCTGATAATTTTGTATATGTTCAACCATTTCCCTACTATTCCACTGCATCCTTATCTCATCACTTTTCGTTCTATCCCTTAATGTTACTCCAGTTAGTGATCGGAGGAATCTCATTTGTGAACTATTAATGCGGGATTCATCTTTTGCTCGAAGTGCCCAGCATTCACTTCCGTATAGTAGAGCAGGTTTGGCTATGGCATTATGAAATCTCAATTGGATTTCTTTCCTCATTTGTTTTCCAAAATTTTTCCTAATTATACCATTTAATCTGTTATATTTTTCTAAATTTGTTTCCACATCTTTTTGATTATGAAACTGTGATATATTATTACCTAAATAATTAAAGTGTGTTACTTGTTCTATTGGTTTATTATTTATTATTATTTTTACTCTCGAAAGTCCCTTTCCAGTGATTGCCATGGATTTGGTTTTATTTTCAGATATTTTCATGTTGTATTTTTCCAGGGTATTCTGCAATTTAAACACTGATCTCTGCAAATCATCTTCATTCTCCGCTAGAAGTACTTGATCATTATTATTATTACTACTATTTCTATTATTACAACTATGTGTTTATTTTTATGTCCAAAGGGAAACCGTGATTTTTTTTAGAATCTCTGCTTGAAATATACAATCTGACCACTGCTAGTTGATAATGAAATAAAAGTTTTATATTCTCATGTTCTCAAATTTCATCGTTAGCTATATACTATCGATATTGGTCTAGGTCAGATTAACAAATATCAAGTAATGCTATAATTTTTTAACATTTTTGTGTCGTAAAAATCCGGGTCATGTGTCATATTCACCTTAACAAAAAATAATATGCTATGTGTTCGAATTTATGTGCTGCTCTGACATAAATTTTTGTAATAATATATTCTTCTCTATTAGGAGTTTCTTTACAGTACATTAGTTTTCCTACAACCGATAGAAAATTTTATTCATCCATAAATCCCTATTTTCTGCATCAATCTGTGCTAATCCTCTCGACACCATACTCCTATGCACTCCTTGAATCCAATGTTCTTTTGGTCTACCATTCATCTGTTGCTCTCCGCTTCAAAATTTAATCTCATCTTAGGTATCGGCCGCAGTGGACTAGTGGTTACGCTCCTTGCTTCTGGTTCCGAGGGTCGCGGGTTCAAATCAGGCAGGGGTCGACGGATTTTTTTAGGATGGAAAAAATCCAAGGAGTCCATCCGGGAGGGACTTTAAGCCGTAGGTCCCGAATCTGAAGATTTTCAGACTCGTAAAAGATCCTTAAGCCTGAATAAAAAAGCCTCTAAGCAAAATTTACCGAATTTTCCCGTCCTAATACTACCTTGGTTTCCTAGATGTCAATATAAGGCGGAACGCTGACCACGGGCCACTCCAATGGCATCTATACGAAAACAAGTGTAACTAAATTAGCATGGTTCAATTTCTTCCCTGTAGGGGGAGAGAGCGCCTAAATCTCGTTGATGGAAACAAGGGCTTACAAGAAAAACATAAGGTATCCTGTCATCTGACATCCTCTTTACGTGGTCAAACCATTTCAGTCTTCTTTCTTCAAAAACTTGTAGAACATCTTTCTCAACATCCATATTATTTCATTCCATTGCATAGTAATTCTGCCCGAGGGCAGGTCTTTCACTCCAATCGTAGCATTTTCATGCTATGCTCTGCAGCTTTACTAGGGAAAGGTGTGGTTTCTTTCCACACCGGTGAAGCATGATGATGATGATAAGGATGATAATGATGGCCGGATGATATTCGGGAACCGTTGGGCCCTAACCTTTCTGACATTTGTCTTACAGGTGAGGAAAAACCCCGAAAAAACCTCACCCAGAAGACTGTCCCGACCGGGAATCGAACTCGGGCCCATTGCGTGACAATAATAAATTAGTTTATTCACAATATACAATGTAATTCAACTAATTTGCAATTAAAATGTGGTTAAAATGGAAAGTGGCATGATTTTCACTTCATGATAAGTGTCAATAAAATGTATATGGGTCCATATGAGAACTATGTGGGGCAATATGACGACTTTCTCTTTTATTCTAACAAATGTGCACGTTATCGGACAGGTTACATGCTCTACTGACTGCCTCCCACGGGAAATCACGGTCACACACGTACAACGCATTACAAATATTGTAAAGCAAATTTCCATTTGCGCAGTTTACGCTTATTACTTTTTTTTTTTTTTTTTTATAATTTACTACCTCTTACTCGGCGTTCACTACTAAAGTAAAGTAAAGTAAAGTAAAGTAAAGTATTCCCACTACAGGCCTCATGAGGCCCTTGGGGCAGTGGGACGTTAAGGCTCCCACTATTTCTAGACAATCGGCACTTGATGGCAGCCGGGTTGTCAGCCCTGCGTGACGGCCGCCTTTACCCCCAGAACAAGCGTCTGGTACTCATTTCAGTTAGAGGCTAAGTCGACCCCAGGGCCATAGTGCCGCCAGAAGGTTTGGGTCAGTTTAAAAATCCTGACCCCAGCGGGACTTGAACCTTCGACCTTCCGGCTTGTAGCGCAGTGCCTCCTACGCCTAAAAAATTCCAAATGCTTAAAAAAAGTTGAACATTTATTTATTTAAATGCAGTGGCCTTTGAAATTTTTCATTAGCCAATAATGACTGAGGAAAACAAACAATAACAATAACAAACAATAACAATAACAAACAATAACAATAACAAACAATAACAATAACAAACAATAACAATAACAAACAATAACAATAACAAACAATAACAAGAAATTAAAATATAAAAATTATGGAATATTCACCTGAAAGGTCCGTCTCCTCAACTTAATTAATTATTTAACTGTAGCGCTTTCGGGACTTGTCCCATCATCGGCAGGATTCAAAACTGGTGTTTCACTGAAGATCTGGTAGAGGGGGTTACATGTATTGGGTTCGTTTTCGTTTATCAGACTGTTGTTGCTGTGAGCTGCTTTCATGATTTCCATCTCTTCGAGTACGTTTATCTTCGCTGGATTATTTTCTCTGTGCATTACTGTTAGGGTGTTTTCAATATTTAACATGTGTTGTCCTTTATGGATAACGTGTTTTGCATAGCTTGATTTTCCTTCTGCGTGAATGAAGTCTCGAAAATGTTCTTTAAATCTGAATGACAAGAAAGATTATAAAATGTTCATCATCTTTTCCCTGGCTTCCCACTACCTGTCCACGAAATTGTTGGTTGTTAGGGTTGGCCAAGTTCGAATGTGATCAGCATCCATATCTTCCATAGTGTTGCAGAGGATACATTGTTGAGTTGGTAGAAGACCGAGGCGATGAAGGTGTTTACCTATGCAGTCGTGTCCTGTTGCAGTACGGAATGATGCAACGGCTACTCTTCTGGGCCAATCTGGCAGTGTAGTTTGGATGGATGCTTTCCAAGGTTTGTCAGTCATTTGGAGCTCTAGGCAGGTTCTGAAGGCTTCTCTCACTCTGAAGCGGATGTTCATAGCTGATCTAGAGTAAGATATAATGTTCGGTGATGTCTGAAGGATGTGGGTTCCTTTCTTGGCCAGCAAATCTGCCATTTCATTCCCTGTAATGCCACAATGGGATGGTATCCACTGCAGAGAAACATTTTTACCTGCTATATCGAGTTGAACATTAATGTGGCGTTTAAAAACAATAAAACTTTGCAAAATATGATAAAATATAATAAAACCAATGTAAAAAAGGAACAATTATCAGGTTATATAAATTGGAGTGTGGCACGTGCGACAATGTCTATATAGAACAAACTGGCAGACCTTTTATTTTTCATATAAAGGAACGTATGAGAGCATATAACAGGAATTTAGATACTTCAAAGTATGCTATCCATCTACTCCAATACGATCATTGTTTTGATTCAAATTTTAAAGTTTTACATGTTTGTGACAAAGGGGAAAAAATTAGATCTTTTAGAAATTGTAGAGAGTATTTAACTCATGCCCCTAATTGTAGTCAATGACCAATCACATTTCAATGATTTTTGATTTTTGATTTACAACCAATCACAGTCGTGTTTCGCCTAAAATTTACCAACTAAAGTTTATCATAATAAAGAAAGCACCTCCTTTTTAACATTCTGAATAGATCATAGCATTATTTTGCAGTGACCGACCCTACAAGAAATACGGCTACCAGATTGTATATATAGTGCATGAATGTCAACACGTAGCGCATACGAGAGATAATATAAAAAACATTTGTAACAATTGATTATACCACAAAAAAAAAAAAAAAAAAAGAAACCACTGTTTGCACTTTCTTAAACGATTTATTTTCCAGGAAATGACGTAGAAAAATGTAATTGACATATTTACATCATAGGACATCAGAAATTAATTAATACCTATAACGTTGGTTATAAATTTCTCCACTAGGGTGCATTCTTACAACATTGCGATCTTTTGGCAATAAATAATATTATGATCTGGTTGCAGTGATCGAAAACAAAAGAAGCAATGAAGCGTACCAATCGTTTCTCATTTGTTTTCAAACATCGCTGTTTACATTAAATATATAAATATTTTAAAATAACTATAGTTAAATAATGATTTGTGAGTATACAGCTTAATTTTATTCGTTAAATAGTCCTAACAAGTGCCACTCTTGATTTCCAAATTCTCTAGATAAATTGGAAATCACTCGTGGCATTACTTATGATAAATAAATTGAAGAACAGCAATAGGCTGTTAAATTCACAACTATATTTAAATGAATCGCCTCTTTTAAATTTATAATAGATTGGTCATTAAACATGTTTGTTTATATTCAGTTGCATAGTTACAGTTGTTATGTACTGGAGTTTATATAGCCTATAACTAGCTAATGCCCGGCATGCGTTGCTACTCCTAAATAAATGAAAATTATTATGATTTTATGTTTAGTTGAATAAGTAAATGGAAAAATGTATATCGTAATTATTTTTAGATACTCCGTGGTGTTTACCCGGCGTTGTCCGGGAATCTACTCATCCCGATTTTCTTGGCATAAATGAGCCGAAAGACGAAATTAGTGTACTTCTAATGATTAGTTGAATAAGTAAAATGAAAAATAAATATAAATGTATATCGCAATTATTTTAAGATTCCCCGTGTTGATTACCCGGTGTTGCCCGCGTATCTACTTATCTCGATCTTCTTGGCTAAAAGATAGAATTCGATATTGTGAGTTAAAAGAATACCCGCCATGTGCTGCTATGCTTGCACAAGAATTACGTACTTGTCTCGATCTTCTTGGCATCAATGAAAGACAAAAATGGTTATTGTGAGTTATCCGTAAGAGATAAACATAAGCTGTCGCGGGCTTTTTTTGTAGAGCTTTCTGAGATCTTCAATTCTGTGTACATTAATTTCGTATATTTGTTATGGGTTTAGGCAGTGTAAGCCATTTAAGCGTCCAAAGAGCTACTTTATTTTTCACGTTTTCCACTACAAAGGGCAATTTTTAAGGGCGTAGGAGTTGAGTATCACACTCTCTTGTAGCCTATGTTCATCCCGGGAATCTTCTGAACATTTTGCAAAAAGCCCCATCACAACAGTATGGCCGCGCATAAAGTACGAACAAGGAAACAAACAAACATTCATTTTTATATATTAGATTATATATATTGCATTATATTATATTATATTATATTATATTATATTATATTATATTATATTATATCAGTCCACCGCTGTGGTCTCGGGGTAGCGTACTGCCTTGTCACGCAAGCGGGCCCGGGTTCGATCCCCGGTCGGGACAGTTTTTCTGGGTGAGGTTTTTATCGGGGTTTTTCCTCACCTGTAAGACAAATGTCAGGAAAACTTTAAGGCCCAAACGGTCCCCGAAATCATATGGCCATCGCAATTATCATCATTCATATTCATCGTAGGTTAAGCTTAGGTTTAGGGACTCTCCTGGCGCACCATTATCATCATCATCATCATCATCACCCATCATATCATCATCATCACCCATCATATCATCGGGGCAACGTAACTCCGCCTTCCAGGCGCCCCAACGTCAGAAGAGGGTTAAAAGTACGCCATGCCAGGAGAGAAACCAGGAATGTCGAAAGACAAACCTAGGGCATTTGAATATATATATATATATATATATATACATATATATAATATAATATTATATTATAGTATATTACATTACATATTACATTATATATTACATTATATTATATTACATTATATTAGTCCACCGCTGTGGTCTCGAGGTAGCGTGCTGCCTTGTCACGCAGCGGGCCCGGGTTCGATCCCTGGTCGGTACAGTTTTTCTGGGTGAGGTTTTATCGGGATTTTTCTTCACCTGTAAGACAAAGGTCAGGAAGCTTAGGTCCCAACGGTCCCCGAAAACCGAAGCTAGCACACCTATAACTCCCTAGTAAAACTGCAAAGTATAGCATGAAAATGCTATGATTGCATGAAAGACCTGCCTTCGGCAGAATTACTATGGATGGATATAATATTATATTATATTGGGGCACGCCGTAGCGAAGTGATTACAAGTCGGAAGGTCGAGAGTTCGAGTCCCGGT
The DNA here is from genome assembly GCA_030220185.1 of Diploptera punctata. NCBI lineage: Eukaryota > Metazoa > Arthropoda > Insecta > Blattodea > Blaberidae > Diploptera > Diploptera punctata. The sequence continues at coordinate 755,832 of JASPKZ010007480.1, forward strand.
GGGGTCAGGATTTTTAAACTGACCCAAACCCTCTGGCGACACTATGGCTCTGGCGTCGACTCAGTCTCTAACGGAAATGAGTATTAGTCGCTTGTTCTGGGGGTAAAGACGACCGTCACGCAGGGCTGACAACTCGGCTGACATCAAGTGCCGATTGTCCAGAAAAATGGAACCTTAACCTCCCACTACCCCAAAGGCCTCCTGAGGCCTGTAGTGGGATACCTTTACCTTTATATTATACAAGATGGAACCATGAATTGCCGAGGAATTCACTTTGTTTACGTCATTTCTACGTGACGGGCTTTTGATGGTTTGGGAATCCGTATTTTTGTGAAGATAAGAGTGCGCCCAGTCCCCCGGTTTATTTCTGGACATTTCAAGAATCAAGAAATAAACCGTATTACTCCGTTGATATTGCACATTTGAGGGGTGTCCCAACCCGCCGGTTGGTCATTGTCGCTGGTTTTTCTTATCTTCAGCGATGTCAGCGTGAAATTTTGAAAAAAAAAAGAATTGGTAATAACAAATAACATTACCACTTTTAAATTAAGCCGAAATGATTGAAAATATAAATAAACTGTTAAGATAGCAACCAGAACCCCTATTCTCAATCCGGGAGCCAAGCCACCATCCCTCCCGCCCTACTTGGCTATAGCTCAACCGGCCATATAGGTAAACTCCTCCACCTGTGGAGACCCACCTTGGAGACCCGGGAAATAATCCGTGGCCCAGCAGTGCCCATCTGTCACTGTTTTTCACGAGCCTCTCAATAAGTTGGGCTGCGCACAGAATCAGCACTCGCTGACGCGCTGAGATTACCTCAAGTTCACTGATTGTGTCCTGGGGACTCACTGACCATGTAACAGTCTGCAGGATACTCGAAACTAAGCTATCGTCTTTCTAAACACCACGCCACGAACGTAAATTAACTTCAGTGGCGAGTTTAACTCCCCTCTGTGGAAGAAAGTTTACTCCACTCCATAAAACGAGACCGCCACGGACAATTCCACCTACCGTCCCGCTCTGCCGGTACTCAAAGACTCTTTGCAGTCAGGCGTTCACCGGAAACAACTAAATGTTGCTATCTCAACTAAAAAATTACTTACGTTTTGTGCGTCCGTCTTCTTTAATCCTCATGAAATAATTTGTCGTTTTCAAGAAGCACATTTATAATAAACCGTTTCTAGGTTTTGACTTCTTTATTAACTTTCTATTGTTACGAAGAAATAATAAGAAAGTAACATGAAGTTGCCTTAACAACTAGAATCCGATTGTGGGAAATTAAGTGCTCATTTGATATTGGTTTGTTTCTAAGTAACTATTATTATTATTATTATTATTATTATTATTATTATTATTATTATTATTATTATTATTATTATTATTATTATTATTATTATTATTATTATTATTTCAAAAGTAAATTGACCCTATAATGCCCTTTGTTACATATGTAACATCGTGAATTTATCACATTATTTCCACAATATGGAAATTAATATTTACCTGGAATGCCTGATTTACAGTTATGTGACAATGTTAGGAATGCAATTGATTTCGCTACAACTAGGCCTACACGTTGTGTAACTTTTAAGCCATAAATAGAGTAACTTTAGGTTTTAACCGTTAAGGGTGAAGTTAATTTAAGGTTATTAAATCTTTTGTTTGGAATTAATTTTGTGCATGTCTACTGTATGTATATTTAAAAGTCAGTGGTTCACCCAACTCAGATCGTTGTGGAAGGGGTTCGCGAGTCGAAAAGGGTTGGGAATCGCTGATGTAGCTCATTGTTATGTAGCCTTCTCCATTCGCCTGTCTGTTAATCTCTCATTGGTCCAAAATTTTTCCTAAGAACTTTTATCTCAATTACTCCTAATTTTTTCCTCCCTTGAAGTAAGAGTCCACGTTTCGCATCTATATATCTATAAAAGCAAACATTCACTATGTAAGTGTAAGTATAGTTTTTCCACAAACAAACATACATTCTATCTGTATATGAATAAAAGTGAATTTTCAATTTTTTTTATGAAATTTAAAAAAATATATATATTTTTTAAAAAACAATGGCCTTCAAGGGTGCTCATCCAGTTCGGACAAAGATAATATTAGAAAATAAACCAATAGAACAAGTAGTAACATATAACTTCCTAGGTTGCGAAATATCATACACAGCAGAAACAGATATAAATAACAAAATAAATAAGTTTAATTATATAACAGGTACACTAAAAAGAACTTTGAAAAATAAAGCCAGGAAAGACTCTATAATGAAATTATACAAGACAATGGCAGTGCCTATTATTACTTATGGATCCGAAACATGGACAGTGACAACACAACAATCTGCCAGAATACAAGCTGCTGAAATGAGATTCCTCAGACCAATAGCAGGATATCAAAGAACAGACAAAAACATAACACAGAAATAAGACAACAACTAAAAATAGAGGAATTAAACTCAACAATAGAGAAATACAGAACAAACTGGAAAGAACACTTGGCAAGGATGACTGAGAATAGAATACCAAAAGCAGCATATAACTATTCACCACGAGGAAGAAGAAGTTTGGGAATACCAGGGAAAAGATGGAAAGAGCAGCAATTTGGAGGCTGAACAGGCTAGTAAATAAGCCTAAACCGCGAAGAAGAAGAATATAGGCCTATATATTTTTTCGAAATAAACACTATCACACAAGTGCAATACACAATATACAGGGTGTCCATTTACCTTGTACAACTATAATAACTTTTATGTTTACACCTATCCACATCCACAGTAATTCTGTCCGAGGGCAGGTCTTTCACTGCAATCATAGCATTTGCATGCAATGCTTTGCAGCTTTACTAGGGAATTATAGGTGTGGTAGCTTCCCGTTACTTTACACACCGGTGAAAGATAAAGATGATAATGATAAGGATGATGGCCGGATGATGTTTGGGGACCGTTGGGTCTTAAGCTTCCTGACATTTGCCTTACAGGTAAGGATAAAAAACCGAAAAAACCTCACCCAGGACCGACCGGGAATCGAACCCGGGTCCGCTGCGTGACAAGGCAACACGCTACCTCGAGACCACAGCGGTGGACTTTACACCTATATTGAATTTTTATTTTTGAAGCAAATTTATAACCAGTGGCTAAAATAAACATGAAGGTAGGATAATGTATTGCATTAACCATAGTTTTTAGGAGGTAAATTATACACTGATTGATTGGAAATTTTTAGCCCAGGATAGGAATGTCAAACCGAGAACTATGGCGCAAAACTGAGCAAGCACCTGTCGAAAAACAAATGAAGGAAAGAAAATTACATTGGATTGGACATACTCTGCGCATACCTCAAACTGCAATACGAAGATGCGCACTGAACTGGAATCCTCAAGATTCAAGGAGGAAAGGAAGATCAAAAATAAATAATAGTTTTAAAAAACTAAAACAACACACTTTATTAGAAAACCGAACTAAAAAAATGAAAAATAATTTTAATTTCCAACATACTTGGGATAAATAATTTTACCATCAAAAGCGTGGGGTTGCTTTTTATGATTTTTACATTTTCTTCTTAGAGACTTTACTTTTACCAATATCTGTTTATTATCAAATATATTAATTGATAAAGAGCACCCCACGCTTTTGATGGTAAAATTATTTATCCCAAGCATGTTGGAAATTAAAATTATTTTTCATTTTTTTAGTTCGGTTGTTTTAGTTTTTTAAAACTATTATTTTTTATTTCTGATGATTCTGGCCATGATTTTAGAAACAAAATATGAAATTGTTGTATTGTCACGAGTCCTTTACAAGTATACAAAGTTTCAAGTCGATCCAATGTTCCTAAGTGGGTGAAAATCGTGTTCAAAAATTCCGTTACATAGATACAAAGACACTTTTTTTTTGATTTTCTGATGATTCTGGCCATGATTTTAGAAACGAAATATGAAATTATTATATTGTCACGGGTCTTTTACATGTATGCAAAGTTTCAAGTCGATCCAATGATTTTAAGTGGGTGAAAATCGCGAAAGATTTAGTTACATAGATAGATAAGGGTCAAGCTAATATAAAGCATGTAATAACTTGAAAGAGGATTATTGAAAGAGAAATACCTTAAATGGGAAATGCTTGGTTGGAGGTGAAGAGATTGGCAGATGTTAGAGTTAAATGGAGAAATTTCATTATGGCCATATTCTTCAGCTAGGAGAGAAAAGGAAATAATGATGATAGGGATGTATGGAAAGCTTATGTTAGTGCAATAATGAACTTCAGATTTGCTAGCTCTGATGAGTTTCGACAGTTAGATTGTGTGTGTGTGTGTGTGTGTGTGTGTGTGTGTGTGGAGTTTTTATTGAGGCTGAAACAGGCCAATGACCTAGGTCAGATGATGATATGAAAAAAATTTAAAAGTGAAATCGATTAAAAGTTAAATTTTGTTGTAAACTGTTAAAATAATTTTTTTACAAACTCTGGATGGTGTTTGTTGCAGGGATTAAAAGCTTTCGCTATTGGACTAAAGTTTTATTACTATAGCGGATTTAGTTAAAGATAACGAATTTTCTCTAAACCCCCAGGATTAAGATATCACTTTATAACAAGATAGTATCACCAGGTGAGATGGGTTCTTGCCAAAATATGACTCGGTTTCGGAAGGTAACGGGTTAATCCGCACGAGTGATTAATCTGAATTTTTTTTAGCATTTTCCACATGCTTACTTACTTACTCACTGGCACTATCGAACCCCTAGGTTCATGGCCGCGCGGACATAAGCTCTCCATATATCCCTATCCTGAGCTAATGCTTTCCAATCATTCCCTGTAGATTCAACTTCCCTCAAATCATAGTTAATGTTGTTCTCCCACCTCATTCTTGGTCTACCAACTGGGCGTTTTCCCTCTGGCTTTCCTACAAGAAGCTTCCATGCACGTCTTTCATTCCCCATACGTGCAACATGTCCTGCCCATCGCAGTCTACGAGACTTAACTGTTCTTATTATATCTGGCTTCCTATAAAGACGCATTTTCCACATGCACTGAAGTAAACGCTGGGTTGCGATTTTTTTAAACCCAGAAGAGATCCATAAATATTGCGTTCTAAGGTAGGATCAATTATTTATTAACGGAATATTGCAATTTTAAACAGAGAATATACTACGCCGTGTCCACAAATATAGTATCGTACTTTACTACTACGTCGCTTTGGATAATCGCATCTAAATGAAATTGGTGACAGTCGAAAGAGAAACTCATAGACATTGAATGTGACCCCACGAGTGACACTGCAGACATTCACATTTAACCTGTCGGCTAAATATCCAACAATGAGCCCATATCGACCACAAAAATATTAATAATACAAGTATTGCAAACAATTCACCATATATAGGGTTTCCAGTATAAAACCGGACACTCTGCGGCTGGCAGAGTGAAATGCGGACGAGGAGAGAGCGCAGCCTGACGGGAGAAACCCCGTGAGGCGTGTCCGGTTTTATATTGGAAGCTCTGTACAATTAGGTTACATTTTTGCATATTCATTGATTGAGATTGTTCTTTTGGTACAGAGTTCCAGGTGGTATGGACCACATTTTTGTTCACACAATTTGCACAGACATGTTACGTTTGGTTCATGGAAAGCTGGATTGTTACAGATGATATGATGAAATCTGTGGATCGCCATTCTTGTAAATATGTGTCTCATCTCGAAGTTTGCTGCTGTCCAGGATCGATCAATCATGGCCCCTGTGGCATAGAATTCTGAAGGTATTACGTCTCTCTTTTTGATCATTGTTATTAGAAGACTAAGGAATTAGGACTGGAAGTATATCAATAAAACTAAATATATGATCACATGTAGAAATACATTATATAGTGGAAATGGACAGCTAATGACAAATGAGGGAAATTTTGAGGAAGTGCTGGATTCAAATACCTAGGAACAATAATCACAAATAGGAATGAGATGCACAAAGAAATTAAACATAGGCTCAATTCTGGAAATGCGTGCTATTATGCATTGCAGAGACTTTTGATGCCCCAACTCCTTTCAAAAAACGTTAAACTGAAAATATATAAAACTATTATTCTACCAGTTATACTATATGGGTGCGAAACATGGACTCTTACTTTGGGGGAGGAAAGGAGATTACAAGTATTCGAGAATAAAGTACTTAGGACAATTTTTTGACCAAAGAGAGATGAACAGACGGGTGAATGGAGAGGACTACATAACAATGAACTACATGGTCTTTATAGGAAGCCAGATATATTAAGAACAGTTAAGTCTCGTAGACTGCGATGGGCAGGACATGTTGCACGTATGGGGAATGAAAGACTTGCATGGAAGCTTCTTGTAGGAAAGCCAGAGGGAAAACGCCCAGTTGGTAGACCAAGAATGAGTTGGGAGAATAACATTAATTATGATTAGAGGGAAGTAGATTATACAGGGAATGACTGTAAAACATTAGCTCAGGATAGGGATGTATGGAGAGCTTATGTCCGCGCGGCCATGAACTTATGGGTTCGATAGTGCCAGTGAGTAAGTAAGTAAGTTATTTCCGTAAAGATGTCAGAATGGTTTGCTGTCAACATACCGACCCAATGAGACATCTAGAAGGCAATTAAGATACAATTGGGATGATGAGGGTCGGTAAATTTTGCTTAGAGGCCTCTATGTTCAGGCTTAAGGTTCTTTTACGAGCCTGAAAATCTGCAGACTCGGGACCCATGGCTTAGAGTCTGTCCCGGAGGACTTGCTCCTTGGATTTTTCCATCGTAAAAAACCGGGTTAGAACCTGAGATCTTCGCGATCAGAGGCAAGGAACAAAACCACTAGTCCACCGCGGCCGATATTTCATTACCTGAATGCCAAATTTTTAGGCAAACAAATCCATGACTAATATGTACCTTTTACTGTTTCACACTTCTAAATGAAGAATTTAATGACGGCTTAAACAACATTTCGACAGAATAGTGACTTAAGAGATTATTTCCCTGTGCCTTTCATATGATCTTTTACTCCAGTGAATATTTACATAGACTGGGTCCCTATAATTTCCTATACTGCAGCCACTAATTCTCCGGCCTTGACGTTTTCACGACAGTGTTGCCGATATGGATATTCAATGGGAGTGGCCGCTTTATGTATGCGGTTAGCAGACATACAGCTGACAACATCTCAGCAATTTCGAACCTTACTAGCGCGCTATAGCTGCGTTAAGAGCAGTGATTGGTTGTGGCAGACATCTATTCTCACTACAACAATTTCCTCATTGGCAGTAGAGGACGAACTTTCCCTTTACCCCTGGTATAACCTAAACTTCAGAGCCGGAGATATGGCTGCTGGGGTATAGTAGAGCTTCAAAGCATAGCATGAAAATGTTATGATTGCAGTGAAAGACCTGCCCTAGGGCAGAATTACTATAGATGGATGGATGGATGGGTCACATATCCTCTAGACAATTTCCATTTCAAAGGTACAAACAAAAATGGTTTTCTTCTGCTGTTTTCATTGTCCATACTTCTGTCGTTCGTTTAGGACACTAAGCACATGGCAAAAATGAGGATATTGTGTGATCAACCTAGGTGGGTAATGAAATGTTTACTAGGAAATGGAGAAAGGTTTACGACTTTAAGTGTGTTGAATTGGGACATTATCATCGTCGAGGCCAAGTTTTATCTTTGGAAGTATAAGATCACGGTGTAGCCTACACCACAAAACCGCAAACAATGGTGACACTGAGAGGAGATTAAGATGTTTTATTACTATTCCATTAGCAACGATATAGTCGCTTAGTTCTGCAAAATGGATAATTTTGAACATGAAAGCTTATTTCTTAAATTGGCCGAACACAATTCTCATAAAAACAAACTTCGACATGCCTTGAAGGCTCTTGGTCTACCATCCAGCTGCTGGTGTAATACCTACGAGTTAAACACAGTGATAAGCGATCATCCTGCCAGTGTAGGGGTGACATGTGGCCAGCATGTCGGGTCCTCCAGCTATTACAGCTGGTTTTCTCAACCTGGGGCCGCTAATTATTTTAGCTATCCAATTGTCTCACGATGCTGGGTGGCGCAGGTCTCATATTGACCGAAATTCTGTGATAAAATTTCTTTCCCCATGGAGACTCGAACCAGCGCTAGTCTCATAGCTGTACGCCAAAGCATCTTGCCTTAACCACTCAGCTATGGCGCAGGTCACAATTTTTCATACCAGTTATTGTCCTCCTCCGACGAGTTTAACGCTCAGAATGTGGTGTGGGGATGGATACTGGATGACATCACTAGTCAGGAAGGAAGTACAATCATATTGAAAACATTCGCCCTATTTGCGAAAAACACAGTCACAGAAAACTGAAAAATGCATATTTGTGAATTAATGATACTCTCCTTCGACTCGGCTGTAGGAACAAAAGAAACTACCTGCAAGAGTAGTAAGCCGAGTGGCAAAAATACCCTACCTCCCAGCCCTAGACTCGTCGGAGGAGGACAGTAATTTAAACGTGTTGAACGACAGGTAAAACAATTATCATTACATTGTATTGTTATGTAATGTAGCCAGTGGCGGCTGGTGGAGTTAAAATGTGGCGGGGGAAGGGAATTTCAGTGATCTGTCTTTACTATAGGGATACCGGTTATATAGTAACTTCTGTTTGCGCATGCTGACGTCTCCCTAAATAGGGAATATTGTACCTTTCAGCTAAAGAGAGATCTTCCTCTGAAGGTGGTGTTAAAGAGACTGCCTTCAACTGTCGATCCTGATGAAATTAAAGAGGAAATCCTCGCGTTGGGTTTCCCAGTTAAATCTGTAAAGCAGATTATCAAGACGGAAAATAATTTGGCTATACCTCTTCCCATCTATATATTAGAACTAGAACGCAATGGCAAAGCGTTGGAAATTTATGATTTGAAGCGTCTCTTGTACACAGTTGTAGCCATAGAACCATATAGACCCAGGGCTGGGCTTAAGCAGTGCTACCGGTGCCAGTCATTCAATCATACTTTTCCTGCCTGCAATCGGGCTCCTCGCTGTGTTATCTGCGCTGGGCCCCACGGGCACAAGGACTGTACCCTAAAGGCCCAAGCGCGGAGAGACACCAGTTTGCTAAAGTGTGCAAATTGCAAGGAGTCCGGTCACCCGGCGTCCTATAGAGGCTGCCCTGCTTTCAAGGCAGCCCTTGAAGCTTATAGCAAGGTAGCAAAACCCATCCCCAATCCAAAAGATAAACCATCCACAAGTGATCCCATCCCAAATCCAATTGTAAATACAACTCAAAGAAAGACCTTCACTTCTGTGAAGGTCGATCCAAGAGTATCCTTTACCCAAGCCTTACAGACTGATACTGCTTCCAGAACAACTCAAGAGAATAGCACTGCTAAAGCAAAGGGCCAGCAATTGCAAATAGGTAGCTTAAGTGCGCGTGGAGAGGAGATTCTCCGGGATGTTCAGCCTTTATTGGCTGAACTGTCTAGTCCCATGGAGCGTTTTCTCTTCATGAGCCGATTGGTTAACCTGTGTTTTGCAAGTTAACCTCAAAAGGAGAGACCATCTACATAATGGTGCGAGACCACTCGCTTATGAGAAGTGTGGCTCACTCTACGCTGTCCGGCTTTCGGATTCTCTGCTTGCCGGCGGCGTGGTCTATGATGCCCCTTTTACAAGTATAGTGGTTTCCACTATTATTCTGGTGTAGACCTGTTAGGTAAAATATATTGTCACCAAAGGTTGAGGTTACATAATCCACAACCACTACTTGATAGCCAAAAAGGAATTTGCTGCCAAGTTTATCCCAGTGGGAAACAGTATGCAGCACACTGGACGGTGCAATGTCACCGTCAACAATCAGTCAGTCAGTCAGCATGCTGACGTCACTATGATTACCAATCACTGTATTACAGTCCGCCTCCCACTTTTTGCATTCCTGATTGCGAGTGAAGACAGGGAATGAGAAGAGGAAGTTAACAAGAGACGTAATGTGAAGGGAGGAGATAGTGACTTGCCCGGCGGCTGGTGGTGCTGGACATACGCCTTTAAATTTATTATTTAATCGGTCTAGCTATTACATACAATACTCATTCATTAGAATTGAAATTTTATAGGAGAAATCTCTGAGGTGTAATTTAAGATTTAAGTTGAAATTCTTTATTCCTCACCTCATATTCAGTCTTCTAATAAGACCGGTTTCAAAACCTAGGCGGTTTCATCTTCAGTAATATCTCGATCTATGTTATGTCGTTCAGGAGAACTGCTACTTACTTCTTTTGTTGGTGGACCGATGAACTTCCGAATCAAATCAAATTCCCCGGAAATTTCAAAATTCTTAAGTTTTTCTTTCTTTTCTACTAAACGACATAACATCGGTTGTCCACCGCTGTGGTCTCGAGATAGTGTGCTGCCTTGTCACGCAGCGGGCTCGGGTTCGATCCCCGCTCGGGACAAGTTTCCTGGGTGAGGTTTTCTCGGGTTTTTTCTCACCTGTAAGACAAATGTCAGGATACTAAGGCCCAAACGGTCCCCAAACATCAACAATATCATATTCACCTCATTAGATTAAGTTTAGGTTTAAGGCCTCTCCTGACACATAATTACCCATCGTCATCACCCATCATATCATTGGAGCAACGTAACTCTGCCTTCCAGGCGTCTCAACCTGAGAAGTGGGTTATAATACGCAAATGCCAGGAGAGAATATCTGAAATGTTGAATGACAAACAGGTGGTATTGAAAAAAAAAACATAGGTCGATATATTACTGAAGATGAAACCGCCTAGTTTTGAAACAGGTTTAATTAGATGAATAGTTATGAGGCGAGTATAAAGAATTTAATTTTAAATCTTAAAACTAATTGGTTAATCAATTAATTAATTATAATGAAGGCGTCTAGAAGCCAAAGGAGTTAAGCGCACTTTTGCTCAAAGCACATAATGTCATACTTACTGACTCAGAGTGTCAATTGTTTGGAGGACGAGGAAACGCTATAAAATAGCTGAGTTCATATTAAGTAGATATTAACTTAGAGAAGAACATATCAATAGTAACTGACACAGATTAAACTTTAAACTAAAGTTTCTCAGAATTATTTAATTCAGTAACTTCCCTTGGTTTGTAGATGCTTCAATGATATACACAATATTAAACATTTTATTGTCATGTTATTTTACCTCCGGAAAAATGTACTCCAGTCGAACCCATGTTCACGTTTCTTGACGGTTGTATTTTTACGGTGAAAGATCGTCACTCTTTGCACGAAGCTACTTTTTTTCGTCTGGTTTATCGCCTGTGATCTGTCCGGCATAGGTAACCCTTTCGGCAGCAATGCTAGCGCTGGCATAGCTCTAGGGGTCATTATAAAACTGCTATTCTCCCAGTTATATTATCTGGATGCGAAACATTACTTTAAGGGAGGAAAGGGGAATTCCAGTATTTTGAGAATAACGTTCTCAGGAACATTTTTGGACCAAAGAGAGATGAACAAAGAGATGAATGGAGAAGACTAGATAACAGTGAGCTACATGGTTTTCGTAGAAAGCCAGATATAATAAGAACGGTTAAGTCTCATAGACTGCGGTGGGCAGGATATGTTACACGAATGGGGAATGAAAGATGTGCATGGGAGCTTCTTGTAGGAAAACCAGAGGGAAAACGTCCAGTTGGTAGACCAAGAATGAGGTGGGCGAATACCATTAACCATGATATGAGGGAAGTAGATTATACAGGGAATATATTGACTTAGGCTTTCACGGCCGGAGTTATTATGATGATCTTGTAGAAGATTTCCGGGCTGTTGGCCGTGGTCTTGAGGCTTGTGGTTCCCCGACGTCTCGACGTCGACGCAGTCACGTCCGGCATCCTCAAGGGTTGTCGACAAAATTGCCAGTCTCAAGACAACCCTTGAGGATGCCGGACGCAGTCTCTGGCGAAACGTCGGGGAACTACAAGTCTCAAGACCACGGCCAACAACCCGGAAGTCTTCTACAAGATCGTCATTATACAGGGGATTATTGGAAAACATATGCTCATGATAGGGATGTGTGGAGAGCTTTTGTCCGAGCGACCATGAATCTAAAGGTTCGATAGTGCCAGTGAGTTAGTTAATGTCTTATTATTTGTAGGCCTATACGAACTCCTTGCGGTGGGCTTTATCACAGAAATTTACATTTTAATTGGCCGAACAAATTCTGATATTTTCTTCACATCTCTAATGGGGTAACGAATTAACATGGGCTGTTATCACTTAGATTGTTGTGAATTGTTTAATTTATTAAACAAATTGGTTCATTAGTGTGAAAATAAAGACAGCACACAAAGAATTGTTGTAATTGCTTATGTTAACACCATAGACCCGTTTAGTAAATGGCAAATACAGTGAAGACACATCGTAAGCCAAGTTCATTGAACGTAAAAACAACATACATTTTGTAAAGAACTATGTTACGATTTCTCTGTTTTATTAAGTAGCTTTCACGAACTCGTTATTAAATAAATAGTACACGTTTAATTACAATTAAATGTAGTCCCTCGAGCACATAAGTAATGCCACGAGTGATTTCCAAATTATCGATAAATTCACGACTCACGAAGTGAGGAGTGAATTTATCTAGAGAATTTGGAAATCAAGAGTGGCATTTGTTAGGACTATTTAATGAATATTGGGGTGAGGAGTGAATTTATCTAGAGAATTTGGAAATCAAGAGTGGCATTTGTTAGGACTATTTAACGAATAAAATTAAGCTGTTTACTCACAAATCATTGTTTAACTATAGTTGTTTTAAAATATTTATATATTTAATGTACACGGCGATGTTTGAAAACAAATGAGAAACGATAGGTACGCTTCTACTGCTTCTTTTGTTTATCACTGCAACCAGATCATACTATTTATTGCCAAAGGAACGCAATATTGTAAGAATGCTCTCTAGTGGAGAAAAAATGAAACATATCAAACTGTATATTAATTCATTTCTGATATCGTATGATGTAAATATGACAATTATATTTTTCTGGATTATTACCTGGGAAAAAATAAATTTAAGAAAGTGCAAACAGTGGTTTCTTTTTTTGGTGGTATAATAAATTGCTACAAATGTTTTTATATTAACTCCTGCAAGCGATATGTGTTGACATCTATGCACTATATATATATTCAATCTGGTAGCCGTATTTCTTATAGGCTCAGTCACTGCAAAATATTGGTCAGACCTGTTCAGAATATTAAAAAGGATGAGCTTTCTTTAATATGGTAAATATAACACTGATAAATATTTCGTGAAACACGACTCTGATTGGTTGTAAAACAGAAATCATTGAAACGTGATTGGTCATTGACTCCCATTTGGGGCATGAGTTAAATAGTCATGTTAAACATCTTCGTAATATATTGACTTAGGCTTTCACGGCCAGATGATCTTGATTTTTAAAATACATTACGAAACTCCGTTGAGGTCACTGTGTTAAAGTTTTAATAATTGTAAAATCGTACCTGATATCTCGTCCTCAGTAATTTGCAGTTTTATTTTACAGTTTTATAAAACAGTATTATAGTGTTATAATTATATAAAACCAACACTGCAAATTATTGAGGACGACTGAGATATTAGGTAGTTTTACAATTATTAAAACTTTAATATGGTGATCTTGTAGAAGTTTTCCGACTGTTGGTCGTGGTCTTGAGGCTTGTAGTTCCTTACGTTTCGCCAGAGACTGCGTCCGGCATCCTCAATAGTTGTCTTGAGGATGCCGGAGGATACTTAAGTCTCAAGATCAATCGTTGAGGATGCCGGACGCAGTCTCTGGCAGACGTCGGGGAGCTACAAGCCTCAAGACCACGGCCAACAGATCGGAAGATCATCACACCTTCGTAACATTTTTTTTTATTTTGAGTTTTCGCTGTGGTCCGTTTCCGAAGCCGTATACTATCCAAGGTTTTGTTAAACATCTTTAATCACTTGCCAGGGCAAATGGACTCTGTCTTGGTACCCGGGACACCACATGCAGAGGGCCGAAGAAATTGCTCACCACCAGTCAGCAATGGCGGGTCGTAGGGCTTTTTCGCTTTTCTTATTCTTAAACATCTTCAGTTTTCTGTGTGGTCCGTTTCGGAAGCCGTACACCCATCAAAGCGTCGACCACACTCCATGTTGCCCAACCGTGGTTTTCTTCATATCTTCTTCGCTGTTTATATATGTACATATATATATACATATATATATATATACATATATATATACATATATATATATACATATATATATATATACATATATATATATATACACACACACACACATATATATATATATATATATATATATATATATATATTATATATAGAGAGAGAGAGAGAGAGAGAGAGAGAGAGATATAGAGAGATAGAGATAGATAGAGAGGGAGAGAGAAAAGGACACGATAAATCAACAAACATTGTTGTTATGTTATGCAATTTTGGGTGCTAGTTTCATATGTGAATTTAAAGTAAAAATGAGCGGAGAAGGTGTTTTTCACGGTTCATCAGGAAAAATGTTAAAAGTAGTCCAAAATGTAACTATTAACATATTTCCAGAAAAGTCAAGGAAAGTTTATTTATGTACTTACACGAAATCATCGTTAAAGTGTATTTTACGTTTCTTTGAACCTGTATTTTATGTTTTGATAGTGTGTTTTTTTGTTAGATTTTTTTTTTTCCAAATGCCACAGGTTGTCATTGGACATTCCTGGTGTTCTCTCCTGGCATGGCGTACTTGGAACCCACTTCCGAAGTTGGGGCGCCTGGAAGGCGAGGTTGCGCTGCCCCGATGATATGAGAGTTGATGACGATTGTAATGATGCGCCAGGAGAGGCCTTAAACTAAACTTAAGCCAATTAGTTGAATATCATATTGATGGCCAGATGATGTTCGGGGATCGTACGGTCCTTAAAGTTTCCTGACATTCATCATCATCATCATCATCATCATCATCATAATCATCATCAATTACAGGCATGGATTAGGCCATTGGCCTGTTCCGCTTCAGGATAGAAATTGATCCCTCCATCTCTTCTTAGGTCTTCCTGGGTCTCTTCGCCCTGTGGGTCTGTAGTTCAATAGCTGCAGAGGTAGTCTATTGTTTGGCATTCTCAGAAGGTGTTCATGCCAATTATTTTGGTATTTTTGAATGGTTTCAGTTATTGCTGGTTTGTTGAGAGCTTTGCGGATATCTTCATTACGCATGTGGTCATAAAGCGTATAACCCGCTAAAGGTCTTAATAACTTCATTTCTGCAGCTACTATCCTATTTAATTTACATGTAGTAAGAGTCCAGGTTTCAGAACCATAAAGTAGAGTTGGAAGAGCCATTGTTTTATAAAATTTTAGAATTGTATCTGGGCGTACTTTTCGGAAAAGAATGCTTTTTATTTTTCCTATAAGTTTTTGAAATTTGAACAATTTTATGTCTATGTATTTACATGTGTCGTAGGAAAGATTGCAGCCAATATAAGTAAAGTTATTAACTTGTTCTATTATATTGTTGTTAATAACAATTTTAGTTCGTATCGATATTTTCCCTTGAAACGCCATAGTTTTTGTCTTACTGAAATTTGTAAATTATAATCATTCATCTTACAGGAAACTTGTCCCGACCGGGGATCGAACCCGGACCCGCTGCATGACAAGGCAGCACGCTACCTCGAGACCACAGCGGTGGACATTTTTTGTTAGAATATAAAGTACACTGACTACTGTGACGTTCTACTAACTGACATAAGTGACGGATTGTCGGACAAACTGCAGCGTGTCCATAATATGTGTATCAGATTCATATTTAATGTTCGAAAATACGATCACATTTCTCCATTATTCCACGAATTGTCATGGCTACATCTAAAAGAGAGAAGAAAATCGCACTGTCTAATTCTCTTATTTAAGATCCTACATACCTCGATTCCCAATTATTTATCATCCCGTTTCCAGTAGGCCTATCTATCCTCAAACCATAACTTAAACACAAGATCACAACATAGTGTCTTGCTTAATATACCGCAACATAGGACATCACATCACTCCATGTCATATACCATCTTCACTTCTCGCAACTGGAATTCCCTACCACAAGAAATAAGGGGCTGCCGGACATTGGCATCTTTTAAAAGAAATCTAAATTTATATTTGCTCTAACCTCGACTTCATTATTACCCAGTGTAAGGTATATTAATTGGTGTTTCTCGTATAATTTATCATATTATTATTATTATTATTATTATTATTATTATTATTATTATTATTATTATTATGTCCACCGCTGTGGTCTCGAGGTAGCGTGCTGCCTTGTCACGCAGCGGGCCCGGGTTCGATCCCCGGTCGGGGCAGTTTTTCTGGGTGAGGTTTTTATCGGGGTTTTTCCTCACCTGTAAGACAAATGTCAGGAAAACTTTAAGGCCAAACGGTCCCCGAAATCATATGGCCATCATCCTTATCATTATCATCCTTACCATTATCATTATCATCATCATCCTTCACCGGTGTGGAAAGCAACGGGAAGCTACCACACCTACACAATTCCCTAGTAAAGCTGCAAACATAGCATGAAAATGCTATGATTGCAGTGAAGGACCTGCCTTCGGGCAGAATTACTATGGATGGATTATTATTATTATTATTATTATTATTATCGTATCATTATTGTTATTACCCTATAAAATGTTGTTTGTACATGACATTTACATTGCTACATTTAATGTATCTTTAACTGTTTATAATTAGTATAGTGTATATCTATATTTGTCAAATATTTATTTGTATTTGTGCTGGTTGAGTGGAAGAGAGGGCCTTATGGCCTTAACTCTGCCAGAATAAATAAAGCATTATATTATTATTATTATTATTATTATTATTAATATTATAGGTTTTGTTGCCTACTAACTACGAACTAAAGCGTCACTGACTGTTTAATAGTAGATAAGAATATTAAAGAAATTATTGTTGATTAGGGAATAATACTGTTGGTGCTGTTATTTTTTTTGTTGTTGGGGAAAATTGAAATACAATGAATTTGTAAGTGCTTTTTATTGAGTGCAAATTGATGTAGCAATCTAGCCGATAATAGTTAAGAACACCTGTACATAACAGGAAATGTAAACATTGTTACAGCACAATTCAGATAACAGAGGTCTACATTTTTTTTCAGCTGCATGGAATGTTTGTAATAAGTATGTTTACTAGCGTACTGAATCCAAAAATTACTTCCACATTTCTCCTTCATGCAAGTTTTTCTCTCAATATACAGAATATTTGCATAAAAAATTGCACTAATGAAAAATGGGGCAACGTAGTTGGTTAAGGCAATACGCTAAAACCGGAAGGTCGGGAGTTCGAGTCGGGAGTCAGTATTTTTAAATTGACCCAAACCTTCTGGCGGCACCGGTTGTGGGGTACACTCAGCCTCTAACGGAAATAAGTACCAGAATTTTGTTCTGGGGGTAAAGGCGGCCGTCACGCATGGCTGATAACCCGGCTAACATCAAGTGCTGTCTAGAAAAAGTGGGAGTCTTAACCTGCAACTATCCCAAGAGTCTCCTATGGCATGTAGTGGGATCATTTTACCACTTTGCTAACGAAAAAAAAAAAATCACAATTTTATTACATTGAAGTAAACAATACTTCTTATAATTGGACTGCGTTATGCATCAACAGGATATGTGCCATTATGTAAGTTTTACCCCCTCAGGGGTCCTCATCTAGGGGATATGTGGATGGCGACCACAAGGTGCCCAAGCTGTGCAAAACATTTCTTCCACTTACTTGTGTTTTGCACTCTTTTAACTTTACTATCTAACCTCTCTTGGTTAACTCTTGTTTTTTCGATCCCAACGCTATTAGGGCATCCGAGGGCTAGGGAGTCCTTCCTTTTTTCCATTTTGTCTTTCCTTTATTTTCTTTTCTTCTCCAGAAAAGCCTGACCAGAGGCTATAAGATGGCAGCCCCATCACTGGTCTTGCCTTCCTTTGGCCAGCAACCAATCGAAGGGACTATTATTATACTTTCAAGTCTTATAAGAGAATTTCCCATAAGGGAAAATTTTCTATAGGATCGTAACAGGCCTTGGCCTAATACTTGGAAGGAAGAAGAAGAAGAAGAAGAGAAAAATACGTTTATTGGTTTAAGTCAATCTTAATTATTTATTGTAGCGTCAAACTAACAATACTGGATATTGCAAGTTATTTTCCTTCTTTGACAGTTATTCAACAACAGTCTAAGAGCGGGAACATTTGGCTCTCAGCTGCATGATGAAAAATGTAGATTAGCATTTATGAAAATCTGGTTTCATATCCGTTTGTTGCAAGACATAGAATATCTTACAGATTCATGGCGTTTACATTTTCTTTAATATTACTATTATACAATACAACTGATACTAATAAGGTTATATTTAAAGATTTGGTTTTATACAAAAGTTGTCCTCTGGCTTTCCTACAAGAAGCTTCCGTGCACGTCTTTCATTCCCCATATGCGCAACATGTCCTGTCCATCGCAGTCTACGAGACTTAACTGTCCTTATTATATCTGGCTTCCTATAAAAACCATGTAGTTCATTGTTATGTAGTCTTCTCCATTCACCTGCCTGTTCATCTCTCTTTGGTCCAAAAATTTTCCTAAGTACTTTATTCTCAAATACATGTAATCTCCTTTCCTCCCTTAAAGTAAGAGTCCATGTTTCGCACCATATAATATAACTGGTAGAATAATAGTTTTATATATTTTCAGTTTAACGTTTTTTGAAAGGAGTTGGGACATCAAGAGTCTCTGCAATGCATAATAACACGCATTTCCAGAATTGAGCCTATGTTTAATTTCTTCGTTCATCGCATTCCTGTTTGTGATTATTGTTCCTAGGTATTTGAATTCAGCCACTTCCTCAAAATTTCCCTCATTTGTCATTGGCTGTCCATTTCCATTATATAATGAATTTATACGTGTGACGTTTTAGTATTGTAATTCGGCGGTAATAATCCCACTTTATGTTTCTATTAACAAGGTTCTATTTATTAGAGTGGCACTTGTGATACATTTTCGAACAGGTCTTGTAGTGACGATTTTATTATTCATTTAACACTTCTCATTGAAGGATAAATTATATTTGAAGAGAAAATTTTCGCCTAGACCGGGACTCGAACCCGGGACCCTTGGCTTTCCGGGCCAAGTGCTCTACCAACTGAGCTACCGAGGCGAGTTACGATCTAGACGCAAATTTTTCTCTTATGTACGTTGTAATTCCCTCGCGCCAAATGCTTGAAACCATAGTTAAATGAATAATAAAATCGTCAATAGAAGCCCTACTGGCTATAAAGTAGTGTTAAATTCCCAATAAATGTCTTCTTAACTAAGAAGCCGCCATTTGAAAAGATAGAAGCTATGGTTTCAAGCATTTGGCGCGAGGGAATTACAACGTACATAAGAGAAAAATTTGCGTCTAGATCGTAACTCGCCTCGGTAGCTCAGTTGGTAGAGCACTTGGCCCGGAAAGCCAAGGGTCCCGGGTTCGAGTCCCGGTCTAGGCGAAAATTTTTCTCTTCAAATATAGGTCTTGTAGTGCTTAATTAAAGCATCGAAGAAAATATACATAGTGCCATTGAAGTAAACAGAGTTAGTGTTCGTTTTTTCTTACAAAACAACTCTATAAAGTTCACTAACCATCAGGTTATAAGAGCTCAGTTGGTAGAACGGTAGACTGTAGTGTGGTATATAATTTCAGTAACCTATAGGTAGCTGGTTCAAATCCGGCCCGGTGAACTTTATGTCCGTCGAGTCCCTACCTTCCACTCCGGCGACCCGAGTTCGATTCCCGGCAGGGTAGGGGGATTTTTAATCTCCACCTTGGGTTTGGGTGTGTGTCTTGTCCTTGTGTCTATATGTGAGAATAACAGAAAGTTAACAAAAAGGTAAAAGAAGAAGGAAAACGGTATAAACAAAAAGGGGAAGAAAAAAAGATGATCATAACCAACTGTGGGGACAACTGCTAAAAAAATATGAATAAAGGAAAGGAGCTAGAGGGCCAATTTAAAGAAACAAAAAATATCTGTCGCCATAGCGTAGTAGGTAGAGTCCCTACCTTCCACTCCGGCGAGCGGGGTTCGATTCCCGGCGGGGTAGGAGGACTTTTAATCTCCACCTTGGGTCTGGGTGTGTGTCTTGTCCTTGTGTCTATATGTGAGAATAACAGAAGGTTAATAAAAAGGTAAAACAAGAAGAAAAACAGTATAAACAAAAAGGGGAAGACAAAAAAAGACGACGATCACAACCAACTGTGAAGACAAGTGCTAAAAAATATGAATAATGAAAAGGAGATAGAGAGCCAATTTAAAGAAACAAAAAATGTCCGTCCCCGTGGCGTAGTCGGTAAGAGCCCCTACCTTCCACCCCGGCGATCCGGGTTCGATTCTCTGCGGGGTAGGGGATTTTAAATATCCACCTTGGGTCTGGGTGTGTGTCCTGTCTTGTGTTTGTATGTGTGAATAAGATAAGGTTATCAAAGGTAAAACAAAAAGGAAGAACAGTGTAAACGAAAAAAGAAAGACATTAAAAAATCAGTATTATTTCCCCCTCGTAGTTAGACACTTTTAGTATAAAACAATTTTTCATTTTGTACTTACGTACAAAGATATTTTGGGTGGTACTTACTTACTTACTTACTCACTGGCACTATCGAACCCGTAGGTTCATGGCCGCGCGGACATAAGCTCTTCATACATCCCTATCCTGAGCTAATGCTTTCCAATCATTCCCTGTATAATCTACTTCCCTCAAATCATAGTTAATGTTGTTGTCACACCTCATTCTTGGTCTACCAACTGGGCGTTTTCCTTCTGGCTTTCCTACAAGAAGTTTCCATGCAAGTCTTTCATTCCCCATACGCGCAACATGTCCTGCCCATCGCAGTCTATGAGACTTAACTGTTCTTATTATATCTGGCTTCCTATAAAGACCATGTAGTTCATTGTTAAGTAGTCTTCTCCATTCACCTGTCTGTTCATCTCTCTTTGGTCCAAAAATTTTCCTAAGAACTTTATTCTCAAATACTTGTAATCTCCTTTCCTCCCTTAAAGTAAGAGTCCATGTTTCGCACCCATATAATATAACTGGTAGAATAATAGTTTTATATATTTTCAGCTTAACGTTTTATGAAAGGAGTTGGGACATCAAAAGTCTCTGCAATGCATAATAGCAGATATTTTGGGAGGTCAAGTTAAATTGGACACTGTATCTAAACTTATTCCTACAGAATACACGATATGTATTCTGAATTCCAGTCAGGTCCATTATAGTTTTGTTAGTATAATATGTTTTGAAGAATGAACTACTTAGAATAAATATAATTAATTCTGTTTTGCTTTCGTTTGGCCTTCAGTTGTTTTTCTATACTGCATTAAACCATTATAAACGAATTAACAAACCGGTCTTTGAAAGTGATTGGTTTTTGATCTGGAACAGAATAAACATTGTTACAAGTTTTTTTGATTGCTGGCACAAGGATTAACACATTTTTTCTAGAGATCCTTAACCTAAATTTAATCTCAAATCAAATAAATAGTATAATTGAAAATTCTTTAAGTTCTAGGATGTGAAATAAAAGTACGGAAATATCAAGACTCTCAAAGAATAAACATTCATTTACTTTAATTTATTTATACATTATCTGTAAAAGATAATTTACAGCAATTAATATTTCATACTGATAAACATCCATCCTCCCATAAACCAGTACCAGGAACGTAGTGTCAGTACTAGTTGACTAATGGTTACGAGCTCCCATCAGGTTCTGAGGATCATGATTCAAATATATGTATA
Source organism: Diploptera punctata (assembly GCA_030220185.1). NCBI lineage: Eukaryota > Metazoa > Arthropoda > Insecta > Blattodea > Blaberidae > Diploptera > Diploptera punctata. Next base: position 777,642 of record JASPKZ010007480.1, read on the forward strand.
TATATATAGTACACCGCTGTGGCCTCGAGGTAGCGTGCTGTCTTGTCACGCAGTGGGCCCGGGTTCGATCCCCGGTCGGGACAGTTTTTCTGGGTGAGGTTTTTATCGGGGGTTTTTCCTCACCTGTAAGACAAATGTCAGGAAAACTACAATTCCCTAGTAAAACTGCAAAGCATAGCATGAAAATGCTATGATTGCAGAGAAAGAAAAAATTAATCTTGGACAATCTAGACATTTCATTTTTCACTCCTCCTAATCCCCATATCAATTGAGGTTAATCTTTGACCAAAAATCATCGGGAGTCTCACTATTCATTACAGTTACCCCAAAAACTACGGAATCCACATATCGGTCTTTTTTTATTACATTTCATGTCGCCCCATATCACCATCCTTAATGATACTGTGTGTCAATCCTGAGTTGAACTGTCTTCGGGCAGAATTACTATGGATGGATATGTATGTGTATATATATATTTGCCTTCATTGTCAAATGTCAAAAATATAGTTATAATATATATATATATATATATATATATATATATATATATACACACATACCCATACTGTCCATCGCTGTGGTATCGAGATAGCGTGCTGACTTGTCACGCAGCGGGCGCAGGTTCGATTCCCGGTCGGGACAGGCTCCTGGGTGAGGTTTTTTTTCCAGAGTTTTTCCTCACCTGTGAGACAAATGTCAGGAAGCTTACGGCCCAACGGTCCCCGAAAATCATCCGGCCATCATCATCATCATCATTCTTCGCCGGTGCGAGAAGCTACCACACCTATAATTCCCTAGTAAAGCTGCAAATCATAGCATGAAAATGCTGTGATTACAGTGAAAGATGTGCCCTCGGGGGGAATTACTATGTATATATATATTTTTTTTTTCAATGTCACCAAGTTGTCTTTTATGTCATTTCGATCTTTCTCCCCTGGTATTAGCGGAATTGTAATCCATTTCTTAGGTTGTGGCACCTGGAAGGCGGAGTTACATTACTCCGACGATAAGATGGGTGATAAATGATAATGCAGAATCGGGAGGGTTCTTAACCTAAATTTAATCTAATTTCTAAACCAACGGCAACCACTGAAATAATTCCCTTTAAGGAAAGAATCTTATGGTTTGATAGGAAATCGAACCCAGGACCTCATGGGCAGTAGTCTGAAGCGCTGACCACTAGACCATGAGGCTGGTTCGTTATATCTAGGTAAATTAAAATAAATTGTAAATAATAATTGTATTGTAGATATTCTATGTAATATTTTTTCCCAAATGCCCCAGGTTGTCATTTTGACATTTCTGATTTTCTCTCTTGGCATGGCATACTTATAACTAGAGACCGGATGTTAGGGAAAATGCCTACAGTTTTGTAAAAGTGACTTCATATAAGTTCATACCGACGACCCTAGAGTTGTTTTCCGTGAAGTTAATTTTGCCTATAAATGCCTATTTCAACTTACGATGCCTATAAATGCCTATTTGCCATTTTTTTCTCGAAATTAACTTAGTATTTCAATGAAATTGATTGAAATGGACAAACGTCATGACACATACCATTCAATAGAAACCTTTAATTGACTGGCAATATTATTTTTGATGTTGATAACACTGAATTTAGTCTGCAGTCCTCGTTCATAGACAGGTGCTTCAAAGACAAAGTTGTGCTACCAGCTTTAGAATAGTTGTTTCACGATGCCTAAAGAACGGACAAGAGTAAAACAGTAAAAGACAAACTGACCAATTTCGTGAAAGAATTTGGTGCGGAAATATTCTCAAGTGACATTCTTTTGCAAAGTGTGTAAAATTTCAATGAATTGCGCGAAGAGGTGCCATGTTCACAGCACTTACACACTGCAAAACATAAGTATGCTCTTTGTAAAAAAGGTAAAACAAGTTCCAAAATCATCTCTGATATCTTCGTATGCTCTTGATAGCACATGTTTATAATCTTTACGCAAGACTGTAAAATTTTATGTTGTAGTCCATTTTTTGTAAGAGCCTATTTTGATTTTTAGTGCCTTTTTCCCTGCCAATTTTGAACTTTTTAAGTGCGTAACATCCGGACTTTACTCATAACCCACATCTGAGGTTGGGGCGCCTGGAAGACGGGATTACGCTGCCCCGATGATATGAGAGTTGATGATGGTAATGATGTACCAGGAGATGCCTTAAATTAAATTTAAGGTAATTAGACGAATATGATATTGATAATAATGATGGCCAGATGGTGTTCGGGGACCGTTTGGGCCTTAAAGTTTCCTGACATTTGTCTTACAGGTGAGGAAAAACCCGAAAAAACCTCACCCAGGAAACTTGTCACGACAGGGGATCGAATACGGGCCCGCTGCGTGACAATGCAAACGCTACCTCGAGACCACAGCGATGGACCTATGTAATAATTTTGTTTATTGTAATTTAGATGGTTAATTATTAGTAGGCCTATCTCTCTCATACCTAGGAACAATAATCACAAATAGGAATGAGATACACAAAGAAATTAAACGTAGGCAATTCTGGAAATGCGTGCTATTATGCATTGCAGAGACTCTTGATGTCCAACTCCTTTCAAAAAACGTTAAACTGAATATATATAAAACTATTATTCTACCAGTTATATTATATGGATGCGAAACATGGACTCTTACTTTAAGGGAGGAAAGGAGATTAGGAGTATTTGAGAATGAAGTACTTAAGAAAATTTTTGGACCAAAGAGAGATGAACAAACATGTGAATGGAGAAGATTACATAAGAATGAACTTACATGGTTTTATAGGAAGCCAGATATAATAAGAACAGTTAAGTCTCGTAGACTACGATGGACAGGACATGTTGCACGTATGGGGAATGAAAGACTTGCATGGAAGCTTCTTGTAGGAAAGCCAGAGAGAAAACGCCAAGTTTGTAGACCAAGAATGAGGTGGGAGAATAACATTAACTATGATTTGAGGGAAGTAGATTGTACAGAGAATGATTGGAAAGCATTAGCTCAGGATAGGGATGTATGGAGAACTCATGTCCGCGCGGCCATGAACCTACGGGTTCGATAGTGCCAGTGAGTAAGTAAGTAAGTAATTTAGATGCAATGGTAATTTTTGTATTTTTTTAACCTGGTTGAGTGATAGACAAGGCCTTAAGGGCTTAGCTCTGCCACGTAAAATAAAGCTGTTTATATATATTGTCCACCGCTGTGGCCTCGAGGTAGCGTGCTGCCTTGTCACGCAGCGGGCCCAGGTTAGATCCCCGGTCGGGACAGTTTTTCTGGGTGAGGTTTTTATCGGGGTTTTTCTCACCTGTAAGACAAATGTCAGGAAAACTGTAAGGCCCAAACGGTCCCCGAAATCATATGATCATCGCAATCATCATCATGCATATTCATCTTAGGTTAAGTTTAGGATTAGGGACTCTCCTGGCGCACCATTATCATCATCATCACTCATCATATAATCGGGGCAACGTAACCCCGCCTTCCAGGCGCCCCAACCTCAGAAGTGGGTTACAATTACTCCATGCCAGGAGAGAAACCAGGAATGTCGAAAGACAAACCTGGGGCATTTGAAAAAAAAATAAATATATTTTTTGATTATGGTTATTTTCGATGTCAACTAGATAGAATCGGCGAAGATCTGTAATTTTTTTAAACCTTTTAATGAGAACAATTTCAAGAACTTAATTCCTTCGAAATTCCCTAAAATATTTAAGAAATGAGACACAATTTTTGTTTACAGGAACATTGTTCAGATCTATTTAATGCAGTGGAAGTCTAAAGAGAATGTATCTACTTTTACATTCCGTCAGTTTATCCGTACGGGAAACGAATCGTGACGCGAGGTTAAGAACCTCCCGGACAGTAATAATATCGACGTGCAAACTCAAGTAAATGCACGCCAAAGTAATAAATATTAGTTTACATCAATTCTAGGTAAATGCCACTTGCAACTTACTATGGATCAATACAAAGAGTATAATCTACATGTAATCTTAAACGTAGCGTGTTTGTCTCCTATTGCGATCTGGACATTCACCACTATAACTGACAATCTCTTATTTATTTATTTTTTTATTTGGAATTTTAACAAATTATTTTCATAAGTAATGCCACGAGTGATTCCCAAATTATCGATAAATTCACGATTCACGAAGTGAGGAGTGAATTTATCTAGAGAATTGGGAAATCAAGAGTGGCATTTGTTAGGACTATTTAATGAATATTGGCACCAATAAATAAATGTAGTCTGGAAAAACTTTTAAATACCAATAAAAAATCAACATCCCAGACTGTAAGAAATCTGGAATTTATCAAATTAATTGTAAGGATTGTAGCAAAGTATACATAGGAAAAAACAAAAAGGAATTTAGAAACACGCACTAAAGAACATTTTAGAAATATTAAAAATTGTGAAATTGAAAAATCAGCAATTGCTTCACATAGTTTACTAGAACATCATAAAATTGAAAAAGAAGCGAAACTTTTAAAACAGTTGGATAAACCGTTGGAATTGACAATTTGGGAAATGATATTCATTCAGAAGAATAAATATCGATCTATGAATTTCGATATTCCGGTGGATAAAAATTTAATTACAAAGTTTATAATCCCAACGAAAGATGGCAGTACAAGAGGTGATGTCACTAAAGAAATCAACAATCACGGAATTTCATCAATGGATGCCATGACTGATGAAGGACATGATATTGTCTGAAACCGTCGGTATCAAAGAAGTTTGAAAATGTATGAGGTGAGTCGATTAAAATATGTTCTCCATTCATTATTAATGATATAACCTCATAATATTTACTTCCCGATATTAATTTAAATAAAATTAAGCTCTTTACTAAAAAATAATTATTTGAATATAGTTACCGGTGTTTTAAAATATTTATATAGTTAATGTTTGAAAACATAACGCCTCATAACTAGATGGAGGGATACGGTCTCTTGATGTCAAAACAGGTCTATGGTCTAATTTCAACGTAGAAGAAGATATTCGGAGAGGTGAAACGCAGCTATCTTGGATAGTGAGGATGCATTTTGAAGGCAACACAAAGGTTTTAGAAATGTCACAGAAAATTGCAGAGCTCCATGGACAATTTTATATGATTTATGTAAAGGTTTAGAAATTGTAGGAACAGTCACGCGATTAGAGATGGTCACGAATACTGGTACCAGCTTTTGTGGAATGTTTAATTTAATCAGAATACATGTAGTTAACATATCATCTTCAGGTTGAATAAACACGACATTAGCATGTCCTCTTTATTACTCCTGCAGATACTGTAGTGAATAGCATCGCAGTCAGCTGAAAGTGTGAACAGATAGACCGGCATACGTCATGTCTCCTCTGATAAATTTTAATTTTCTTTTCTTTACCCCTTTCCTTCCTGTGCGGGGATTAGGGCGCTCTCTATTGGGAACTTATTTACCAAATTAATTTAGTTAAACTCATTTACTCATAGATGTCAACGAAAGGTAGGGGATCGACCTAGCGCCTCGATGAGACATCTAGTGGGCAACTAAGGTATTACTATATGGGAAATCGTCTCTAAAGTTTGCACAGAGGCGTTTTCATTCAGGCTTGTGGTTCTTATACGAGCCTGAAAATCTTCAGATTCCGAACCCAGGGCTTAAAGTCCCTCCCGTAGGATTTATTCCTTGGGTTTTTCCATTTTAAAAATCCATCCATCCCTCGGAACTAGATGCAAGGAACCACTAGCCCACCGCTAGCTAAATATATTTGTTAAAATGAGAAAAGACTCGAATTGAGGTGCTCCAGTTTTTATTGCTCGAAATTGCATCCATTCCCTATGCCTTCTCTATAACATATTACACACATAATTACCTTATTATTTATCACACCGCTTCACTAGACTCTCTGATACACATACATTAGATACCCGATCCCTTGAGCGCAGTGTCCTTTATATCCCTCCTCATCATACTACCTATTATTCGAAATCTTTTACAATTTCTCTTGCTAGTACATCGAATTCCCTTCCACTCTATGTCAGAGACTGCCAAACTTTACCATCTTTCAGAAATAAATTGAAAATAAAATTACTAACAGAAAAAAACTCACTAATATTACTTAAAAAAAATAATGTGTTTTTTCATTATTTAATAAAATGGATTTAAGATTCGTTAATATATTTACCTAATGTCTTGTATAAAAAGCATAGATTAATTCATTGTAGTTTATTACTTTCTTAGTATTTTTTTCTCTTTCTTTTCTTTTTATGTATAGTAGATTCGAGCTGTTATTCCTTTCTGTATTCATTCTATCATTAATTTAATTTTAATTGTATTTAATTTCATTGTATTATTAGACATTATTTTCATTATTATTCAATTTGACAGATAATTAATTGTTTAGTATGACTATTATTGTAATTCTTTGTATTTATATGTAACATATGTTTGTCCTGGTGAGTGGAAGAGAAGGCCACATGGCCTTAACTCCACGAGGCTAAATAAATCTATTCTATTCTAAATTATTCTATCCCTTTGGCTTTTAATATATTGCGTAATCGTGAAGAAATGAAAGACTAAACTCATATTTGAAGCCTTCAAATCGGTTAATTAATATATTTTTATTCAACGTAGCCATGAAGCAGATGCCTAATTCCTTCCCACTACTTCACTAGCAGGATTTTGTAACGCCAGGTCTCAGCGGGTGACGTTACAGTTGTTATGGCAACCAGCGAGCTAATCTCCGCCCTCGGTGGTCGATCAGCTGGAAAACATGAATCTTTCATCTGAGCGCCGGCCGTAGGTCAGAATGACACCACTCGGTGCGGGCGCTCTGTGTTACAACGATGAATCTCGCCTCGTACAATAATACATAAATATATTTCTACTAAAAATAACATTCATGATAAGGAAAACAAAGTTTGAAAATAATTATGGTAATAAGATGAAGTGGCACTTCAAATACTTCCTAGAATATCCACTTCTGACGGTAACAACAAAAGTTATAAAACCGTGGTCGCGATTCATAGTTTATTTTTTGCAATCGACTGAATGCGTGGCGGGAATCCAAGTTTTCTGACCGATTGCAATAATTATCAACGCTGTATCCTCTTCCTCGGTGGCGAAAAAAGGCGAGAGAAAAATCGAAACTCTGTGGTGGTTGTAGAAAGAAACGTTACGAAAATATCAGAGGCAGCATCTTTCGTTACGTGAATTGTAGCTACCATGTTCTTTTTGGATTTGAAATTTGTGGATTAAACCCGGCCGTGGTTCGCAAATTTCTTTTTTCATTGCGTATTTATAGTAAATAGAGGTATTTCGCCTTAAATTTCATCATCATCAGCATCAAGGACTAGATCTTAAGGTCTGATCCGATCTCTTCCTACATTTCTTCGTTCTGGTGAGCTGTAGTGAATAATCAATTTCGAAATTCTGTTATTATCCATTCTATTGATGTAGTCCATCTATTCGTCTCTGTATTGTGCTTTTCTATCTAATAACTTGAATATATTTAGTTCCCCTCCATGGTATCTTTACCTTGTCGTGGTGGAGTGGCTTGCTGAGAGCTATGCCGGCGGTAGCATTGCTGCCGATAGGGTTACCCATGCCGGACTGGTCGAAGGTGATAAGCCAGACGAAAAAAGTACCTTGGTCGAAAGAGTGACGATCTTTCACCGTAAAAATACAACCGTCAAGAAATGCGGACATGGGTTCAACTGGGGTAAAATTTTCCGGAGGTCAAATAGTCCCCCATTCGGTTCTCCGGGCGGGGACTACTTCAGGGAACCCATGCCAAAGGCTTCTTTATAGGAAGCCAGATATAATAAGAACAGTTAAGTCTCGTAGACTGCGATGGGCAGGACATGTTGCACGTATGGGGAACGAAAGACTTGCATGGAAGCTTCTTGTAGGAAAGCCAGAGGGAAAACGCCCAGTTGGTAGACCAAGAATGAGGTGGGAGAATAACATTAACTATGATTTGAGGGAAGTAGGTTGTACAGGGAATGATTGGAAAGTATTAACTCAGGATAGGGATGTATGGAGAGCGTATGTCCGCGCGGCCATGAACCTACGGGTTCGATAGTGCCAGTGAGTAAGTAAGTATATTTAGTTCTGTTCGTATATCTTCATTTCTTTTCCGATCTGCTATTGTATAGGCAGCCACACCCCTCAGAAACCTCATTTCTGAAGTTTCTATTCTTCGTTTCTGGTTTCTGGATCCATAGAGTATAGTGTTGGAACCACCATTGTTTTATAACATTTTTAAACTGTCTCCTTTCTAGTTCCCTTCAGACTTCATTTTATGGTGCCACACGTATAATTAAATTTATTTATTTTGTGTGCAATTTCTTCAATTTCTTTTGTATGACACATTGTATCCCAGATAATTAAAATTCCTCACCTTTTGTGTTGTTTTGTTCTATTTATTTTTATCTATTTTATTCTTAAATTTATTGCATATAAAAGAAATTTAAACCTGGATCGGTTTGAACTGACTAAAGGAAGAAATTTGAATCAATATATGATCAATGGAAACTTAATTATTAAATGACATTACTTTGTTTGCAGGAGATTTCGGGAAGTACCAGCTGGGACAGTCACTGCTGCACATGCTATGTGCACTCACAGCGGGTCTGCACATGCTCACTCTAGTCACTGTTGCAGCCGTTCCAGATCACAGGTCAGTATTTTTTTTTTTTTTTGCACGATAGTGCGTTTTGCCGTACTTAAATGGCGATCCTGACTGAAAGATCAATTTCCTAAATTTAAGGACTTCAAACCTATAAATAACTGTACTGTAATATTACAAATTACACCTAGTGCGGGAAGTAAAACCACTGCCCTTTATGTATACTACGTACAATGTATATACAAACATATATCCAAAATGTAGTGTTAATATACATTATACGAAACAAATCGCTGCATTTTAAATGAACTAAACTTTATTTGAAACAATATAAAACAATACATTTGTACTTGCCGCTATTGTATGCCTGATTGGTGTCACGGCCTGCTGTAGTCTCGACTACATTATTTTCGGCATTTACTGTATAAACATTTACCACACTGCTAACGTTAGTCAATTGTTTGTAAAGAACGCAAATATTTCCAACCAAGATGTTATTTTTTACTATTATTTATTATTCTGAAAACACCATCGTGGAAAAAAAAAAAAAAAAAATGTACAACATACTATTGTGAAGAGTTTTACAGAATCTCGAAAATGAATAACCTCGCTATCGCTCGGTTTTTAATCATTTTCTCGCTTCTGTAAAAATAACTTTCCAACCTGGCATTGAACATGAATGTGCTTTTATGTTTAGTTGAATAAGTGAAATGGAAAATAATTATAAATTTATATTTTTAGACACCTCGTGCTGATTATTCGGCGTTGCCCGGGAATCTACTTGCTCCGATCTTCTTGGCATAAATGAGCTGAAATACTAAAATTAATGTGTTTTTATGTTTAGTTAAATACGTTAAAGGAAACATTTATATCGTAATTATTTTTAGATACCCCATGCTGTTTACCCGGTGTTGCCCGGTAATCTACTTATCTCGATCTTCTTGGCATAAATTAGCTAAAAGACAAAATTCGTTATTGTGAGTTAGGCCTATCAGTAAAAGAATACCCACTATGTGCTGCTATGCTTGCACAGGAATATACGTACTTATCCCGATCTTCTTGGCATCAATGAAATACAAAAATGTTTATTGTGAGTTATCCGTAAGAGATAAACATATGTAGTTGCGAACTTCTTTGTAGAGCTTTTTTCTGTGTACATTAATTTTGTGTATTTGTTATGGTTTAGGGAGCGTAAGCCAAGCATCCAAAAAGCAACCTTTTTTTATGTTTTCCACTATAAAGGGCAATTTTTAAGAGTGTAGGGGTTGAGTATCACAACTCTCTTATAGCCTATGTTCATCCGGGAATCTCCTGAACATTTTGCAAAAAGGCCCATCACAATCGGATCAACGGTATAGCCGCGCATAAAGTACGAACAAACAAACAAACCGACAAACAAACAAACATTCATTTTTATATATTAGTAAGTAAAGTAAAGTAAAGTAAAGTAAAGTAATCCCACTACAGGCCTCGGGTGGCCCTTGGGGTAGTAGGAAGTTAAGGTCCTACTTTTTCTAGACGATCGGCACTTGATGTCAGCCGGGTTGTCAGCCCTGCGTGACGGCCGCCTTTACCCCCAGAACAAGCGTCTGGTACTCATTTCCGTTAGAGGCTGAGTCGACCCCAGGGCCATAGTGCCGCCAGAAGGTTTTGGTCAGTTTAAAAATCCTGACCCCACCGGGACTTGAACCCTCGACCTTCTGGCTTGTAGCGCGGTGCCTTAACCACTACGCTACGGCGTGAGATTTATTTATTTTATCTGATGCAGTTAAGACCGTAAGGTCTTCTCTTCCGGTTCACCGGGGTTAAATTATACATATAATAAGAATTATGATGGATGATACATAATATATAATTATAGACTATACAATATAAAGTTGACAAGGGAAAGAGAGAAAAATAGTAATAATAATAACAATAATAGTAATTATAATAACAGAAATAATAACCTATAGACAGATTAAGCAAATGGCTTGGTAAAGAAATTTTAAAATATAAAGGAATAATACAAATATACATGGAACATATTATAGTGTTATATATTATATTGTCTAAGGAAATATGAAGTGTTTCTTTTTAATAATAATAATAATAATAATAATAATAATAATAATAATAATAATAATAATAATAGCTTTATTTTACCACGCTTTGTATTAGGTTAACCTGTATCTGCCCATCTATCTATGTAACGAAATCTTTCAACACGATTTTCACTCACTTAAAAACATTGGATCGACTTGAAACGTTGTATACTTGTAAAGAACCAATAACAATACAATAATTTCATAATTTGTTTCTAAAATTCTGGCCAGAATCATCAGGAAATCAAAAAAATAAAAACCGGTATAATAGGTTGCGGACTTATCGACTTTTTAGCCAATCGTTGTAAGAGCTCAGTTGGTAGAGCGATGGACTGTAGTGGTATATAATTTTAGTAATCCATAGGTAGCTAGTTCAAATCCGGCCCGGATGTTTTTTTAGAAGAGTATTAAGCAATTAAATTTTCATGGGATTCCGGTTTATGACAATTAATCTAAAAATTAAAATAATAAATAATAGTTAAAAAACTAAAACAACACGCTTTATTAGAAAAACAAACTAAAAAATAAAAATAAATAATAGTTTATAAGAAACTAAAACAACACGCTTTATTAGAAAACCGAACTAAAAAATTAAAAATAATTTTAATTTCCAACACGCTTGGGATAAAATTAAAGTGGTCAACAAAAAAATCATCTCTCCAACACATCTAGAATAAAACTAGAGTTATCTACAACAAAAAAATAATTTTACCATCAAAAGCGTGGGGTGCTTTTTATGGTTTTACGTTTAGAGACTTTACTTACTTACTTACTCACTGGCACTATCGAACCCGTAGGTTCATGGCCGCGCGGACATAAGCTCTCCATACATCCCTATCCTGAGCTAATGCTTTCCAATCATTCCCTGTATAATCTACTTCCCTCAAATCGTAGTTAATGTTGTTCTCCCACCTCATTCTTGGTCTACCAACTGGGCGTTTTCCTTCTGGCTTTCCTACAAGAAGTTTCCATGCACGTCTTTCATTCCCCATACGCGCAACATGTCCTGCCCATCGCAGTCTACGGGACTTAACTGTTCTTATTATATCTGGCTTCCTATAAAGACCATGTAGTTCATTGTTATGTAGTCTTCTCCATTCACCTGTCTGTTCATCTCTCTTTGGTCCAAAAATTTTCCTAAGAACTTTATTCTCAAATACTCGTAATCTCCTTTCCTCCCTTAAAGTAAGAGTCCATGTTTCACACCCATATAATATAACTGGTAGAATAATAGTTTTATATATTTTCAGCTTAACGTTTTTTGAAAGGAGTTGGGACATCAAAAGTCTCTGCAATGCATAATAGCATGCATTTCCAGAATTGAGCCTTAGAGACTTTACTTTTACCAATATTTGTTTATTATCAAATATATTAATTGATATAGAGCACCCCACGCTTTTGATGGTAAATCCATTTTTTAGTTCGGTTTTCTAATAAAGCGTGTTGTTTTAGTTTTTTTTTAACTATTGTTTATTAAACTGTTTTTGAGTCGGGCAGTCCTTGATATACGAGGGGAGGGAATTCCAGAGTCGGGTGGCTGAAACAAGGAAGGATGAGGACTAGTGAGATGTTCGATGTAGAGTAACAGCTAGAGTTAAATTTTCTATCGATCGTGTGTTCAAGTTATGTTGGGAGGATAGTGATATGTTGGGAAGTGAAACATTCAGAGTTTGGTTTTATTTGAATCGTGTGTTTGTATTATGACGGGAAGATAAAGATTGACGCTGAAAGGCGGATAGGTTAATGAGGTGGAGAGTGCCAAAGAATGTATGTGTGTAGTGTGATTGTCATAACTCATAAATGTTAGAGGATGTTAAAAATAGAATAAAGAAATAGTATCGTCTTTGTCTAAATATATCCAATATGGAAAAATACACTGTCTTTAAGAATAAGTAGTAATAGGACTTTATTACACTAAAAGTAAGATATAAGTAAAGTAAAGTGATCCCACAACAGGCCTCAGGAGACCCTTGGGGTAGTAGGAGGTTAATGCTCCCACTTTTTCTAGACAATCGGCACTTGATGTCAGCCGGGTTGTCAGCCCTGCGTGACGGCCGTCTTTACCCCCAGAATAAGTGTATGGTACTCATTTCCATTAGAGGCTGAGTGGACCCCCAGGGCCATAGTGCCGCCAGAGGGTTTGGGCCAGTTTAAAAATCCTGACCCCAACGGGACTTGAACCCTCGACCCTCCGGCTTGTAGCTCAGTTCCTTAACCACTACGCTACGGCGTGCCCCAAAAGTAAGATATATACAATGTTATTTACAAATATGGGTCGCAAGGGCAGTAAGCCATACGTGCTGTTGACAGTCCGTTACAATAAAGTAATATTTGGTAATAGTATAAAGAAAAACAAAAAAGAAAACAATAATATTAAGTAAAGTAAAGAGATCCCACGACAGGTCTCAGGAGGCCCATGGGGTAGACAATCGGCACTTGATGTCAGCCGGGTTGTCAGCCCTGCGTGACGGCCGTCTTTACCCCCAGAATAAGTGTATGGTACTCATTTCCATTAGAGGCTGAGTGGACCCCCAGGGCCATAGTGCCGCCAGAGGGTTTGGGCCAGTTTAAAAATCCTGACCCCCCACGGGGCTCGAACCCTTGACCTTCCGGCTTGTAGTACAGTGCTTTAACCAATACGCCACGGCGCGTCCCCAAACAATAATATTACAATTTACATAAAGAAAACACAATAATATTACAGTTACATAATAATACAATAACATTATATATTAATTAAGTTTTGTAGAATTATTAAGAATTAATGGTATTGCATTTTGAAAACATGTATTTATTCATGAATTAGTGTTGTTCTTATTTTCCGCGTTTTGTCCAGAAATTTACCCAAGTTTATTCAATTTTCTGGATGTACCATTAACTCTTAGCATGCCAATCTTTCACGATTTGAATTTAGAAATCTTTCCGGTAATAACTGACGTCTCCAATATTTTAAATCACAGAATAAGTATTATAGACTTCCAGGGGTTATAGAGTGGACTTAGTAGATAAAGTTTTTATAAGGAACCCATGTCCGGAATCGTCCCATTTCGATGTAAAATAGGTTTGAAGATCGTAACACAATAGGCTGATATCGTATTTCTTGTGTTTCACAATAAGTGTTACAGACTTCTAGAGGTTGTACAACAAGTGTGACCATGTTGTTCGTTTCACAAGTGTACCTGGGACGCATATTTTCATACACACGCCCCGGAAGACCTGGTGTGTGCTCAATCATTTCTGCTGCCGCCATAATTCGTGCAAGATCTTCCTCCGACTCGACAGTTGTAGTACAATCCCCAGAAGTCTGTAATGATTATTCTGAAATACAAGATATACTATATCAATGAAAAATGTTAACGTCGTCAGCCCTATAAGAGATTCTGTGTTTTGCAACAAACGGCTATGTTCTTCATAAATGCTAATCTAAATTTTGCGTCATGCAGCTAAGCGCCACATGTTCCAGCTTTTGGATTGTTGATGCATAACTCAGTGTTTTATAAGTAAAAAATTATTAAATAGCTCTAACTCACTGCACTATCGAACCCGTAGGTTCATGACCGCGCGGACATAAGCTCTCCATACATCCCTATCCTGAGCCAATGTTTTCCAATCATCCCCTGTGTAATCTAATTCCCTCAAATTATAGTTAATGTTATTCTACCACCACATTCTTGGTCTACCAACTGGGCGTTTTCCCTCTGGATTTCCTACAAGAAGCTTCCATGCACGTCTTTCATTCCCCATTCGTGCCACATGTCCTGCCCATCGCAGTCTACGAGACTTAACTGTTCTCATTATATCTAGCTTCCTATAAAGACCGTGTAATTCACTGTTATGTAGTCTTCTCCATTCACCTGTCTGTTCATCTCTATTTGGTCCAAAAATTTTCCTAAAGAACTTTATTATCAAATACTCGTAATCTTCTTTCCTCCCTTAAAGTAAGAGTCAATGTTTCGCATCTGTATGATATAACTGGTAAATAGCTCTTTCTAGAGTTTTAAATGTAAAAAAATAAACTTATTTTTTCTCGAAACTTACATAGTGGCGCTAAGCATTTGACGCATAACGTCCAATTTGTGCATAAAATGTACGGCTTTATATATATAACTGATGCAACACTGTAGAATGATATATTTTACGGAGTAAGAGTAAAATAATAATTTCTATGGAGTTTTCAAATTTATTTCAACAAGCAATTTGTGAATGTAGTGGGCCTATATATAAGAGGTGTTACAAAATACGTTTTGAGTTTTATGTCCTAATAAACTTTAGTCACTAATTAGGTCCTATACAAAATGAAGGCAACTGACTGACGCAACAACTAAAGCTTCTGCGTGGTGTAAGAGTTATAATTAATACTAGTTGTAGCCCAGCGGTCAAAATTCGACCACAATTCATTAAACTTTTAAGTATGTCACAAATACGTCATTATGCATTAATTTTCGATTTATTTTAAAAATACTAACGATAGGAAATATGTGGTATAGCTAAGCCATATTTGATAAACAATAACGCGTCATTTGACATTTGTATACTATCTATACTATTTAAATTTGCTTGTTATAGTGGCCACAAGATGGCAGTTGGAACGATATCCCGCTACCTCTTGTGTAAATTGAGAATGCTACATATATATGAAAAGTAAATGTTTGTTTTAGGATTCCTGAGTAGCTTGGTTAGAGCGCTAAACGTACAGAGTTTAGAAACTCGGGTTCAAATCCCGACTCAAGCATTTATTTTTCTTTTCATGTTATATATATATATATATTCCGGGTTCGAATCCCGTCCAGGCATTTATTTTTCTTATCATACCATATATATATATATATATATATATATATATATATATACATATTCACGAGTATATACACGTATACACACTGGTAGTTTGGATTTTTTCTCGGTTTTATTTCTGTTGCTAGACTATAATAACACTGAGCAACAAAAAATATATTTTTGTCTCAGAAAGAAAAATATGCGATTCTGATAGTATTTTTTCTCCTGAATTCAAATATGATATCGGTTTTTATTTATCGCGCAAGGTTTCCGAAAGACAATTTATAATTTCAAACACTAATATTTTCTACATTCGTAACTACACAATATTCGAACATTCGGACTCACCTAGAAAGTAAGAAATGACGATTTTCTGCTATATTTCGCCTGTGGAGCATCCCTATTAATGGTCCAACAATAATCGGCCAGCATATTAGGACTCCATTTGCCTTGATATATAATTTCCATAGCAGAAATCATTTGAGTTAGCTCATTTGGTTTTATTTTACAATGGACAAATGAACGAAAAAAAAAAGTTTATTAAAAATAATAATTTAAATCCATTAATTGAAATTGAAATAAAAAAAAACTGTGGGTGATGGAGAAATTCCGAATACATATTTGAAAACATGATAAAAACTGCAGTAAGTACAACTGTTGGTACTCATGAGAAAAAATTAATTGATTGTAGTTACTATACTGACATTTTGTTGAAATTGGAAGCGTGTACAACATGACTTGACGGAAGTAGAGAGCTATTTTGGTAACTTCAAAAAAAAAAGTTGTTTAAATGGAATCGACGAAGTGTGCAGTTAACACGGATGGTTTAGTCTAAAGCATCAAGATTATAGGAAGTTGAAATTCGTTCTCTACCTTTTTCATCGTGTAAAAATAATTGGATCGTGAAATTTTACACAACTCAAAGAGGAAGCATAGGAATAAATAGAGAATGGCCAACTTTTGGTCCACTTCCGCAGGAAACTAATGAACAATATAACCATCATTATTAAATCTAGTCTACAGACTGTTTGAAAGGTGATAGTGTAGACAAAAAAGGTTTCAAAGAGATTTACTTAGGGAATTATTGTACGCCTATTCGCTTTTACATACCATATTCTTTAAAATGACTTTTTAAATCATGCCTCAAATGGAAGTCAGTGGCCAATCGCATTTCAATGAATTTTGATTTACAAGCAATCACAGTCGTTTTTCACTTCGATTTTATCAATTTAATTTTTTCATGTGAAAACAAGCTCCTCCTTTTTAACATTCTGAATAGGTCAGAGCATTATTTTGCAGTGACTGACTCTTTAAAAATACGTTGAACATAACTATTTATATATTAAGATGTAAGAATCCTAGAATGCAAGTGGCTCCCAGATTGTATA
The DNA here is from genome assembly GCA_030220185.1 of Diploptera punctata. Classification (NCBI taxonomy): domain Eukaryota; kingdom Metazoa; phylum Arthropoda; class Insecta; order Blattodea; family Blaberidae; genus Diploptera; species Diploptera punctata. Next base: position 794,488 of record JASPKZ010007480.1, read on the forward strand.
TATAGTGTACAAATGTATCGAGATAGTGTTGCCCATTTTAATTTTATCCAAAGCGCTTTTAAAATTAAAATTATTTTTCATTTTTTTAGTTCGGTTTTCTAATAAAGCGTATTGTTTTAGTTTTTTAAACCATTATTTATTTTTTAGTTTAATTGATTGTCATAAACCGGAATCCTATGAAAATTTAATTGCTTACGATATTTTTAGTGTCTACGCATGAATATAATTGTATTTTTTAAAACATATTATCTAACATTATTATAATATTTTTGAATATTTTAATATAGATAAATAGTTACAGTTAATCTATCCTTCTCATATTTTTTGGATAAATTACAATGTGGTAATTAATATTTTACAGAATAAGATAAAAATGTAATTATCTTTAAATTCGATACTATGGCAGTATGAGCTAAAAGTAATACTCTTCTTAAAAACTCCTCGGGGCCGGATTTGAATCAGCGACCTATATATTACTGAAATTATATACCACTACAGTCCACCGCTCTACCAACTGAGCTACCAGAGGATATAATATTAATTTCTTACAACGATGGACTAAAAAAGTCGATAAGCCCGCAACCTATTATACCGGTCTTTATTTTTTTGATGTCCTGATGATCCTGGCCAGGATCTTAGAAAAAAATGAAATTATTGTATTGTCATTGGTCCTTTACAAGTATACAAAGCTTTAAGTCGATCCAATGTTTTTAAGTGGGTGAAAATCGTGTTGAAAGATTCCGTTACATACAGGTCAAGCTAATATAAAGCGTGTAATGCACGTAAATAAAACCGTTCTGGAAGAGAGTAGGCATAGTTTTACATCCACCATATTATGATATTCTCCGGATAGATCACTATCTACTGAAAACTCAACTTTTGCATTTTTGTTGGTTAGATTTCTTTTCGAGAAAACTATTAAATTTAATTGAATAAATATTAAATTTCTGCTTTCTTAAATTTGGTTTATGACCTATCACATTTCTTCCACTTACTTGTGTTTTGCACTCTTTTAACTTTACTATTCAACCCCTCTTGGTTAACTCTTGTTTTTTTCGACCCCAACGCTATTAGGGAGTCTTTCCTTTCTTCCATTTCTTCTTTCCTTTATTTTTCTTTTCTTCTCCAGAAAAGCCTGACCAGAGGCTATAAGATGACAGCCCCATCACTGGTCTTGCCTTCCTTTGGCCAGCAACCAATCGAAGGGACTATTATTATGCTTTCAAGTCTTATACGAAAATTTCCCGGAAGGATCGGAAAATTTTCTATAGGATCGTAACAGGCCTTGGCCTAATACTTGGAAGGAAGAAGAAGAAGAAGAAGAATATATTTATCAAATATTCTGTAAACCAGCAAAATTGTGTCATAGATTTAACTTAATGAGGAATTCGTTTAATTTTCGCAGCTGTTGCGAGACGTACATTGTTATAGTAGAAAGCGATACAAATCTATCAACGTAATATGTCATATTTTTTGTGAGAAGTATTTTACAGACTCGATAATAAAAAAAACGACGATATATATTTGCACGACACCAATTTTTGGTGAAGCATGACTAGTGATTTATTCTCGTACTGATGCGAAGTTATAGAAATAATGAATGGAGCGTCGTGTTGCAAATGGACGCCCCCATAACCAGTCTAAATATAGCCTATCATTACACGAATCCCATTCACGTTCCTCAAGTCTGGCGTCGTGTTCATAAAATTATGCATTGATTTTTTAAAAATATTTTGAATATCGTCTGGATTATTACAATCTAACTCACTGACTCTATCGAACCCGTAGGTTCATGGCCGCGCGAACATAAGCTCTCTATACATCCTTATTCTGAGCTAATGATTTCTAATCATTCCCTATATAATCTACTTCCCTCAAATTATAAAACTCCTGGCGCGACAGGCCTACAAGGCCCTTAGCCTACCAGCCGGCTGCTGGCCTCACATCCACATGTGTCAATCACAGAGGTAGATGATAATCAGCCAGTGTAGGGGTGACATGTGGTCAGCATGTCGAGTCCCCCAGCCGTTATAGCTGGTTTTCTCAACCTGGAGCCGCTACTTATTGTAGCTACCCAAATACCTCACGATGCTGGGTGGGCACCGGTCCCATACTGGCCTAAATACCATGAGAAAATTTCTTCCCCCACGGAGACTCGAACCAGCGCAAGTCCCGTAGCTCTGCGCCAAGGCTTCCTGCCTTAACCGCTCGGCTATGGCGCGGGACTCCCTCAAATTATGGTTAATGTTATTCTCTCACCTCATTCTTGGTCTACCAACTGGGCGTTTTCCTTCTGGTTTTCCTACAAGAAGCTTCCATGCAACTCTTTCATACCCCATTCATGCCTCATGTCCTGCCCATCACAGTCTACGAGACTTAACTGTTCTTATTATATCTGGCTTCCTATAAATACCATGTAGTTCACTGTTATGTAGTCTTCTCCATTCACCTGTCTGTTCATCTCTATTTGGTCCAAAAAATTGCCTAAGAACTTTATTCTCAAATACTCGTAATCTCCTTTCCCCCCCTAAAGTAAGAGTCCATGTTTCGCACCCATATAATATAACTGGCAGAATAATAGTTTTACATATTTTCAGTTTAACGTTTTTGAAAGGAGTTGAAAATCTTAATAACTATTCAGGGAAAAACATTATTTGATAAAATACACAACACAGAAATTAGGGACAAATGTCATATTCAAGACATAACCAAATTTATTATAGATAGACGAAACTATTGGAAGGGCCATATAAAAAGAATGGAAGAAAACAGGCTTGCAAGAAAGAGTTAAAGAAGATAGACCAATGGACGGGAGAAGAACAAGAGGAAGACCAGCCAAGAGATGGATAGACAGTGAATGCACATCCAATGCGTCTTCCTCCAAGGAGTAATTTTGGAAATAAACAGGATGAAAATCCTACAAATTATGTTTAAGAAGCAGAAAGGAGTTGGGACGTCAAGAGTCTCTGTAATGCATAATAGCATGCATTTCCAGAATTGAGCCTATGTTTAATTTCTTATGCATCTCATTCCTATTTGTGATTATTATTGTTCCTAGGTATTTGAATTCAGCCATTTTCTCAAAATTTCTCTCATTTGTCATTAGCTGTCCATTTCTATTATATAATGTATTTTTATGTGTGACCATATATATAGTTTTATTTTTATTGCATAAATGTATTAATATATTTACTAGTTTTAGTGCATATAAATCCGCACTGAGTTATGAGCAGGTGACAGACCTGCTAGAGGTAACTATCACGTTGCAGAAGTCACGTGTGGAAATTGGCATCAATCTTCCATCTTAAAAATAAAACACGACCTTTTCAAGGGTTGGAACTATTATGTGATTTACCAACATAGGAGAACTCCTGCCAAACAAAAACTGAAATCCTATTAGGTGGATCCCGATTGCGACCAATCTGAAGGTAGTAGTGGCTGAATTTAAATATCTAGAAACAATAATTACAAACAGGAATGAGATGCAGAAAAAGTTTAACATATGCTAAATTCTGGAAATGCATGCTATTATGCATTATACGGACTCTTATCGTCCTAAATCAACAGATTCATTTTCCATTACTTTATTTCAAATCTTGTATATAAAAATCAATGTTTGTTTGTTTGTATTCTTTGCGCGGCCATACCGTTGATCCGATTTTGATGGGGTCTTTTGCAAAATGTTCAGAAGATTCCCGGGATGAAAAAAGGCTATAAGAGAGTTGTAATATTCAACCCCTTCACCCCTAAAAATCACCCTTTGTTGTGAAAAACTTGAAATAAAGTCCTTATTTTGACTCTTAAATGGCTTACGCTGCCTAAAACATAACAAATACACCAAATTAATGTACACAGAATTGAACATCTCAAAAAAACTCCACAAAAAAGTCCGCGACAGCATATGTTTATCTTTTACGGATAACTCACAATAACCGTTTTTGTTTTTTCATTGATGCCAAGAAGATCGGGATAAATACATTCCCGGGCAAGCGTGCTCTGCCATACCGTTCATCCGATTGAGATGGGGCTTTTTGAAAAATGTTCAGGGGATTCCGGGAATGAAAATAGGCTATAAGAGAGTTGTGATATTCAACCCCTTCACCCCTAAAAATCACCCTTTGTAGTGAAAAACGTGAAATAAAGTCCCTATTTTGACGCTTAAATGGCTTACGCTGCCTAAAACATAACAAATACACCAAATTAATGTACACAGAATTGAACATCTCAAAAAACTCCACAAAAAAGTCCGCGAGAGCATATGTTTATCTTTTATGGATAACTCACAATAACTATTTTTGTTTTTTATTGATGTCAAGTAGATCGGGATAAGTCGATTCCCGGACAAGCGTGCTCTACCGTACTGTTCATCCGATAGAGATGGGACTTTTTGAAAAATGTTCAGGAAATTCCAAGGATGAACATGGGATATAAGAGAGTGGTAATACTCAACTCCTTCGCCCCTAAAAATCACCCTTTGTAGTGAAAAACGTGAAATAAAGTCCCTATTTTGACGCTTAAATGGCTTACGCTGCCTAAACCATAATAAATTCACCAAATTAAATTACACAGAATTGAATATCTCAAAAATCTCTACAAAAAAGTCCGCGACAGCATATGTTTATCTTCTACGGATAACTCACAGTAATCATTTTTGTCTTCCATTGATGCCAAGAATATCGGTATAAGCAGATTCCTGGGCAAGCATAACGGCTGGTGGTAAAAACATATTAACATTTATTTAGGAGTAGCAGCGCACGCCGGGTATTAGCTAGTAAATAATATGCATTTGTAGTAATATTGAATTTGGCACTTGTTTGCAGATGTCTAATTCCAGAGGAAGATGACAATTCTACATTATGGAATAATCCAGATGCACTGAGTTGGATACCTCGCAACAAAGACGGAGACTTAGATTCATGTCATATGGTGGATAAAATCACAAACAGCTCTGTTAAATGCAATCAATGGGTGTATGATAATACATACTACTTGTCTTCCAGAGCAATAGAGGTAAATACAATCATGTTAGCAAATTAAATTTACTGTCAATACTAATAACATTCATTGTTAAAACCGTTGAGGTGGAGAGTTATAAGATAAAATAAGTTAAAATATACCTTCATAGGTAAGATCCGTCGTCCTCAACTTATAAAATATGTATTCTTTATGCCTGTAAGCCTTTCAAAACATCCGTTCCATCTTCAGCAGGTTCTTCTTCGCTACAATATCTAGTATGATGATTGATGCTGCTGGTTCAAGGTCAGGAAGAAGCTTTAGTCACGACAACATTAGGACCAGCAGCATCAACACTCATACTAGATATTGTAGCAAAGAAGAACCTGCTGAAGATGGAACCGATGTTCTAAAAGGCTTACAGGCATAAAGAATACATCTTAATATATAAAAAATTCGTGTCACGTTGTTTGTCCGCGATGGAATCCTAAACTACTGAACCGATTTTAATAAAATTTTGCACACTGTGTACAGTTTGATCCAACTTGAGACTTAGGGTAGTTTATAACTAAATTTATAGTCGCATTATTTTTTTATTGCAAATTATTTGTTTATTATTTAACGAAGAGTTATAATTATCTGTGAGTTCCATACGATTCTAACAGATGGCGGTGTAATTATCTGTGCGTTCCATACGATTCTAACAGATGGCGGTGTAAGGTAATTTGGTAAGGTAATTGGTTTATTATTTAACAAAGAGAGATCCAGATGGCTGTGCTTTTTGTTGCAACCGCGAATTTCAATTGAATTACAAATATTGATTATTTCATAATTTAAGTGTGTTCAGTGTTTATTTTATTTTCAATATTATTAATTTCGTGTGTAAGTATTAGTTTTAAGTAATCTGGCTGAAAGATAGCAACTTAATTTAAATTTTTAACGTATACCTTAGCCACAACAACGCGTGGTCGGGACTTCTAGTATTTTATAAGTTGAGGACGACGGATCTTACCTAAGAAGGTATATTTTAACTTATTTTATCTTATAAATTTACTGTATCTAGTTGGTTGGTACTTTATCGGAAGCCAGATATAATAAGAACAGTTAAGTCTCGTAGACTGCGATGGGCAGGACATGTGGCACGAATGGGGAATGAAAGATGTGCATGGAAGCTTCTTGTAGGAAAACCAGAGGGGAAACGCCCAGTTGGTAGACCAAGAATGAGGTGGAAGAATAAAATTAACTATGATTTGAGGGAAGTAGATCATACAGGGAATGATTGAAAACATTAGTTCAGGATAGGGATGTATCGAGAGCTTATGTCCGCGCGGCCATGAACTTATGGGTTCGATAGTGCCAATGAGTTAGTTAGTTGGTTGGTATCTAATGTCCGGCACTTGACAATGAAATCATTCGCTCTCTTGAACCCCAATACTTAGCATGAAGGCTGGTCTCTTCTACAAAAGCTGGACAACAGAGATGATGATTTCATCCCATTTCTTCATTTAAATTAAGAACATTTTGGCGAATTTGCTTTGCCAAATCTGTGTGTTTGTTTAGACAATAATGTCCTGTTAGTAGTCTGAAGGTTGCCACTGCAGATTTTCTTTATAATGAGAAATGTTGTAAGTTTGTAAATTTTTCCATTCCTTTCCAGATGTCTTGATAATATAATAATAATAATAATAATAATAATAATAATAATAATAATAATAATAATAATAATAATAGCTTTATTTTACCTGGCAGAGTTAAGGCCTTAAGGCCTTGTCTACCACTCAACCAGGTTTAAAAAAATACAAACAAAAAAATAGTCTTAAATCTAAATTACAATATATATATATATATATATATATATATATATATAAACGATTACAAGTTATGAATACAATACAATTAATATTTATAATGTATTATGATTTACTCTAAATTTAACGAATTAAATATATAATATGTACAATATATATAAAAAAACAGGAAAAGATTAATGACATAGTATAAAATTAAATAAATAGAGAAAAATTAATTATTAGACAACAGGTAACTGTATAAGCGTGACTTAAAGGTACCAAGTGTGCGGCAACCCCTATATTCTTCTCTAAGTTAAACTAATTAATCCTAGTCTCTTTCATACAAAATAATGATTTATTAATTTTTGAAGGAGGGAAAAAAACATGTATAGAAAAAAAAAACATTAAGCTATGATTGAAAATAGACATTTAATTACCTGTTTTAACATTGTGTACATTCAGTTTTATTGAAAATATCAAGAACAATAAATTCTCTAACGGAACTGCAGCGGAAATTGTTAAATCTTAAATTTCATATTTTTGGAGATATTAACCCATTCGCCTCAAAAGACGAGGTACACTCGCCGGCAGTTAAATAGCCTTCAACTCAGTAGACGAGGTATACTCGCTTAACTCTGCTATTATATATTTTGTACATCCCTTGGTAGGGTAATCTTTTGTTAACATTTAAGAATAGTAGAGGAATGTGTTTTGCCCTTCACCCTTATTGTGATTTTAAGCACCGTTATCTTCTGTTTGTTTTGAATGTCTGAAAATATACAATATAATTTACGGTAACTTAAATCCAGTTTCTGGGGAAATGCATTAAGCATTTAAACTTAAAGCGAATGGGTTAAGTTTTGAAAGTAAACTTCTGATATATCGCTCATTTGCTGCAACAACGTGATAACTCAAAAATTGTCGATTTTGAGTTATTGGTACTACATGAAAGACAGAACTCAAGTTCTGTATTCACGAAGAACGACATAAGCTACTGTACACAATGAGTTGGTATAGTAATTTGATATTTATGACAAATACAGGCAAAAGTATATGGATTTCAAACCTTTAAATGCTTCTCCTGAAAAATTATGTTTTTTTGAATTATGACGTTGTTGCAGCAAATGAGCGATATGTTCTTATTATAGTTACTTGATAAATAATTTTCAGTGGAACCTGGTATGTGACAAAAGATGGATGGGAGCCGTGGCGCAAAGTGCCTACATGTTTGGAGTGTTCACGGGGGCCGTGGTGCTGGGCAGTTTGGCAGACAAGTATGTCGTCTAACAATAACAATTCCTGGTAACTATCTCTAGTTATGTGAGTGTTATCTAGGTGACATTCTAACTATCCTACGTCCACATGTTTGACTGGAAACAACTCGAGAAGACTTCTCCATTTACAATGATACCAATGTTTATATCACGTACATAATGCTTATGATGTTTTTATTATTACCCGGCGTGCTCTCTACACCTAAATAAATTATGTGTTTTTGCATTTAGTTGAATAAGTGAAAGGAAAAAAAATATAAATTTACTAGAAGTCCCGGCCACGCGTTGCTGTGGCTAATGTATACGTTAAAAATATAAATTAAGTTGCTGTCTTTCAGCCAGATTACTTAAAACTAATACTTACACACGAAATTAATAGTACTGAAAATAAAATAAACACTGAACACACTTAAATTATGAAATAATTAATATTTGTAATTCAATTGAATTCGCGGTTGCGACAAAAAGCACAGCCATCTTGATCTCTCTTCGTTAAATAATAAACCAATTACCTTACCAAATTACCTTACACCGCCATCTGTTAGAATCGTGTGGAACTCACAGATAATTATAACTCTTTGTTAAATAATAAACAGATAATTTGCAATAAAAATAATGCGACTATAAATTTAGTTATAAACTACCCTAAGTCTCAAGTTGGATCAAACTGCACACAGTGTGCAAAATTTTATTAGAAAATCGGTTCAGTAGTTTAGGATTCCATCGTGGACAAACAACGTGACGCGAAATTTTTATATATTAATATATAGTTATTATTTTTAGATACCCCGTGCTGATTACCCGGCGTTGCCCGGGAATCTACGCAACTCGATGTACTTGGCATAAATGAGCTAAAAGACAAAATTCGTTATTTTGAGTTATCCATAAAAGAATACCCGCCGTGCGCTGCTATGCTTGCCCGGGAATCAACTTAACCCGATCTTCTTGGCATCGACATAAATGGTTATTGTGAGTTATCCTTAAAAGATAAACATATGCTGTCGCGGACTTTTCTGTAGAGTTTTTTGAGATATTCAATTCTGTGTACAATAATTTTGTGTATTTGTTATGGTTTAGGCAGCTTAAGCCATTTAAGCTTACAAAAAAAAAAGACATTTTTTTTCATGTTTTTTCACTACAGAAGGTGATTTTTAAGGGTGAAGGGCTTGAGCATTAAAACTCTCTTATAACCTATAACATTCCCGGGAAAATCCTGAACATTTTGCAAAAGCCCCATGATAATCGGATGAATGTTATGGCAGCACACGCTTGCCCGGGAATCTACTTATCCCGATCTCCTTGGCATCATTGAAAGACAAAAATGGCTATTCTGTGTTATCTGTAAAAGATAAACATATGCTGTCACGGACTTTTTTTGTAGAGTTTTTTTAGATATTCAATTCTGTGCACATTCATTTTGCGTGTTTGTTATGGTTTAGGCAGCGTAAGCCATGTAAGGGTAAAAAAGGGACTTTTTACGTTTTTCACTACAAAGGCTGTTTTAAGGGTGTAGGAGTTGAGTATTTCAACTCTCTTATAGCCTATGTTCATCCCGGAAATCTCCTGAACATTTTGCAAAAAAAACCCCATCACAATCGGATCAATGGTATGGCCGCGCATAAAGTACAAACAAACAAACAAACAAACAAACAAACAAACAAACAAACAAACAAACAAACAAACAAACAAACAAACAAACAAACAAACAAACATTTTAATATAATGTTGAGTGATTCCGGGTTATGTGGCCGTGGTCCATAGTTGGTGTTGATACCAGACGTTTCGCCCTCAACTGCGGAGGGCATCTTCAGTGGCGAGTGCTTCTATGCGTGTTTCCTGGTCGGAAGATCTACATTCTAAGTAGATCTTCCGACCAGGAAACACGCATAGAAGCACTCGCCACTGAAGATGCCCTCCGCAGTTGAGGGCGAAACGTCTGGTATCAACACCAACTATGGACCACGGCCACATAACCCGGAATCACTCAACATTACGATTACCGGCCGTGAAAGCCTGCATTCAAACATTTTAATATATTAGATTTAACACATCTCATTGGAGGATAATTAAATTTGAAGAGAAAAATGTTCGCCCAGACCGGGACCTTTTTGGTTTACCGTACCAATGCTCTTACCAACTGAGCTAACCGGGGCGAGTTCCAATCTAAACCAAATTTTTCTCTTATATACGTTGTAATTCCTGACCCAAATGCTTGAAGCTGTGGCTTCATCTTTGCAAATGGTGGCTTCTTGATTAAGAATTCTTTATTGGGAATTTAAACATTACTTTTAAAAGCCAGTAGGGCTTCTATTGATGTTTTTATTATTAATTTAACACATCTTATTCAAGGATAATTAAATTTGAAGAGAAAAATTTTCGCCCTGACCGGAACCTTTGGTTTACCGTACCAATGGTTTTACCAACTGAGCTACCGGGAATTACAACGTATATAAGAGAAAAATTTGCGTCTAGATTGGAACTCGCCCGGGAATTACAACGTATATAAGAAAAAAAATGCGTCTATATTGGAACTCGCCCCGATAGCATTGGTGTGGTAAACCAAAGGTCCCGTGTTCGGGTCCCGGTCTGGGCGAAAATTTTTCTCTTCAAAATTTACATAATGCTTATATTTGAAGAGAAAAATTATACGCTCAGACTGGGGTTTGAACCCAGGACCTTCGACTTTCTAGACCAATGCTCTACCACTGAGCTACCTGATAAACTCCAATCTAAACGCACATTTTTCTCTTATACATTGTTAATTCCCGATCGCCGAATGCTATGAGCATTTGCTCGATCATGCAAATGGCGGCTTCTTTTTTAAGAAGACATTTATTGGGAATTTAAACACTACTTTATAAAGCCAGCAGGGCTTATTTTGATGTTTTTATTATTAATTTAACACTTCTCGCTGATGGGTAAATTATATTTGAAGATAAAAATTATACGATCAGACTGGGGTTTGAACCCAGGACCTTTGACTTCTAGGCCAAGGCTCTACCACTGAGCTAGCTAAGAGGCTCCAATCTGTATAATTTTTCTCTTCAAATATAATTTTTCCTTCAGTGAGAAGTGTTAAATTAAGAATAAAAACACACATAATGCTTATTTATTTAAGAAAAATTGTATCACCTCACTCCTTATTCTTCTTCTTCTTCTTAGACCGATTTCAGGACCTTATTCGGCTCCATCCTCAGTATTTTCACGATCGGTTTTATGTTGTATACAAGAGCTGTCTCCTGCTCCCTCTGTTGGTAGACTGAAGAACTAAAAACCAAATCATTTTCCCCGGGAATTTCAAAGTTCATTACTTTCTCCTTTTCGTTTTCTTTAATGTATATTCAAAAAAATGAAAAGGAGTAAAATCCATCTTATATTTTGTACATGACTATTTATTATATCGGCCGCGGTGGACTAGTGGTTATGCTCCTTGCCTCTGGTCCCGAGAGTCGCGCCGGGATCGATGGATTTTTTAGGACGGAAAAATCCAAGGAGCAAGTCCTCCGGGAGGGACTTTAAGCTGTGGGTCCCGAGTCTGAAGATTTTCAGGCTCGTAAAAAATCCTTAAGCCTGAATAAAAAGGCCTCTAAGCAAAATGTACCGAATTTTCCCGTCCTAGTACTACCTTGGTTTCCTAGATGTCAGTATGAGGCGGAATGCTGACCACGGACCAATCAAAAATTACATCTATATGAAAACAAGTGTAACTAAATTAGTATGGTTCAAATTCTTCCTGTAGGGTGGAGAGTGCCTAAATCTCTGTAAAGGGAAAAACATAGGCTTACAATACAATACAATACAAATACTATTTATTATTTATTTATTACATCTCCCAAGATTTGGAGCCCTATTTTACAAATGTATGTTAGGGCTGTAGTTACATATAAAAGAAAATTGAAGATACACATAATTACAAAATATAAATGAAACAAAAATAACAAATGAACAAAACAAGAACAAATGAAATTAAAACTTATAAAGTAAGTAGTAATAAGATGAATAAAAATGTGGTGAAAATAGCATTTTCAAATGTTTTAATTGTTGTGTAACAACATTTCCATTTCTAAATACCAATTATTGGATGATGTAATGTTAGATGAATATCTATAGCCTAATGTATCACTTATATCCATGAGATAGAGAATCTGTTTATTATGACTATTTAACTCATGCCCCAAATGGGAGTCAATGACCAATCACATTTCAATGATTTCTGTTTTACAACCAATCAGAGTCGTGTTTCACCAAATATATATCAGTGTTATAATTACCATATTAAAGAAAGCTCCTCCTTACAATATTGCGTTCCTTTGGCAATAAATAGTATGATCTGGTTGCAGTGATAAACAAAAGAAGCAGTAGAAGCGTACCTATCGTTTCTCATTTGTTTTCAAACATCGCCGTTTACATTAAATATATAAATACCCTATTTTAAAATAACTATAGTTAAATAATGATTTGTGAGTAAACAGCTTAATTTTATTCGTTAAATAGTCCTAACAAATGCCACTCTTGATTTCAAAATTCTCTAGATAAATTGGAAATCACTCGTGGCATTACTTATGATAATAAATTAATTGCAAGAATGCAAGACTTTTATTATTTTTTAAATTAAACATTTAAGAATGGACACAACATTTTGAAAACAGCTTTTATTTTTATTAACTTACAGTACCATTTAAATGTATGTATTTTTACATTTGCTCCCTTTTTAATATATTGTAAATTCCAGTGAACTAATGGCAACTATGTTCAGCTATGATTTTGGGGTACGTCATCAATCACAGATGGGTTTGATAGTTTTTTTAAGTGCATAAAAATCCTTCAGAAAGAAAGTAAATCAATGGATTCCATGTTATAGATTTATGGTATCTATAAGTAACTTGAAGCCTTTTTAACAGGCCTCCGAAAAAAAAAAATTCTCCACACTCATCTCATACATTTCATTCGTCTGCCCCTGTGACGGTGTTTCAGGAGTGGTTGGCCAGCACTTTTGTCGTTGACAGACCTCTATAAATATAGGGGTTTCATCTCATCTCATTCCTTGACCTGACCCTGAGTTGGATGTGAGTCGAGGATATTTTATTATAAAATTGATTTATATTGCTGTTTTTATTATTTGTTGGTCTTTTCATATCCATATTTGAATTTTGATGCTAATGAGTTGAATTGTTGAAGAGCTGTGTTAAATAACATTCTAATTTAATATGAGATGTGATGCTCAGCTCTGTAATTTCTTTATTTTTGTATTTAGAATTACTATTAAACTTTCATAGTATACACTATGTTATTAACAATTAAAGTTTTTGCACCAAGGATAATTGGAAAATGTAGACACACTTATAGGGATGTATGAGAGCTTATGTCCGTGCGGCCATGAACCTACGGGTTCGATAGTGCCAGTGAGTAAGTAAGACACATACCCACACAAACATATATACATTTCAATTAAGTTATGTAGATAGGAAATAACACTATGAGGTTCTTTAATATTGTTTATTGAGGTGAGTGAAATAATAAAAAATAAACAATATTAAAGAACCTCATAGTGTTATTTCCTATCTACATAACTTAATATATGAAGTATGAGGTGAGTGAAATAATAAAAAATAAACAATATTAAAGAACCTCATAGTGTTATTTCCTATCTACATAACTTAATAAAGTTGGCTATCAAGTCATAGGAAAACAAGAATAACTTAAACAACTGGAACAAGATGGCGGCTTCAAACATACAACATTTCAACAAACATTTTTCGAAAACTAAGATAGAAATTAAAAGATATTTGAAATTAAAAGAACTTAGAAACAAAATATGAAGTATGAGGTGAGTGAAATAATAAAAAATAAACAATATACATTTCAATGTTATAATTAAATTTTTTACACTTAGTAATGAAGGCCAAATATGGCATGGAAAAAAAAAAACCTGAGCTGGGATTTGAACCAAGGCTCTAACTTTATACGTTAGTATTCTACCAACTGTGCTACCAGTAATCAAGTATCTTAGCACAAACATTTATTTTTCTTTTCATGTATATAATTCTCTATTCATGAGTGGCAGCATGACATCGGTCACACTGCCATCTCATGGCTTCTATAACAAGTAAGCATTTTAAAGAGAATATATATATTTTTCTAATGCCACCAAGTTGTCTTTTATGACATTTCTAGTTTTCTCCCCTGGTATTGGCAGAATTGTAATCTATTTTTTAGGTTGGGACACCTGGAAGGCAGAGTTACATTACCTTGATCATATATATATATATATATATATATATATATATATATAAAACAAATTTTAATAACTCTGAAAATATTAAACATTAGTTTATGTAATTATATTATTTTTGGTCTGGACATCTTACCTCAATATTAATGTTGATTTGTTCTTGGACATGTTTCAAAACAATTCTGTTTTATCGTTAGCTTTCCCAGACTGGTTTTATTTATGTTGCATTATATATATCAACATTAATATTGAGGTAAGATGTCCAGACCAAAAATAATATAATTAAAATAACCTGAAAATGTAACTTCCTAAAATTAAATATTAGTTTATGTCTTTTTAAAATATGTATTTTTGATTATTTTTTATTTTAATGGCAAAAAAAAATTACTATATGCAAATTCGTTCTGAAGAAATTATAGTACGAAGTATGTATATTTATAAACAGTTACATGCAAGAAAGGAAACAAAAATCATGAAAATGATAGAGGAATTACTGTGACCAACATTTTCATCAAAATATATGGAATAAATTAAAAATATTTTGAAGAACAAGAATATTTTGTAAAGTGAAAACAAAAGAACAGTCAAGTTTCAGAAAAGGCCAATGTACTTTTGATCCATTTATAGTTTAAAACAGAATGCATCTTCCAACGACCAATTCATGTCTATTTATTTTGATTTAGATAAAGCATTGCAATGATTAAATAACAGGAGATTTTACTTAGAGTAATAATAAATAAACACAGTCAGGCAATAAAAAAGTTGTATGATGAATCTATCTGTAGAGTAAAAATAGGTAAATATATAATATCTGGTTTTGGATTTACTAAAGGTTTAAGGTAATGATGTTATTTATTGTTTTATTTTAGGAAGTAATATTTTAAGGTTCTTTTAATCAAGTTTTTTTTTTGAGTCTGTGCTATCTTACCTCAATTTAATGTTGATTTGTTCTCGAACATGTTTCAATTAGTTTTCTGATCATCCTCATCATGGCCAGGCTGTTTAGATTTATGTTGTAAACCCTGGATGTCGATGTCAGCTCCCTCCTGTGGTTGGCCCCAAACAACCTCCAACGAGGTCATGTTCAGTTGGTATTTCAAAATTCATAACTCTGTTTTTGTTCTTCTGAATGTAGATTTTTTCCCCAAATAGTTAGTTCTTTCGTATTTTCTAACTATTTTAATAATTTTGTGTTTGAATTTATATTATGCTTTTCAGACCAAACATGTGCAGCAACTGACTTTATTCAAAATATATTTATGAAACAAGTTAACACAATGGAAAAACAAATATTCACCTATGGGAATAAAGGTAGAGATTAATAAAGATAGAAGCTATGGTTTCAAGCATTTGTCGCGAGGGAATTACAACATACATAAGAGAAAAATTTGCGTCTAGATCGTAACTCGCCTCGGTAGCTCAGTTGGTAGAGCACTTGGCCCGGAAAGCCAAGGGTCCCGGGTTCGAGTCCCGGTCTAGGCGAAAATTTCTCTCTTCAAATATAATTTATCCTTCTATGAGAAGTGTTAAATTAATAATAAAATCGTCAATAGAAGCCCTACTGGCTATAAAGTAGTGTTAAATTCCCAATAAATGTCTTCTTAACTAAGAAGCCGCCATTTGCAAAGATAGAAGCTATGGTTTCAAGCATTTGGCGCGAGGGAATTACAACATACATAAGAGAAAAATTTGCGTCTAGACCGTAACTCGCCTCGGTAGCTCAGTTGGTAGAGCACTTGGCCCGGAAAGCCAAGGGTCCCGGGTTCGAGTCCCGGTCTAGGCGAAAATTTTTCTCTTCAAATATAATTTATCCTTCTATGAGAAGTGTTAAATTAATAATAAAAATCGTCAATAGAAGCCCTACTGGCTATAAAGTAGTGTTAAATTCCCAATAAATGTCTTCTTAACTAAGAAGCCGCCATTTGCAAAGATAGAAGCTATGGTTTCAAGCATTTGGCGCGAGGGAATTACAACATACATAAGAGAAAAAATTGCGTCTAGATCGTAACTCGCCTCGGTAGCTCAGTTGGTAGAGCACTTGGCCCGGAAAGCCAAGGGTCCCGGGTTCGAGTCCCGGTCTAGGCGAAAATTTTTCTCTTCAAATATAGTTAATAATTAAGTTTGATCTGTGTATTCTTACCTCATAATACAGTCTGTACTAGCTGAAGATGGGGCAAACATGCCTTGAAACATATGTCGAAAGAACAATATGAGGTAAGAATACACAGACCAAACTTATTATTAAGTAAAACCTCATAATGTTACTTTGTATTGTATTTTCAAAATAAACTGTTGTTAAATTGGACTTTTGGACTGAATGGTCATAGTCCAGTTTTGTTTAAACTCAACATTTCATCTGATAAAAGTTAAACATTAAAATGTACCTGTTGGCAGGTGCCGTCATCCTTAACTTTGTTAAAATGATGTATATAAAATATAAACTGGAGGCCTTTCGGAAGTTAATTTCCATCATCAGCAGGATGAGCTTATGCTACTAGTTGTTGTTGTTGTTTACGACGATGTAGACTCTAAGGGTCGTATGCAAATACATTAGTCTCTACTCAAATTACTTCCAATCACTGGTGAGCTGAGATCGAATTAACGGCCGCCTTAACCGGTCATGCATGAATGTTGACGTTTTCGTAATATTGGCAACGAATTACCCAGAATTCTCAGCGATAAAACCACTTCCGTTATTTTCGTCTGCTATAGAGGAATGCATTTATGCTTGCATCCCGCAAATAATACCGTATACAAACACGTCTGCGACGCGCAATATTACGCCGATTCTCCTGTTCTTCCAGTTGAATTCTTTGGTAGACTCTATCAAATTCCTCTTCTCCGCGTATACCGAAAACATGATCGAAGTCTTCAAGGTCCAACATCTTGGATAAGTTTCAAACTACATCGGTTACCATCGGTTCCCTTCGGGATTTTCACATAAGTTTATATCTTGAGCTACGGTCTTAAGTTACCTTGTCAGGTAGCTTACAATTATTACCGCGTGAATAGATTTCTGAGTAAGAAAAATGTGTTTGGATAAAACTTTATCAGCAGAGAACGCCTTTTACTGTCTAATGCGTTCAAACATTCGACCCTAAGGGTCGTATGCAAATACATTAGTCTCTACTCAAATTACTTCCAATCGCTGGTGAGCTGAGATCGAATTAACTGCCGCCTTACCGGTCATGCATGAATGTTGACGTTTTCGTAATATTGGCAACGAATTACCCAGAATTCTCAGCGATAATACCACTTCCGTTATTTTCGTCTGCTATAGAGGAATGCATTTATGCTTGCATCCCGCAAATAATACCGTATTCAAACACGTCTGCGACGCGCAATATTACGCCGATTCTCCTGTTCTTCCAGTTGAATTCTTTGGCAGACTCTATCAAATTCCTCTTCTCCGCGTATACCGAAAACATGATCGAAGTCTTCAAGGTCCGACATCTTGAATAAGTTTCAAACTACATCGGTTACCATCGGTTCCCTTCGGGATTTTCACATAAGTTTATATCTTGAGCTACGATCTTAAGTTACCTTGTCAGGTAGCTTACAATTATTACCGCGTGAATAGATTTCTGAGTAAGAAAAATGTGTTTGGATAAAACTTTATCAGCAGAGAACGCCTTTTACTGTCTAATGCGTTCAAACATTCGACCCTAAGTGTCTGTAGCAGAAAGCTCATCCTGCTGATGATGGAAGTTAACTTCCGAAAGGCATCCAGTTAATATTTTACATACATAATTTTAACAAAGTTGAAGATGACTGCACCTGCCAACAGGTATATATTTTAATTTTTATCTTATGACTATTCACCTCAACAGAATTTGATATGAATTTTATTAGTATTCACATTTCATCCACTGCTGTGGTAGACATCTTCAGGAGATTTTCCGTGCATTCTGTGAACTCCTTTGCAGTCAACAGTTGAGGAGTTCATAGTTTGTACGGAGAATCTCCTGAAGATATCTTTTGCAGTAGTAGATGAAACATAGAGTTTAATCAAAACTGGACCACAGCCATTCAGCCCAGAAGACCAACTTAACAAGAGTCTAGGTACAGGCCGAGAAAGCTTATAATTATAAACAAACTGTTTGTCACATCTAGGTATGGAAGGAAAATTATCCTATACATTTCAGCTGTACTACAGTTGGTACTGGGTGTTGCAGTTGCATTCATTCCTGAATATTATACTTTCCTGGTGATAAGGTTTCTGTATGGAATCTTTGGATCTGCAGGAGCATACATCACTGGTTTTGTGCTTTGTAAGTAGCATACTGATATCTTTTTTTTTAGGTAGAATTTTTTATCACTCACCTCATATTGTTCTTCTCGTTTGACTATAAACTAGTTTTGGAACATAGTTTCTGTTCCATCCTCAGTATTGTCACGGCCGTTGTTCTGTCGTCTTGAACAGCCATCCTTCGCTCCTTCCGTTGGCAGACTGAAAAAACCTTGAAAACAGGTCATTCTACCCAGGAATTTCAAAGTTCATCAATTACTTCTTTTCGAGGACTTTTCAGTCTGTCAATGGAAGGAGCAAAGGACGGCTCTTCAAGACGACAGAACAACATTCTTGATGATACTGAGGATGGAACAGAAACTATGTTCCGAAATTAGTTTATAGTCAAATAAGAAGAACAATACGAGGTGAGTGATAAAACTATTCTATCTAAATAAATATACCTCATAGTGTGAATTCCTAAAATGAGTAAGTACTGATATCTGTTCATATTAATGGAAATGTTTGAGCTTAAACATAATTCTGAACTTGTCCATATCTTACAGTCAATAATTTAAAGTGTTTTCAAAAATGCTTTGAAAATTCATTAATTACTTACAATGTATTATCACATCTTTCCTTGACCATGTTCTATACTCTTATCCTTTTCCTCCAAATCTCTCTATCTTCCCAGTCCTGGTCTTGTAATCTTTTTCATTTATCACTTCCTTTATATCCTGCAGCCTAGTGTTTTTGGTTTACCTCTATCTTTTCTATTTCTGGAATACAATCCAAAACTATTCTTGGTAACCTTTCTTCATCCATTCATTTTACATGTCCATACCAATGAATTATCTGTGTTTTACAAAATATATAATTGAATTTTCTTTATTCGTATGTTCCCTAATTTCTGAAAAGAAAATTTTGAGAAAAATATATGGATTAATAACACTGGTCAACATGATTTTTGTCTCATGAGTACCAATAGTTGTACTTAATGCAGTTTTTTATTGTGTTTTCAAATATGTATTCAGAATTTCTCTATCACCCACAGTTTTTTTTATTTCAATTTCAATCAATGGATTTAAATAATTATTTTTAATAAACTTTTTTCGTCCATTTGTCCATTGTAAAATAAAACCAAATGAGCTAACTCAGGAGGTTTCAGCTATGGAAAAGAGATATGAAGACAAATGGAATCCTAATATGCTGGCCGATTATTGTTGGACCATCAAGAGGGATGCTCCACAGGCAAAATAGAGCAGAAAATCGTCATATCTTACTTTTTAAGTGAGTCCGAATGTTTGAATATTGTGTAGTTACGAATGTAGAAAATATAAAGTGTTTGAATTTATGAATTCCTGTCTCCTGGAAAGCTTACGTGATGGAGAAAAAACGATATCATATTTGAATTCAGGAGAGAGAATACTATCAGAATCACATATTTTTCTTTCTGAGACAAAAAAGTTTCTTTTTTGTTGCTCAGTGTTATTGAGGTAGACTTTAACATCTCACCTCATAATTGTAGATTTCTCAAAGACATGTTTCAGTACTTCTACGTATCATCTTCAATTCCATCTAACTGTTGAATTGATGGTTGGCAATTCTGTTACTTCTTACTGCCACTGATGGCTGACCGATGAACTTCCAAATTAAATCTTCCTTTAAATATTAATAGAAATACAGGGTGTTCCATTCAAACCTCCCACATTTTAATTAATCATAACAAACAAAGTATGTGGAATTATGAAATGAGACCAGTATTAAACGAAACAGAAACTCAAAGAATTTTCATTGCCACACACTAAAATACCTCTATATGTGCATCATCCTGCTCTAATTTCTTCTATCTTTTCTTCTGAAGCATGTGCACCTCCTGATTCTTTTTTAATGCTTCCAGTCACCAGAAACTTCTCAAGCCATGCCTTAATTGTCTTTCCATCAGGTGCACTTCCTCCATATTCTCTCCGGTAATTTCTTTGCGATATAATTATTGACTTCATCTCTTGCATACCAGAAAACAGTTTGTGCTTGTTGCTGAGGAGTCGCCATTTTGTTTTATGTCATTATTGTCCACCATGCAACAGATGAATTAACTGCAACAATGAAAACAAAAATTCTTTGAGTTTCTCTTTCTTTTAATACCAACCTCATTTCATAATTCCGCATACTTTGAGAGTTATGATTAATTAAAATGTGGGAGGTTTGAATGGGACACGGTGTATATGGACCTACTCAGGAAAGTGGAGAATAGTGAATACAATGTAATGAAATGTACCACTTGTACAAATCACCAGACATTGTTACAAATATAAAAATAGCTAGTTTCAGATGGGTAGGATATATCTTGGAAATGGATAATAGTGAGACAGTTAAAAAGAAATCATCTTGATGGAAGGAGAAATTTTAAAGATCTAAGTCAGGTGGATGGACAAAGTTAAATCTAAAGACTTAACATTTGAAATAGAGAGGTCTGGAGGAGAATTCTTAGGGAGACTATGACTCGACTTTGGTTTTTACGCCAAATATTATGACGATGATGATGATTTGTTGCCTGTTGACTTAATTTATTATTCTGTTGAGTTCAGAATTTCTGATTGAATGTAGTAAGAAATCCATTTCCAGTGCTAATAATTTTGACTGTAAATTTTCAGTTAGTTTCCAGGTTTCTGTACCATATGTAGTAGTAGTAGTAGGACTTTATTAGACAAAAAAGTAAGATATTTACAATATTATTTACAAATATGGGTCGCACGGGCAGTAAGCCGTACGTGCTGTTGACAGTCCGTTACAATAAAGTAATAATTGTGTACCATATGTAAACAAATGTGGACTGTATAATGATAGAATGATATCAATTTTAGCTTCTTTATGGGGGTGATGTGTAAAATTTCTATTTTCTACATTTTTGGAGCTACAGACAAACATTCAGTGTATTAGTATTGAGGTAAGATGTCCAGACTAAAAATAATAATATAATTCACTGTATGATACATAATGATGTGTTTAAGTTTCATTCTTGTGAGACATTTATTTTATGAGTTATTAAATGTTATATATTATTAAATAAAAATAAAACGTAGTTTTATTTGATTTTCATATTTATTATGGATTAAATATGGATTTTCATCAAGTAAACACCAACTCAATTGATTATTAAATGTTATATTTTTAAAAATGTACATATATTATAATTAAATGGGTTTCACAATTTTTTAGTAAAATGTCTGAATTTTTTTACAAGACCCCTAAAATATTTAGAAAAACATCATGCATTAGAATTCTTATAATGTGAATACAAAGGGAGAAAAAAAAAGTTGTACCTCATGCATGGAATTAGAAAAAAAAAATTGCATACATTTTATTTTTTATTTCTTACAATGCTACTTCAATTATGAAACCCATGCACTACTTTGTTACCCATTGTATTTAGGACATGTAGTAAAAATTTGAACCTTCTAGGACAAAATTTGTGAATTCCATTCAATTTTGAATGTACAAAAATGCAGTGAAAATAAAAGCGTGGAAAAACAAGTTTAAAGATTTGCATGCAGGTGACATTTAACTAGTGCAGCCTTTTAACTCTGACATAATTTAGCGCAGTTAGAAGTGCCATAGGCCTCTGAAACTTTGCCACCATATACATTAGAGCACAGGCTATTTTTTAGTACAAAAACAAAAAAAAAATGCTAATTTTGATCTCAAATGGTCAATTTTTCACCCATCACCCCCTTTAAAAAATCCTCATTCCGTAATATTCCATTTAGCATTGAATATGTAATTACAAATAAAATATTTGATCTTTTTTCAGCCATGGAGATAGTAGGAGCATCAAAGAGAACTGTGATAGGTGTAACATTCCAAGCGTTTTTTGCAACTGGAGTCATGCTTGTTGCATTTTGGGGATTCTTTATTAAAGACAGAGTTATTTTACAAGTTGTATATGGTCTTCACAGCTTGCTACTTATAGGTCACTGGTGGTAGGTAAACTTAACATCTTTTTTTACATGTTTTATATTAACTTAACCTGTATCTGTCTATCTATGTAACGAAATCTTTCAACACGATTTTCACCCACTTAGAAACATTGGATCGACTTGAAACTTTGTATACTTGTAAAGGATCAATGACAATACAATAATTTCATAAATTTTTTTCTAAGATCCTGGCCAGGATCATCAGGACATGAAAAAAATAAAGACCGGTATAATAGGTTGCGGACGTATCAACTTTTTAGTCCATTATTGTAAGAAATTAATATTATATTCTCTGGTAGCTCAGTTGGAAGAGCGGTGGACTATAGTGGTATATAATTTCAGTAATCCATAGATCGCTGGTTCAAATCTGGTCTGGAGGATTTTTTTTTAGAAGAGTATTACTTTTAGCTCATACTACAATAGTATCAAATTTAAAGATATTTACATTTTTATCTTATTCTGTAAAATATTAAAACTAAAAAATAAATAATAGTTTAAAAAAACTAAAACAACACGCTTTATTAGAAAACCGAACTAAAAAATGAAAAATAATTTTAATTTCCAACACACTTGGGATAAAATTAAAGTGGTCAACAAAAAAATCATCTAGAATAAAACTAGAGTTATCTACAAAAAACAATAATTTTACTATCAAAAGCATGGGGTGCTTTTTATGGTTTTTACATTTTCTTCTTAGAGACTTTTACCAATATCTGTTTATCAAATATATTAATTCATATAGAGCACCTCACGCTTTTGATGGTAAAATTATTTTTTTGTAGATAACTTTAGTTTTATTCTAGATGTGTTGGAAATGATTTTTTTGTTAGATAGATAGATCATCGGTTGATTAATGTCTTTGACATCGTCCGATTCCTTATAGTCAATTTTGTCGGTCCATCCAATCTCCTGGTTGTAGATGTTTCTCCTTCATGTATAAACATATTCCCTGACTCCAGAAGGTTTTAGGTCTTCCTCTGCCTCGTCTTCCCTCAGGTTTCCAGATGTTTTTGTTGACCACTTTAATTTTATCCGAAGCGTATTGGAAATTAAAATTATTTTTCATTTTTTAGTTTGGTTTTCTAATAAAGCATGTTATTTTAGTTTTTTAAACTCGTATTTTATTCTTGCTATTGTTTTATTCTTACTTTGAGACACTTTAATATCTTTGGTTATATCTCTTTTAAGATCTTTGGGTGTGTACCAATAACGTTGTGTGCATTTATTGTCTTAAGCTTTCCGATCCGATTGAGGGTCTTTCCACTTTTCAGCGGTTGCCCTTTTACCAGCCGGCTGCTGGCCCTTCACATCCACATGTGTCAATCACAGAGGTAGATGATCAACAGCCAGTGTAGGGGTGACATGTGGTTAGCATGTCGAGTCCCCCAGCCGTTATAGCTGGTTCCTCAACCTGGAGCCGCTACTTATTGTAGCTACCCAATTGCCTCACGATGCTGGGTGGGCACCGGTCCCATACTGGCCGAAATACCATGAGAAAATTTCTTCCCCCATGGAGACTCGAACCAGCGCAAGTCCCGTAGCTCTGCGCCAAGGCTTCCTACCTTAACCGCTCGGCTACGGCGCGGGACTCTTAAGCTTTCAATAAATAAAATAAAATAAATTATTAATTGTTAAAAGAATACTATTAGTGGGATGTTTCTGTTAGTTAATCTGTTTTTTTCCCATTCCATTAACTTGGTTTAATCTCTTACCTTAATAGGCACTTTTTATATACCACACACCACCCGGGCTTTACAGTGGCACAACCTACAGGGGGAAGGATTTTAAACTATATACATCACACACATTCTTTTTTGCAACATAGGACATGGAGGACCACCTTGATTAAGCGATCAGCTCAATTTCAGGGCCTCCTCTGAGACAACACAACATTTAGACAAAACACACATTCATACTAAAAGTAAAGTGATCCCACAACAGACCCGGAGGCCCTTGGGGTAGTAGGAGGTTAAGGCTCCCACTTTTTCTAGACAATCGGCACTTTATGTCAGCCGGGTTGTCAGCCCTGCGTGACGGCCGCCTTTACCCCCAGAACAAGCGTCTGGTACTCATTTCCGTTAGAGGCTGAGTCGACCCCAGGGCCATAGTGCCGCCAGAGGGTTTGGGTCAGTTTAAAAATCCTGACCTCAACGGGACTTGAACCCTGGACCCTCCGGCTTGTAGCTCAGTGCCTTAACCACTACGCTACGGCGTGCCCCACACATTCATACTAAACAAGGCAAACAGATGATGATTATGATAACCAGGTGATGTTCGGGGACTGTTTGAGCCTTAAAGTTTCTTGACACTCGTCTTACAGGTGAGGAAAAACCTAATAGAAACTCCTCCTGGCACGACAGGCCTAGATGGCCCTTAGCCTACCAGCCGGCTGCTGGCCTAATATCCACATGTGTCAATCACAGAGGTAGATGATCATCAGCCAGTGTTGGGGTGACATGTGGTCAGCATGTCGAGTCCCCCAGCCGTTATAGCTGGTTTTCTCAACCTGGAGCCGCTACTTATTGTAGCTACCCAAATGCCTCACGATGCTGGGTGGGCACCGGTCCCATACTGGCCGAAATACCATGAGAAAATTTCTTCCCCCATGGAGACTCGAACCAGCGCAAGTCCCGTAGCTCTGCGCCAAGGCTTCCTGCCTTAACCACTCAGCTACGGCGCGGGACCTAATAGAAACTACCATCCAGGAAACTTCTCCCATCTAGGGATCAAACTCGGGCCCACTGCTTAAGAGGCAGCAACACTATCCCCAAGACAACAGTGGTGGACTAGTTAAATAGTTAATAAAACATTTTTTCAGTTTATTTCTATTTCTATATGTTGTAGTTTGGCGGTTTTAAAGTGAATATGATTTTTTTTCTGGAGGCATTGACTTTATCTCCGGTTTAGGATTAGCTCCTTATAATGCAGTTGGTCGGCTGCGGTGGACTAGTGGTTATGCTCCTTGCCTCTGGTCCCGAGGATTGCAGGTTCAAACCAGTCGGGGGTCGATGGATTTTTTTAGGATGGAAAAATCCAAGGAGCAAGTCTTCCGGGAGGGACTTTAAGCCGTGGGTACTGAGTCTGAAGATTTTTAGGCTCGTAAAATATCCTTAAGCCTGAATGAAAAGGCCTCTAAGCAAAATTTACCGAATTTTTCCATCCTAGTAGGCCTACTACCTTGGTTTCTTAGATGTCAGTATGAGGCGGAACGCTGACCATGGACCCTCAAATTACATCTGTACGAAAACAAGTGTAACTAAATTAGTATGGTTCAAATTCTTCCCTGTAGGGGGAGAGCGCCTAAATCTCTGGAAACATGGGCTTACAAGATACAAGAAGATAATGCAGTTGACTGAAATTATGTGGATTCTTGCATTCAAATTCCTCATATTTGTACTACTGTATACTTGCCTGTTAAATACCAATGCACAAAGCAGAAAATATGGAATTATATTATGAATATAATTTTTCAAATAATTCAATATCATTTTTATATTATATTTAGTTTAACATATTCCAGTACTGAACAAATTTATTTTTGAAAAAAAAAAATAATGTTTCAATTCCCAGTTCAAATGTTACTTACTTACTCACTGGCACTATCGAACCCATAGGTTCATTCAAATGTTACTTTTTCTTTTAAAAAAATTCAATACATTATATTTGAAGAGAAAAATTTTCGCCTAGACCGGGACTCGAACCCGGGACCCTTGGCTTTCCGGGCCAAGTGCTCTACCAACTGAGCTACCGAGGCGAGTTACGATCTAGACGCAAATTTTTCTCTTATGTACGTTGTAATTCCCTCGCGCCAAATGCTTGAAACCATAGCTTCTATCTTTGCAAATGGCGGCTTCTTAGTTAAGAAGACATTTATTGGGAATTTAACACTACTTTATAGCCAGTAGGGCTTCTATTGACGATTTTTATTATTAATTTAACACTTCTCATAGAAGGATAAATTATATTTGAAGAGAAAAATTTTCGCCTAGACCGGGACTCGAACCCGGGACCCTTGGCGAAAATTTTTCTCTTCAAATATAATTTATCCTTCTATGAGAAGTGTTAAATTAATAATAAAAATCGTCAATTCAATACATGTTCATTTAAATTTGAAGAGAAAAATATATGCCTAAATTGGGATTTGAACCCAATATTTATGAGATACTGGGTTCAAATTCCAATTCAGGCATATATTTTTCTATGGCAAAATCAAATGTTTCCTACCTCTCCTCATACAAATCTTCTAAGTAGATCGCGATTTCGAGACCATAACGGTCTCATCTTCAGCATTATTTTGGCGACTAATGTTATGTTGATTGGAAGAAACTCTTCTCGTTCCCTCTGTTGGTGGACCGATGAACCTCTGGATCAGATCAGAATTTGCGGGAATTTCGAAGTTCATAAGTTTTCCTTTGTTTTTCTGAATGTGGATTTTTTCCCAAACCGTGAGTTCCTTTTGTTTAATTTGTTTAATTAGACTGGCTTTTGATTCAATTAAATGTTTTTTGGACCAAGCATGAGCAGCTACTGCTGACTTTTCCACTTCTCCATTTTTGACATTTCTAAGATGTTCTTTCACCCTTGTTTTCAATCACGATCTACTTAGAAGATTTGTATGAGGAGAGGTAGGAAACATTTGATTTTACCATAAATTAAACCTCATAGTGATTAATTCCTATAAAAGTTAACTATATATTTTTCTGTTCAAATTTAATTTATCATTCGGTGAGAAGTGATAAATTTAATATTAAACATTGAATAATATTTATATTATTTTCAGCCTGATCATCTTACCTCAATATTAATGTTCATTTGTTCTTGGACATGTTTCAAAACAATTCTGTTTTATCGTCAGCTTGTTTTGAAACATGCCCAAGAAGAAATCAACATTAAATTGAGATAAGATGATCAGACTGAAAATAATATAATTAAAATAACCTCAAAATATCACTTCCTAAAATTAAATATTGAACAATATTTATTTACTTAAATTTATTGGAATTAACAGGGGGCACGCCGTAGCGTAGTGGTTAAGGCACTGAGCTACAAGCCGGAGGGTCGAGGGTTCAAGTCCCGTTGGGGTCAGGATTTTTAAACTGACCCAAACCCTCTGGCGGCACTATGGCCCTGGGGTCGACTCAGCCTCTAACGGAAATGAGTACCAGACGCTTGTTCTGGGGGTAAAGGCGGCCGTCACGCAGGGCTGACAACCCGGCTGACATAAAGTGCTGATTGTCTAGAAAAAGTGGGAACCTTAACCTCCTACTACCCCAAGGACCTCCGGGTCTGTTGTGGGATCACTTTTACTTATTGGAATTAACATACAGAGTGATTCAGAAATATGGCTATACTTTTGATTGCATTTTGTGATGAAAATATTATTATTAAAGGAAACATGATGTTATCATTGGAAAGGGAATCCTTCAAATTACAACAATAGAACAAAACAAAACAAATCAATACTCACTTGCAGCTTGGCGGCTTGTGGGCTAGCGTCGAACGCCTCCACAATTCTCTTCGTTGTTTCTGTATCCGTGCTAATGCGAGGCCTTCCAGGTGGTTTGATTTTCTGCATCCTTCCCGTTTCCAGCAGTTATTTTCTCCACTTCCCCACAGTCGACGACTCCAAGCTACGTTAAACTCACGATCATTAGCATACGTTATTGCCCATGCAGCAATTGTAATTTGCTGTTGCATATTCAACGCCATTTTGACTAATGATGTAAGTTCTACACTGTTTTGTTTTATTCCATTGTTGTAATTTGAATAATTGCCTTTC
The DNA here is from genome assembly GCA_030220185.1 of Diploptera punctata. Classification (NCBI taxonomy): domain Eukaryota; kingdom Metazoa; phylum Arthropoda; class Insecta; order Blattodea; family Blaberidae; genus Diploptera; species Diploptera punctata. Next base: position 822,721 of record JASPKZ010007480.1, read on the forward strand.
CAACGGTAATTTCATATTTCCTGTAATGGTAATATTTTCATCACACAATGCGATCAAACGTATAACCATATTTATGATTCACCCCGTATAATTGTATAATAATGTGTCTAGCATTTGATTGAATTTATAGGTTAATAGATGAATCTCCACGGTGGCTATGGGCTCAGGGAGAGACTAAGAAGGCTGTGGCAATTGTTGAGAAGGCAATGAAACAGAATGGGTCAACAGAAACATTGGATGTTGCATACTTTGTTTCTAAAGGAAAAGCAAAATCTGTGAAACAAGAAACGGGAGATGCAAGTTTAGCTGATTTAGTCAGAACTCCTAATTTGCGCTACAGAACTTTTAATGTCGTCCTTAATTGGTGAGTTCAATTCTGTGTTTATGTTAAGTACCTGTTTAAATAAATAAGGTGAGTCCAAATTTTTAAATTTGAAGAGAAAAATTTTCGCCTAGACCGGGACTCGAACCCGGGACCCTTGGCTTTCCGGGCCAAGTGCTCTACCAACTGAGCTACCGAGGCGAGTTACGATCTAGACGCAAATTTTTCTCTTATATACATTGTAATTCCCTATCGCCAAATGCTTTTGAAACCATTGTTTCTATCTTTGCAAATGGCGGCTTCTTAGTTAAGAAGACATTTATTGGAAATTTAACATTACTTTAAAAGCCAGTAAGGCCTCTAATGATGTTTTTTTTATTATTAATTTAACATTGTTAAATGTTAAATTAATAATAAAAAAAAACATCATTAAACATTGTTAAATGTTAAATTAATAATAAAAAAAAAACATCATTAGAGGCCTTACTGGCTTTTAAAGTAATGTTAAATTTCCAATAAATGTCTTCTTAACTAAGAAGCCGCCATTTGCAAAGATAGAAACAATGGTTTCAAAAGCATTTGGCGATAGGGAATTACAACGTATATAAGAGAAAAATTTGCGTCTAGATCGTAACTCGCCTCGGTAGCTCAGTTGGTAGAGCACTTGGCCCGGAAAGCCAAGGGTCCCGGGTTCGAGTCCCGGTCTAGGCGAAAATTTTTCTCTTCAAATTTAATTTATCTTTCATTGAGAAATGTTAAATTAATAATAAAAAAAAAACATCAAGGTGAGTCCATTTCATCCTACCCCAAAAAAAGTTAATCTAGATGCCTTTGAAATAGATGATGTATCATCGTTAAGAGAACTGATATTAATGATTATATGAACAGGTTTGCCAACAGTTTGGTATACTACGGTTTGTCTCTCAACACTGGAAAGTTGTTTGGCAATCCCTACTTGGTTTTGTTCATTGTTGGGCTTGTCGAATATCCCAGCTACTTGATGACTGTCCCTCTAATGGACCGAGTGGGACGACGTAGTCTTCTCAGTGTCCTCATGCTGCTTGGAGGTTTTGCCTGCATTGTCGCAACCTATATACCTAAAGGTAAATTTCTTAATATTTTATAATTAAAAAAATAAATAAAATTTTATCTGGAGCAAATAAGTGTATGAAAATACAATAGGAAATAACATTATGAGGTTCTACTTAATAATAATTTAGGATTCAATTTATCATATGTTAAAATTGAAGCTATTAATGACAAAATAAATAAATTTAATCTAATGTGTGGCACTATTAAAAGAACCCTTAAAAACACAAGAAAAGAAACAAAAATAAAATTTTATAAAGTAATGGCTGTTCCTGTATTGATGTATGGATCAGAATGTTGGACGATCACTAAAAGACAAGAACAAAGATTGGAAGCAGCTGAGATGAGATTTTTAAGAAATATATCAGGATATACTCTGCTGGATAAGAAAAGGAATGAAGACATAAGAAAGGAACTAAATAATTTCAAACTTACAGACCGAATAATTAAATATAGGAACGACTGGAAAGAACATATTGATAGAATGCCAGAAGATTTCCAAAATTATTGCTAAATTATAAACTGCACGGAAGGAGAAATGTTGGTCGCCCACACAGAAGATGGTCTGAACAATTTTAACAATATTTTTAATTTTATTTTTTTAACATTCTAGCTTTCATGAAACCGGAACGAGCCAACAGGCTTAATCCCTGGATGATGATGATGATGATGATGATGATGATGATTTAATAATAAGTTTGGTCTTTTTAATTCTTACATCATATCATTGTTTCTGTTAGACATATGTTTCAAGGCATACTAGCCTCATCTTCAGTAGTTTTACAGACAGGTTTTTGCCATGTTGTTGGTCCTGGATCTTGACTTCTACTCCCTCTTGCTATTTGTCCAAAGAACATGAAATTATGAATTTTGAAATTCCTGGGGAGAGGAATCTAATTAGCAAGTTCTTTGGACCACAGAAAGAGGGAGCAGAAGTCGAGATCCAGGGCCAGCAACTTGGGAAAAATAAGCCTGTAACTACTGATGATGAGACAAACATGCATTGGAATATATGTCTAACAAAAACAATGATATGAGGTAAGAATTAAAAAGGCAAAACTTACTTATTAAGTAAAACCTCATTATACTACTTACTTTTGTATTTTCAAAAAAATGGAGAAGTCTTCATAACTGTGAGCTACATGGTCTTTATAGGAAGGCAGATATAATAAGAACAGTCAAGTCTCATAGACAGCGATGGGCAGGGCATGTGGCACGAATGGGGAATGAAAGAGTGGCAGTGAGGCTTCTTGTGGGAAAACCAGAGGGAAAAATGTCCAGATAGTAGACCAAGAATGAGGTGGGAGAATAACATTAACTGTAATTTGAGGGAGTCCTGCACCATAGCCAAATGGTTAAGGCAGGTAGCCTTGGCACAGAGCTATAGGACTTGAGCTGGTTTGAGTCTCCATGGGGGAAGCCATTTTCTCATGGTATTTCGGTCAGTATGGGACCAGTGCCCACCCAGCGTCATGGGGCATTTGGGTAGCTGCAATAAGTAACAGTTCCAGGTTGAGAAAACCAGCTATAACAGCTGGGGGACTCGACATACTGACCACATGTCATTCCTACACTGGCTATGTTATCATCTACCTCTGTGATTGACACATGTGGATGTGAGGCCAGTACCAGGCTGGTAGGCTAAGGGCCTTCTAGACCTATCATGCCATGGAATTATTATTATTATTATTATTATTATTATGATTTGAGGGAGGTAAATTATACAGGGGAATGATTCAAAAACATTACCTCATGATAGGGATGTATGGAGAGCTTATGTCTGCATGGCCATGAACCTATAGATTCGATAGTGCCATTGAGTCAGTTAATTAGATATCAAATTCAGTTATCAGAAGACAAAAGTAAAAATTATTTCTTACTAAGGTTATCCTATAGATGTGAGATATGAGCTCCAAACAATATGATGCATCTTAAATTTGATCCAATAGGAAATGAGTGTTTATTTTTGCAGACACTGAAGGAGGCAGTGCAGCTGTAACAACAATTGTCATGATTGGAAAATTCTTTATTGCTGGATCCTTTGCAATTATATACAACTATACTGCAGAACTGTTCCCGACAGTAGTGAGGAATACAGCACTAGGTATTGGTAGTATGGGTGCTCGTCTTAGTGGTGCCCTTACACCTCTCATTACTCTATTGGTAAGTCTTCTATCACATCCCTCTATTTGAGTTTGAGTTAATTATTTTATCAATAATCCATTCCCTCATTTTTTATTTTCAGCAGAAATGTAGATATTACACGTCCCAATAAGTTTAACAAACCTAATTATCCTTTTGTACGCCATGCCTGGCATGAGCCGGTGCAAGTGTGTATACAGCAGTACGCCATGCCCGGCATGAGCCGGTGCAAGTGTGTATACAGCAGTATGCCATGCCTGGCATGAGCCGGTACAAGTGTGTATACAGCAGTACGCCATGCCCGGCATGAGCCGGTGCAAGTGTGTATACAGCAGTATGCCATGCCCGGCATGAGAAGGTGCAAGTGTGTATACAGCAGTATGCCATGCCCGGCATGAGCCAGTGCAAGTGTGTATACAGCAGTACGCCATGCCCGGCATGAGCCGGTGCAAGTGTATATACAGTGGTATGCCACGCCCGGCAAACTCCGGTTCTCAATCTTATTATTTTAAATATTTTTTCCTGAAGTTTTCACTTCAATTTACTAAAATTATTTTGCGTTCTGTGTTTGTACATCCTTTCTTAGCAATATTTGCACATCACTTACAGAATAACGGTACAGGCTGGTGGTAAAAGCGTTTTCTAGAGGAGGGTGTATATTCATGTTTCAAGGTCTTTTTTTGGCTATGTAATGTTGCAATTTCAGGATTTTCTCTTTATTTATTTTATTTTTAGTTGAAAAGATAACTGACCAATGGGTAGGTTGTGCGGTGAAACATAATGCAAAATTAGAAATTATTAAACAAGATGAAGTTAAAGGCATTTGAGAAGGTAAGCCCCCTATAAAACGAATATCCTGAGAATCCAGTGATTCATGTCTCGAAGATGACGAAAATACAATATGCGAGTTTATTGTGTCAGTTTTATCTGAAGATGAAAGTAGCAGTAACAGTTCATCAAATGATTATTCGTTTGACGAATGTGATAGTAGTCCTGTTTCCAACAGAATATTATTACAATCTAAGCCTGTAAATAGTAAAGCAAGTGATGTAGACCTAAATGAACAGGGTGAGTGACAGTGGTGGGCGTGGCGTGCCAGATGAAACACATAGCATAGAACAGCTGTTTGATTGGAATTGATTCGAACCCAGGACCCTAAAAAAAGTTAAAAAATATTTAATATGATAAGTGTTTAGTGATAATGCCATCAAAATTATTCAATAAGATAAATGTTTTAGTGATAGTGGTAACAAATTTCAATGAAGACACTGTGTTGAATTCGAACCTGAGATCTTTGCAAGTGGAAGCAACACCGTCTAACCTTCAAGTAAATGTATAATAGTGAGTTTGAATTCAATTTAGCATGGCATGTAGACAGTAAATTATATTTTATATAGGTTTATATTATATAGTATGGCATAGTACTTTACATTTATAAAACCTGGCACCCACAGCCCAGCTGGCAAAAAGGAAACTCAGTGGTCAAAAGGTTAACATTGAAGTATTCTATAAGAATTTTAAAAAAATATTTTTTGCACTATGTAATTAATATTGTATACTTACTGTTATTGTTGATGTGCATCGTAATTTAACATTCCCACATACAATCATGGTTGCTATGAAAACAAAAGAAATCTCAATACTTTAAAAATGACCAAAAGCACTAGTGCGGTAAGTAAAAACATTTATTTTGAAATATTGATAGTGATACTGCAATTTGTATTAATTTTGGTATTAATTCATCACATCCAGCTTTCCATGCATCTTCTATTTCATCATCACTGCACACATCGTCTTAAACTTTCTCCATAATCAGAAATGAATCCCAAATCAAATTGGTTTTACAGTTTTAACAAATATAAGATGGCAACATGACCAACAATACTTATTATTTCCCCATAGCAACACATATAGCCGATTCAGCTCTGAAATCTAACATTTATCTTCAATTATATTTATTAATATTTTAGCTAATATCTTAATTACTAAAATAAATACACACAGTGCAAAAAAAAGAGTATGCAATAGTCATGTGGTAAACACTTAACAGAATCTCAGAAAATTAAAAAAAATCTCGGCGCAAGCACCTTGTTTTTTTTTAAACTTTTCCTTGATCCGTATCAAGTATTTACCACACTTGTATTGCAATATCGCAATATACTATTCCATATCTATGAATTGTCCTGTGCGTTAGCCGTGTGCTTTGGTGTGTATAAAATTTGCTGATTTCAATAGATACAGAAATTAAAAATAAAATTAATACTGGTAATTTGTGTTTTTGTTTTATCAGGATTCCTTTGACAAGAGGCTACCATCAGTTATATTTGGCCTTATTGCTGTGATATCAGGACTTCTTGCTCTCTTTCTTCCGGAAACTCTCAACAAACCGATGCCTCAAACTTTAGAAGATGGAGAAAGATTTGGACAGGGAGACACAGCATTTAATGCATGCTGCAGTAGAACTAAGGGGCAGAACTATGACATGCCATTATCAGATGCCAACTGAACAAATAATGGAAGTATTTTACAACATGTGATGCAGAAAATTTTTCTAAGATCCAATCATACACCATGCGCATGCGCCAACAAACGCAAAGCGGTTTATGCTATGAAATCACGGGATGCAGCTAACATATACATGATATTTAATGAACCTAAAAGCTAATCTAATGCATTTTAAATACTCGACATGTGAAAGACGAACCTAAAAGCTAATCTATCGCAATTTAAGCACTCTAATTATATTATTTTTAGTCTGATCATCTTACCTCAATATTAATGTTGATTTGTTCTTGAACATGTTTCAAAACAATTCTGTTTTATCGTCAGCTTTTCCAGACTGGTTTTATTTATGTTGCATTATGTTGCACAACCTGGATGTCGATGTCAGCTCCATCCTGTGGTTGGCCAAAGAACCTCCAAACAAAGTCCCACTCCATCGGTATTTCAAAATTCATAACTCTGTTTTTGTTCTTCTGAATATAAATTTTTTCCCAAATAGTCAGCTCTTTTGTATTTTCTAACTGTTTTAATAATTTGGTGTCTGAATTTATATTATGTTTTTCAGACCAAACATGAGCAGCAACTGCAGATTTTTCTATTTCCCCATTTTTAATATTTCTTATGTGTTCTTTGGTTCTAATTTTTAGGTTCCTTTTGTTTTTCCTATATATATATATGGGGAAATAGAAAAATCTGCAGTTGCTGCTCATGTTTGGTCTGAAAAACATAATATAAATTCAGACACCAAATTATTAAAACAGTTAGAAAATACAAAAGAGCTGACTATTTGGGAAAAAATTTATATTCAGAAGAACAAAAACAGAGTTATGAATTTTGAAATACCGATGGAGTGGGACTTTGTTTGGAGGTTCTTTGGCCAACCACAGGATGGAGCTGACATCGACATCCAGGTTGTGCAACATAATGCAACATAAATAAAACCAGTCTGGACAAGCTGACGATAAAACAGAATTGTTTTGAAACATGTCCAAGAACAAATCAACATTAATATTGAGGTAAGATGATCAGACTAAAAATAATACAATTAAAATAACCTCAAAATATAACTTCCTAAAATTAAATATTAAGCACTCTAACCTGTGAAAAAATGCAATGCCCAAAAATAAATAGTAAGTTCTGAAATTCTAAAGTATATGTGTACAATTAATTAGTACATACTCTATTGGCTGCACTGGAACATGTCTTTGTTGCTGCATAGAATATACATTAAAATCAATATGGCTGTCATGTCTTTATGTTACGTATGTAGTTAAATATCATAGAAAAAATATTAAAATAATCAATATTTAATTTTAGGAAGTTATATTTTGAGGTTATTTTAATTATATTATTTTTAGTCTGGACATCTTACCTTGTCCCGTGCCGTAGCCGAGCGGTTAAGGTAGGAAGCCTTGGCGCAGAGCTACGGGACTTGGGCTGGTTCGAGTCTCCATGTGGCAATTTTCTCATGGTATTTCGGCCAGTATGGGACCGGTGCCCACCCAGCATCGTGAGGCAATTGGGTAGCTACAATAAGTAGCGGCTCCAGGTTGAGGAACCAGCTATAACGGCTGGGGGACTCGACATGCTAACCATATGTCACCCCTACACTGGCTGTTGATCATCTACCTCTGTGATTGACACATGTGGATGTGAAGGGCCAGCAGCCGGCTGGTAAAAGGGCAACCGCTGAAAAGTGGAAAGACCCTCAATCGGAATCGGACATCTTACCTCAATATTAATGTTGATTTGTTCTTGGACATGTTTAAAAACAATTCATGTCCAAGAACAAATCAACATTAATATTGAGGTAAGATGTCCAGACTAAAAATAATATAATTAAAATAATCGTTGGAAAAAATGTAAAAATCATTGTAAATGGTGGGAAATAATTTGAAAAATGAAACCCTAAGAATAAAATTTGAAGTCGCATCACAGGTTGTAAGGTTTTGCCCAAATAATTTATATTCTGTTAATATCTATAAATAATATTTACTTTATTTTTATTACAGATTGTATATTTTTTGTAATTAGTTTTTTTTTGTATTAGAATTAAAAATAGGCTGAATTGATTGGGATGCAGTAATTAGATCTGAACAAAGTCCAGACCAGAACATATTATAATTTTATATTTATCATTTTATATAAAGTTGGTAGTATTTTATTTGATGATTCTCTTAGCCAATAAATAAGGCAAATCTGGAGTCATATTATCTCATAAATTGTCGTGTTCTATTTGAACATGTTTCAATATGCCATTCATACAATCATTAGCTTTTCCAGACTGTTGAATTTTATATTTCAGTCCTGGATGTTTACTCCCACAACATCTTTTGGCTGACCAAAGACCTTGTAAATCAAATCTTTTTAGGATTATGAATTTTGAAATTCCCAGGGAGAAAAGATTTGATTTACAAGTTCTACAAACATCTTGCTCCCTCTTTTTGCGGTCCAAAGAACTTGCATATTAAATTTCTCTCCCTGGGAATTAAAAAATTCACAACTCTCCCTTTGTTCTTATGTACATAGATTTTTTCCCATTTGGAAGTTAAATTTAATATGCAGTTCTTTGGACCACAAAAATAGGAAACAGGAGTTGATATCAATGGCTGACAATTTAAAGATCATCAGTCAATACCTACTGATGATGGAGCAGAGGTGTTTTGAAATATGTCTTACAAGGAACAACAAAATATGAGGTAAGATGATGACAGACTCTACTTATTTATTAAGTTAATCTGGAATTTACTGTTTATGGATGTGGAGAGTGTATCTGAAAATTGTTTTTAGTTTTATAGAATAAAACAAGCTGAACTGTTACTGTTAAGCCTTCATTGTAAACATATCATCAGAAGAAAAGTATATACAAGTTAACTGTTAAAATATATGTATTTAAGTAAATTGTGGGGAAAAGGACAAATAAAATAGAATATAATTTTCAATAATGAGGTAAGATACTAATTATTCACCTCCAATGAGAATTTCTGAACACTTTTCACCAGGGGTGGCCTGTCCTTAAGAGTATAGGGGCACATGCTCTTCTTATAATTTATTTATTTGCTGATATTATTTAAAATTCTCTTGCAGGTGTATATAATATATTTATCACATTGGATGAAGGTAATTTATTTTTATACAGTGTTAAGAACAGAGAGAAATATGAATCATGTTATCTTGGGCACATAATCCTTGTGACCAGAATATCCCATATAAGAACAGTGTTCTTGTGGAGTATTGCAATTGGCAGTAATCATGTGACAGTACGTGTAAACTGTAGATAGTGTTTGGGGCACTTCCATAGTGTGACTTCAGTGGCAAAAGCAATGCAGGCAGAGAAATGCATGAGTTCACTCACCCCATTCACTGCCTCAAGCTTCAAGGGTGTACTAAGGGTCTATAGTAAGTTATATAAGGGATGGTTTATTTTTGGAAGTAACATTTTGAGGTTTTTTTATCAATTTAATGAGAATGGGAACATCTTACTTCAAATTAATGTTGAATTCTGTTTGAACATGTTTTGATATAATCCACTATATCATCGTCAGCTTGCCCGAACTGTTGAGCATTACATTGTGAACCCTGGATGTCGATATCAGCTCCCTCCTCCAGCTGGCCAAAGAACCTCCAAATGAGGTCATGTTCAGCAGGAATTTCAAAATTCATGACTCTATTTCTGTTTTTCTGAATGTAGGTCCTTTCCCAAATGGTGAGTTCTTTCCTATTTTCTAATTGTTTTAAAAATTTAGTGTTCGAAATTACACTGAGCAACAAAAAATAAACTTTTTTTTTGTCTCAGAAAGAAAAATATGTGATTCTGATAGTATTTTTTCTCCTGAATTCAAATATGATATAGATTTTTTTCTCCATCATGCAAGGTTTCCGAGAGACAGGAATTTATAATTTCAAACACTTTCATATTTTCTACATTCGTAACTATGCAATATTCAAATATTCGGACTCACCTAGAAAGTAAAAAATGACGATTTTCTGCTATATTTTGCCTATGGAGCATCCCTTTTGATGGTCCAACAATAATCGGCCAGCATATTAGGATTCCATATGCCTTGATATCTCTTTTCCATAGCTGAAATCTCCTGAATTAGCTCATTTGGTTTTATTTTACAATGAACAAATGGACGAAAAAACGTTTATAAAAAATAATTATTTAAATCCATTAATTGAAATTGAAATAATAAAAAAACTGTGGGTAATGGAGAAATTCCGAATACATATTTGAAAACATGTTAAAAAATTGCATTAAGTACAACAATTGGTACTCATGAGACAAAAATCATGTTGACCAGTGTTATTATAGTTGAGGAAGACTGTGTTATATAAGGTATAAACATTTTTATAATTGAAGTAATTTTAACCTCAACAGTGTTCAAACATGAATATTAAAATTATAGATGTTGTATATATGAGAAAAAGTTTGTGTTTAGATTGAACTTCTCAGGTAGCTAAGTAGATAGAGCATTTGCATAGAAAGCGAAAGGTCATGGGTTCAAACCCCAGTCTGAGCGTATATTTTTCTCTTCAAATATAATTATAAAAATGTTCCTGGGGATTCAACAGTTTAACTTACCCGATATATTTTCTAATTCCAATAGAACAATACTGTGCATGCCCATCAGCTCAAAGAGCTGCGGATACATGCAAGCAGCGATAATGCACCAAAGAACCACATATCAATTATTATTGTTGCCTAGTAGGTTATCACTACGGTCTGGATGTTAGGCCAATCACGTTTCAATGATTTCTGTTTTACAACCAATCAGAGTCGTGTTTCACGAAATATTTATCAGTGTTATAATTACCATATTAAAGAAGGCTCCTCCTTTTTAATATTCTGAACAGGTCTGACCATTATTTTGCAGTGCCTGAGCCTGTGAGAAATATGGCTACCAGATTGTATATATAGTGCATGAATGTCAACACATGCCGCATGCGGGAGTTAATATAAAAACATTTGTAGCAATTGATTTTACCACCAAAAAAAGAAACCACTGTTTGCACTTTCTTAAATGTATTTTTTCCCAGGTAACAATCCAGAAAAATATAATTGTCATATTTACATCATACGACATCAGAAATGAATTAATATACAGTTTGATGTGTTTCATTTTTTCTCCACTAGAGAGCATTCTTACAATATTGTGTTCCTTTGGCAATAAATAGTATGATCTGGTTGCAGTGATAAACAAAAGAAGCAGATGAAGCGTACCTATCGTTTCTAATTTGTTTTCAAACATCGCCGTTTACATTAAATATATAAATATTTTAAAATAACTATATTTAAATAATGATTTGTAAGTAAACAGCTTAATTTTATTCGTTAAATAGTCCTAATAAATGCCACGCTTGATTTCCAAATCCTCTAGATAAATTGGAAATCACTCGTGGCATTACTTATGATAAACTGAAAAATCAAGGGTAAGTCATTCTAAAGAATAGTTTAAATTTTATTTATGAAAAACATAAAAGGAAAAAAATAAATAAAAGTTTGGTGTCATAATAAATCATGGCGTTGCAACAATAGAAACAGGTTTCTTTTGTTCAGCTGTCTGTAAATTTGGCACAAATGGCACAAATTGAGAGGATGGATTGAATTTATTCAGTTTGGGTGCACCAGCAGGAACGGCAGTAGCACTAGTAGTAGGACTAGCAGTAGATGTTGAAGCCGGAGTAGAAATAGTTAAGCCAGAAGATTCTGTTGACAATATAGTAGAGTTCTGTCCCTGATCTGACATCCCTTTTGGTTTTTGAATGCAGGCGTTAGATCTCCTCAAGATTTCAGCTTGTACTACTAGATATTTCTGACTTAATGTATCCAATGTTTGCCGCGCTTGAGACAGGAGTGCATCATGTTGTGCTAAATCTTTCTGAGCATTCAAAGCGTCAGTTGCAGCTTTTGCAGCACCTTCACTGGCTGACATATGTTCTACTGCTATTCCTCGTTCTTTCTCGATAGCTTCTTCAAATATCCTTCGAGTTACTTTAGCTACTTCTTCGGCTCTGTGAAATTCATCAGTTTCTCTGTCAACCTGAAAGTAAATTATGTTTTGTATATTAATTGATAAACGCAGGAAAATATGTAATATCTGCCCTGAATGGAATATTATGAGATAAACATAAAAAAAAACTAAAGTTAAAATTTTTAAAACAATAGTTAGAAGTATTATGACTTATGGTTCAGAGGTTTGGACTATAAATTATCAGATGAAAAGAAAATAATGGGCTATTGGAGAAGATCTGCTAGGATATCAGGGAGAGAGAAAATTAGAAATGAAGTTATAAAAGAGAATATGAATGTATGAAACTCAATTTTAGAATTTATCCAAGAAAAGTAATTAAAATGGTATGGGCATATTAGGCAAATGGAGGATGAAAGCTTTTTTTATTGAATCTCCAATAATATGAACCCTATTTCACCATCCGGTATGTTAGGGTTTTAGTTACAATACAATTAATTATTTGTTTAATTAGACTGGTTTTAGATTCAATTAAATGTTTTTCGGACCAAGCATGAGCAGCTACTGCTGACTTTTCCACTTCTCCATTTTTGATGAAAAGTCAGCAGTAGCTGCTCATACTTGGTCTGAAAACATTTAATTGAATCAAAAGCCAGTCTAATTAAACAAATAGATAAACAAAAGGAACTCACGGTTTGGGAAAAGATCCACATTCAGAAAAAAACAAAAGAAAACTTATGAACTTCGAAGTTCCCGCAAATTTTGACCTGATCCAGAGGTTCATCGGTACACCAACAGAGGGAAGAAGAAGAATTTCTTCCGATCGACATAACACCAGTCACCAACAAAGTTCTGATGATGAGACAGTTATAGTCTCGAAATCGCGATCAACTTAGAAAATATAGATGAGGAGAGATAAGAAACATTTAATTTCACCATAAACAGCAAATGAGATGCGATTTATGCCTGCAGCAGGCTACACAAAGTGGGACCATAAAAGAAATGAGGAAATTATGGAAGAGTTGGATGTAGAATCCATTCTTCTCCATATACAAATCTACCAGAACAACTGGAAAGCCCATCTTCAACGAATGACGTCTCATAGAATTCCAAAAGCTGTACTTCGCTACTGCCCCCAAGGCAAAAGATTACTGGGACGTCCAAAAAATCGCTGGATAGAAAATTCCTCTTTGAGACCGTAACAGGCCACATGGCCTAATACTTGCATGGATGATGATGATGATGATGATGTGCTAATAGTGTGCATATACTTATTTCATGAGCCAGTGAAACAGATGGCATCAAAATTAATATATTTTTAAAAAATGGCGTTTTGCTGGTTGATGGATAACATCGTCCTTATACTCCCTTACTCTGTTATTGTGATACATAGCAAGTAATTGATGATAAACTTACTTGTGCCTGGGCCTTGTGCATTTCATTCCAAATTTCATTTAACTGAGGTTCATCTTCTCTCCTGATCATGTTTCTGAGAGCTTCATTGTCCTGCACACAAATAATTCATAGTTACAAATGTACTCTCCTCTATATTTGAAGAGAAACATTTTTTCTGACTAGACCGAGACTCGAACCCGGGACCTTTGACTTTCCAGGCCATATGCTCTACCAACTGAGCTACCGAGGCGAGTAGCGATCCAGATGCAAATTTTTCTCTTATATACCTTGTAGTTCCCTCGTGCCAAATGCTTTGAAACCTTTGTTTCTATCTTTGCAAATGGCGGCTTCTTAGTTAAGAAGACATTTATTGGAAATTTAACACTACTTTATAAAGCCAGTAGGGTTTCTATTGATATTTTATTATTAATTTAACACTTCTCACTGATGGATAACTTATATTTGAAGAGACAATTTTTTTTAATTAAAAAAAATTCTCTTCAAATATAATTTATCCTTCAGTGAGAAGTGTTAAATTAATAATAAAAATATCAGTACTCTTCTCTATTTACAGTAAAAATACTAAGGCATTCAATAAGTAAAGGCGACACTGTTGTAAATCAGTGACCCTAGTGGTGACTATTGTAATCTTGTATGTTGTTGAGTTTCTTTGTTGTATAAATCTATAATATTGAAAGTCTCGAAATAGCAATATTTTGTGAATACATTAACTGTTTCTCATACTTATAAAGTAATGCTGCCCTAAAAATGATGAAAATTCTCAAAATAAAAAAAAAAATAATAGTGATGATGGTGATAATAATAATGATTATAACCTATAATTTGATTAAGTAAATAGCTTGGTAAAGAAAGTTTAAAATATAAAGGAATAATAAAAGTATACATAGAAGGGTTATATTGTCTAAGGAAATATGTAGTGATTTTTTTTACTGTTTTTGAACTAGGCATTCCTTGATGTACAAGGGGGGGGAGAGAGAGAAAAAATGGGATATTATTATTCTTCGGTATTAATAAAAAAATATTATTCTTAGTAATAAAAATCACAGATAAAAAAGTCAGTGGTAAAATGATAGTTCACCTGGAAATCAATGAGGGTCTCAAAGAATCTGTTTGTTGCGTTGGAGTATAGCAGAGGATCCGAAGTTGTCTCTTTCAGATGATCGTTTAGAGATGTTTCCTGTATAAAAATTATTAAATATAGTGCGTTTAGATTATACATCTTCCAAGCTAAGTTCCATTTGTGATGTAAACAAACCAGATGTTTGACTGCATTTTCATTGGTCGAATAATTGTTTTACCTTTAAGCGCGTAAGAAAGTATAGTTTGCTCTCTAATACTCGAAATAAAGGAAATAAAAATAATTGAAATATATGTTACCTAGCATATGTCTGTGTAAGTTATAAGGGAGAATCTTAAAATATGTAATTACAATTTTAATAGATTAAATAAACATTATTTTAAAATACAATAGGAAGTAACATTAAGAGGTTTGTTTAATAATTAAAACATTTTGTCTGTTCATTCTTACCTCTTAGAGTTGTTTTTGTCAAACATATGTTTCAGAGATTCTTAGCCCCATCGTCAGCGATTACAGACTTAGGGCCGCATGCAAATACATTAGTCTCTACTCAAATTACTTCCAATCACTGGTGAGCAATTGCTGAGATCGAATTAACGGCCGACTTACCGGTCATGCATGAAAGTTGACGTTTTCGTAATATTGGCAACGAATTACCCAGAATTCTCAGCGATAAAACCACTTCCGTTATTTTCGTCTGCTATAGAGGAACGCATTTACGCTTGCATCCCGCAAATAATACCGTATACAACGACGTCTGCGTCGCGCAATATTACGCCGATTCTCCTGTTCTTCCAGTTGAATTCTTTGGTAGACTCTATCAAATTCCTCTTCTCCGCGTATACCGAAAACATGATCGAAGTCTTCAAGGTCCGACATCTTGGATAAAGCTGCAAAGGTTTCAAACTACATCGGTTACCATCGGTTCCCTTCGGGATTTTCACTATAAGTTTCTATCTTGAGCTATGATCTTAAGGTACCTCGTCAGGTAGCTTACAATTATTATCGCATGAATAGATTTCCGAGTAAGCAAAATGTATTTGTATAAAACTTTCTCAGCAGAGAACGCCTTTTACTGTCTAATGCGTTCAAACATTCGACCCTTAAACATTGTTATATTCTTATGCTTGTGCAATGCAAAATACGTTGGAATTTGTCTTGTTTCAAAATTACAACATTTGTGTAGAATTCCTTAAACAGTGGAAAGCAAAACATTAAAAAAAACGGAGATAAATAAATTATTTTGAATATTTTCAAACAGTTTAGTGAAAAATATTCTACATTAGCCATTAAGGATTTGGTGAAAATAACAGCAGAATTTACAAGTGAGTCAGCATGAAACATAAATTTTGCCGGTAATGAAATTGTAAATAAAATATATCTATCAACTTCATGGAAAAAGCATAAACATCTGATTATATAGGCCCATATATAATTTTTTGTTGTAAATAAATAAGAAATGGAAGACTTTTCTAATTATTGGTACCATCTTATGTAGAATTCAGTCTTATTTCCTGTAAAATACAATGTATAACAGGATTTTGGCTGTACGCCTGGGCACGGCTGGTACTCTATATATATCTCAGAGTTGCGGATTTTCGCCGCGGGACAAGGCGAGGTTCGAACTAAGGACAGCTGACATTAAGGAGGCTTACCGAGACAAACACTGGCGTCAATTTAATGATAATATTTATTATAACATAAGTAGCATAAGACAGTTCCAATTCCAAAACACTGGATTGAATTGAATATATTCCGGATTTTTTTTTCCTTCGGAATGGTCGCGGGAATGCGAGTAACGGTCAATACAGGACCTGTTTTTGGAACACTGATAATTACTGGTCTTCACACGACCTAAGTTGATATAACACCAGCACACTGATGTTTTTTTAATATAAATCACTTTGTAACTTGCCGTTCTCGGCCTAACACTTTTCGTGTACCTAATGAGTCGCTTACTTGCGACCGGCGAAATATACAAGTCCGTACTGGCGCGGACTCTCAACAATTAATCCTGCGCGGAGTCTTATGTTAGTTTTTGTTCCGCCCGGGGACACATCCCGGAGCAGACTGCTTTCCCGATATTCGGAATATATCCAACTCCATCTTACAAATGCACTTTACAAGACCAATATTTTCATTGGCTGGACATACATAAAAAACGCCCTACTAGTAGAATACTATTTACTTATGGACTCTGATTGGTCGTGTATTTACAGGGTGTGATTTTCAAACGCTGGTGAGAAGTTTATTAATTTACTAAAAACAGATGGACATAAGTTTTTTGCCACTGTCGCCATCTCAGCAGGCGGTCTAGTGATTTTTTGACACACTTAAAAGTTGACCGTCATTTATCAGTCTGGAAGGATGACTCCCAGAGCCGGACAGGGGACATTACATCTCCAGCTGTGAGGCCGTATTATTAGGGAAGCATTGTCCCGGGGTCATAAACCGATTTACTTACATGTGTCCATCTTCAAAGAACTTCAGTTACAAAGGACAGAAATGTCTTTATGTATACTGAAGCGTAACAGATTGGAAAAAATTTCTCACGAAACGTTTTCTGGAAAGTGCAACTATATATATATAATAATAATGTTTAACAATAATAAAATTAATTAGAGCAGTTATTACTGCTACAAATGTTGCCTAAGAAAATATGAAGAAATGAACGAAGAACATCTACAAACCTGTGAAGTATTAGCTGTTGGATCCACCATAGAGAAATATTGGAGAGCAAGAACGCTAATAGCTTCGTTGCCAAGACCTAGCATTTGAAAACAACAACAACAACATGTTGCCTAAAAGCAATTGTTTCTATCGTACATAATTCAGTCATATGGCAATTAAAAGTACTAAGGTCTCAGACAGAGTTGGCAGAGTAATACCTTATGCAAGTTTGTTTACAGTACATCTGGTACTTAGGTCAGAATTAGTTTAATATGCAAATTCTTTAATAATGGAGTGTGTTTACCAAAAACTACCATTAACAAAAAAACTATTTTTCAAGGAGAGCACAAGAAATTAATGTTACGATTTTAACTCTAATTATTTAAATATTAAAAATTTGATGGAAGTAACACTATGAAGTTTAATAATTAAACATTATTAAATTACACCTCACCTCATAATTTGTCTTCTTTTAGATGATTTAGAGGCTTATAATACTCCATCTTTAGTTTGTATTCGATTGACTTGCACAAACTGATGATGGAGGCTTTTAGCTCAGAAACTGGTCTAAAAAGAAGGCAAAATTTAAGGCAAGGTGTAATTTATTAATAATGGTAATAATAATATTTAATTTAGATATTATAAAAATATATTAGGAAGTAACATTATGAGGGTCTTCTTAATAAGTAAGTTTGGTCTGCCTTCATCTTATCTCATATTTCGTTGTTTCTTGTAAGACATGTTTCGAAGCATCTTTGCTTCATCTTCAGTTGTTACAGACCACAGTCTGTAAGTTTCAAAGCATCTTTGCTTCACTGTAATCTGTACCAACTGAAGATGTAACAAAGATGCTTTGAAACATGTTTTGCAAGAAACAACAAAATATGAGGTAAGATGAAGGCAGAACAAATTTATTTATTTAATTTAGATGTTATTTGAAACCTGCAATATGTTGTACCATACTGTATTTCTAAAGTTAGTAGGTAGGCAATATTTTATTTATTTACAGTCTTTAACAGAAAAGGTTATAAGCATAATTCAAAAGGGTATGGATGGTACAAGACATTTTATTCAGAGGAATTTTATTTTAAGTTTGATGTTCTTTTATATGTCATAATTAGGGCTACAATTTTTATGTAATATAAAATAAGATTGCAATGCATAGAGTATATATTATTCAACTGTTTGTGTGTGAAACCAAAACAAAATACAGTCAGATGTTTAACTTCTCATTATACTATTCAATTGTTAGTGTATGAAACCAAAAAAAAAGACAGTTAGAAGTCTAACTTTTCATTATATTATTCAATTGTTTGTGTGTGAAACCAAAACAAAAGACAGTCAGAAGTCTAACTTCTCATTATACTGTACTATGTTGCAATCTTACCTTTTAGTACATAAAAATCCTAGCCCTAGTCATAATCTACGACATGGGACTAATGTCTTTACTTCACTTCCGAAGGAAGATGTACTTAGAATTTTTTAGATTACTGGCTAAATTTACCTCAGAAACAGAGCTGAACGTGGTGCTTTCTATTTCAGCTAGATTTACATTTTTCTCAGGTAATATCACATCCTTTGAAAAGAAATAAAATAGTAATAATAACAGTAATATTTTTGACAAATATTCGGTATTTAAAAATCATATTTAATGCAATGACTTAGGCTTTCAAGGCCGGAGTTGCTATGATGATCCTGAAGATGATTTCCGGGCTGTAGGCCGTGGTCTCGAGGCTTGAAGTTCCCTGACATTTCGCCAGAGACTGCGTCCGGCATCCTCAAGGGCCTCAAGACATCCCTTAAGGATGCCAGATGCAGTCTCTGGCGAAATGTTGAGGAACTTCAAGGCTCAAGACCACGGCCTACAGCCCGGAAATCTTCTTCAAGATCATCAATCATATTTAATGTTTATTCAAAATGATAACTTTTTTATATTAATATCTGGTGCTTTGTTAAAATTAATTTTAAATTTAGATGTTACTTGAAACCTGTAATATAGTGTACCATACTATATTGTTAAAGTTATTAGGTATGCAATATTTTATTTTGTTATGGTTCTTTACCTCTGAAACAGAGTTGAACGTGGTGCCCGTTATTTCAGCTGGATCGGCATTTTTCATAGGCAATATCACATCCTTTGAAAAGAAAAGAAAAAAGTAACAATAAATTGATTTGATATTTCCTTGATGGAAATCCATTATATATTTAATATATAAAACTGTCAGAGTTTTATTTAATAAATATACAGAGTGTAACAGGACCTCACCGACAAAATGATAGGGATGATAGGTCATGCAGAGAGGATAATTTTTTGTGAAGGAACATACAGTCGAACTGTACATTAACTATATGTAGACTTCAAAAAAGCATATGATTCAATTAAGAGGGAGAAGTTATATAGTATCCTGCTGGAGTTCGGAATTCCTAAAAAGTTAGTTAGACTTATACGAATGTGTCTAAATGGCTCAAAGAGTAGGGTGCGTGTAGGCAAACAGTTTTCAGACACTTTTGAAATACAGAATGGGTTGAAGCAAGGAGGTGCTCTATCTCCTCTACTATTTAATTTTGTACTAGAGCATGCCATTAAATCTTTAGAGAATGAGGAAGGCTGACAACTGAATGGTATTAATAAGCTGTTAGTTTATGCTGATGATGTAGTACTACTGGCTGATAGCGAGGAGATACTGAAGGCCAACACGCACACACTATTGAGTAACACTAAGAAATTGGGACTGGAAGTAAATATCAGTAAAACTAAATACATGGTCACACGTAGAAGTTCAGTATATAATGGAAATGGACAGCTAATGACAAATGATGGAAATTTTGAGGAAGTGGCTGAATTCAAATACCTAGGGACAATAATCACAAATAGGAATGAGATGCACAAAGAAATTAAACATAGGCTCAATTCTGGAAATGCATGCTATTATGCATTGCAGAGACTTTTGATGTCCCAACTCCTTTCGAAAAACGTTAAGCTGAAAATATATAAAACTATTATTCTACCAGTTATATTATATGGGTGCGAAACATGGACTCTTACTCTAAGGGAGGAAAGGAGATTACGAGTATTTGAGAATAAAGCACTTAGGAAAATTTTGGACCAAAGAGAGATGAACAGACAGGTGAATGGAGAAGACTACATAACAATGAACTACATGGTCTTTATAGGAAGCCAGATATAATAAGAACAGTTAAGTCTCGTAGACTGCGATGGGCAGGACATGTTGCGCGTATGGGGAATGAAAGACGTGCATGGAAACTTCTTCTAGGAAAGCCAGAGGGAAAGCGCCCAGTTGGTAGACCAAGAATGAGGTGGGAGAACAACATTAACTATGATTTGAGTGAAGTAGATTATACAGGAAATGATTGGAAAGCATTAGCTCAGGATAGGAATGTATGGAGAGCTTATGCCCGCGCGGCCATGAACCTACGGGTTCGATAGTGCCAGTGAGTAAGTAAGTAACATATAGTCGCAAACACGTCGTTTATGAGTTATGCGCAGATGAAGGTGTTCACCCGTAAGGGTCGGAATTGAATACAAATAATTGTACACGTGTCATTTTATTTAAAAATGCATGTTTTTACAATAAGTGTTCAAACAGTCGATCCTGTGCCTCATTGCATGTTTGATATCATCGCAGCAACGATCGGCCAGCACAGCCGAACACGGCAGAATTCTTTTTGACATTGTCAAAACACTTATAGTAAAAACATGTCTTTTCCAATAAAATGATACGTGTACAATTGTTTGTATTCAATTCCGACCCTTACGGGTGAACACCTTCATCTGCGCATAACTCACGAATGACGTGTTTGCGACTAAATGTTCCTTCACAAAAAAATGATCCTCTCTGCATGGCCTATCATCCCTATCATTTTGTCGTGAGGTCTGTTACACTCTGTATAATAATAACAGTAATAAAAACTTCTTATTTTTAACAAACTTCCAATTGTTTACAATTTATATTTAATAGTTGAATGCAGGCTTTCATGGCCGGTAATCGTAATGTTGAGTGATTCCGGGTTATAACCCGGAATCACTCAACATTATAATTTATATTTAATGTTTGTTAATAATTAAATAAATTACTCACGTAAAAGAACACACGTATTTAAGTTTGGAAATTAACTCATTAACTTAATACAAATATTAATGATAATGACAAAAACAATAATAATAATAATAATAATAATGATAATAATAAAGATACCGAAAATATAGTGAAAAAAGAATGCAAAATTATAAGAAAAGTTTTAGGTCCACAAGTCATAGGTGAAGCATTTAGACTCAGAAGTAAAAAGGAAATAAAAATATATACAGACATTCATAGTGATATTAGAAAACGAAGGTTAAAATTTTATGGCCATATTAAATGAATGAACTCAAATAGGCTTACAAAACAGATAATGGAATTCTACGAAAACAGAAGTAAAGCTCCAGTGGATTCTATGAAGTGAATTGATGAAGTCAAAAAGGACTTTGATGAAATTGTAATAAAGAGACCACTAATTAATGTGGTTATGAAAAGAATCCTGGACTTAAAATTGGCAGGAATTACTAAAGAAGATATCCCAAACAGAGATATATTTAGAATTAAGGTGAATAAGTGGCAAGTTGACCAACAGGACAAACCAATGAAAAAAAAACTGGAACTTGGACAGATGATAGAAAACAAGCTCATAGCAAAAGAATGAAAGAAATTTGGGCTCAAAGGAAATGCCTCAAAGTACTTTGCGTAGTCCAGCATGTGCTCATCCGCTATAAAAATAATACATTTAGATGTTATTTGAAACCTGCAGTATGGCATATCATACTGTATTTCTAAAATTAGCATTTAGGCCGGTATTCAAGAACCAAACTTTCCGCGAAGAGCGACTCTCAGCCAGTCACTCCGTGGTTAATTATGTGGGTCATGCAGAACCTACCCTAGTTGGCTCACTCTATTCAACACCATGTGCTAAGAAGATATTTATTAAAAGAAAAAGTTTCTAGGAACAATTGAAAGATTAGAGCTTCAGCGTATGGAAGATGGAGATGACATGGACTAGAGAGCTTGGTTCTTGAATACCGGCCTAAGGCAATATTTTATTTATTTACGAACTTGAACAGATAAGTTATAGCATAATTCAAAATTGGGTATGAAAGGTACAAGCCATTTTGCTCAGTGGCCTTTCATTTTAAGCTTGATGTTCGGATAATATTTCCATTAAGCGCAGTGAGAATTTTTTCTAAGTCCCAGGCAGACCACGCGCATGCGCCTACAAACGCGAAGCGGTTTACTCTATGGAATATCGCGATGCAGCCAACATTATACATGCTACTTAACTAACCTAAAAACTAACCTAACGCAATTTAAGTACTCTAACCTGCGAAAGACCAACCTAAAAGCTAACCTTACGCAATTTAAGCTCTCTAACCTGTGGAAGAATGCAACGCCCAAAAATAAATAGTAAGTTCTGAAATTGTAAAGTACTCTATATTGGCAGCACTGTCGTTGTATAGAATATTTGTTAAAATCAATATGGCTGCCAAGTGTTCATGTTACGTATATAGTTAAATATCATAGAAAATATATTGAAATAATCATTAGAAAAAAATTGAAATTTATTGTGAATAGTGGGAAATAATTAAAAATATAACCTGTTAGCGCATGCGCGTGGTGTCTACCTGGGACTTAGAAAAAATTCTCATTGTGCTTAATGGAAACATCAGCCTTGATGTTCTTTTACATGTTATAATGTATGCCATGGGACCCATGTCTTTACTTCACTTCCAAAGGAAGCCATACTCAGGATTTTTAAGATTACCGGCAGAATTTACCTCAGAAACAGAGCTGAACGTGGTGCTTGCTATTTCAGATGGATCAACATTTTTCTCAGGCAATATCACATCCTTTGAAAATAAATAAAATATAATAATAATAATAATAATAATAATAATAATAATAATAATAATAATAATAATAATAATAATAATAATAATGTTAACAACAATAATAACAATAATAAAAACTTATTTTTGACAAATATTTTAATTGTTTACAAATTATATTTACTGTTGATTCATAAAATAAGAAACATATCATCAACTCTTATCCAATTGAGGGTCGGGTCAAGGGATGAATCGAGATGAAGCTCCCTGTATAGAGGTCCGTGAATGACAAGGGTGCCGGCCGGACCACGCCTGACGCACCATTTCGAGGGAAGATGGACGAAATGAAACGAAATGGATGAGATGAGTATAGATAGAGAAATGGTGGAATGAAATTGTGGAAGAGGTAAACGGGGGGGGGGGAAACCCGAGAAAAACCTGCCCAAGCTCCGTTTCGTCCACCACGAAATCCACATCGAGTGACCGAGACTCGATCTCGGACCCCAGCGGTGAGAGGCGAGCGTCTAACCGGTTGCACCACGGAGCCGCCTAATATGATGAAATAAATTACCCACATAAAAGAACACACAAATTTAAGATGGGAAATAAAGCACAATAATAATAATAATAATAATAATAATAATAATAATAATAATAATAATAATAATAATAATAATAATAATAATAATAATAATAATAATAATAATAATAATAATAATGTTAACAACAATAATAACAATAATAAAAACTTATTTTTGACAAATATTTTAATTGTTTACAAATTATATTTACTGTTGATTCATAAAATAAGAAACATATCATCAACTCTTATCCAATTGAGGGTCGGGTCAAGCGATGAGTCGAGATGAAGCTCCCTGTATAGAGGTCCGTGAATGACAAGGGTGCCGGCCGGACCACGCCTGACGCACCATTGCGAGGGAAGATGGACGAAATGAAACGAAATGGATGAGATGAGTATAGAATGAGAATGGTGGAATGAAATTGTGGAAGAGGTAAACGGGGGGGGGGGAAACCCGAGAAAAACCTGCCCAAGCTCCGTTTCGTCCACCACGAAATCCACATCGAGTGACCGAGACTCGATCTCGGACCCCAGCGGTGAGAGGCGAGCGTCTAACCGGTTGCACCACGGAGCCGCCTAATATGATGAAATAAATTACCCACATAAAAGAAACACACAAATTTAAGATGGGAAATAAAGCACAATAATACTCCTAATAATAATAATATAATAAAATAATAATAATAATAATACCTAATCATAATTAATATATATAATAATATCATCATAATAATAATAATACTAATACGTCATAATAGTCTATAATCATAGTGAATAATAGTAGTAATAAGACTAGTATATATCATAGTACATAATAATATCACTAATAATAATGTCGTAAATATTAATAATAGTAATAATAGAATAATAGTAAATAATAGTAATAATAATGGTTAATAATAATAATAATAATTCGTAATATAATATAATAGTCAAATAATCATAATAATAATAGTAATATATAATAGTAATAATAGTAGTAATAATAAAGTAATAATAGTATTAATAATAAATAGTAATAGTAGTAGTAATAATAGTAGTATAAAATAGTAATAATTAGTATAATAATAATAGTAGTATAATAATAGTAATAAGAATAGTAATAATAAAAATGTAGTAATATGTAGAAAATCGATAATAATAATAGTATAATAATGGTATATAAATAATGGTAAATAATAGTAATAATAATAATAATAGTAATAATAATAATAATATAATAATAATAATTAATAATAGTAATAAAATAATAATAATAATCCTAGTAATAAAGATAATAATTAAT